>OX336391.1:274982730-275582730 GCA_946902985.2 Meconema thalassinum | reverse complement strand
AACTTGCCACTGGTCTTGCAACTAATAGCAAAGACATAATAAATGTTAGGGAAGATCTAAGCAAAAGAATGGATGGAATTCAAAATACTCAGGTTAATAACATATCCGATTTAGAGAAACGTATTAACAGTGTTGAAACTAAAGTCGACCAAAGTAAGATAGAGTTAAATGAGGTCAGGGAGAAGAAAACTTCCGAGATTAATGAAATTAGAAAGGGTCTCGAGCAAATTAATCTAGAGGGGCATATCAGTTTAGATACTCTAAAAGATCAATTGCGATCACTTTTACAGTCCGATTTTCGAGTTGTAGTTGAACAACCTGAAGTGATAGTACCTGATGGTAGGGAAAGGATGATACAGGAATCTTCCAACAACGAACCCAACGTTCGGCTCAGTCAAATGGAACATTCGAGTCCCATTCGAACAAGCAGGGAAACTTTTAGTTCTCCGAACCCCAACGTAGGCGTGGGTGACTATACTTCGAAATCATCGGAAAGGACACCGAATGTAACCATAATACGAAATTTTGATGACAAACCTAGGAAGTTTAGCAATTTGGATGGAATGACACCAATCGAATTTGTCAGGACATTAAGAGATTACTTTTTGGAGTCACATGTGCCACGTGAGCGTGAGCTACGTATGGTGGAAAGGTTTCTCACCGATGCTCCGTTACAATGGTTCAGGGCTTTCCGTTACACATTTGACAACTTTGAGCAGTTTTCGGAAGCCTTCATACAAAGATTTTGGTCGATCGAGGTCCAACAGAATGTGAGATCAGAAGTCTATTCACGCAAGTACTCCAGTACAGGACCAACCAGCTACGCTGAATACTTTGCGTGTCAGTTAGCAAAACTCCGTTTTCTTCAGCCGCCGTTAACCCAGGAAGAACTCCTTGAAGCTATCTCACGTCAATTGCCTGCGGAAGTAAGGAAATCAATTATTTCTTCCGGAGTATCGTCTTTAACGTCGTTAGATGACCTGTTACGTCGATTAGATCATATGAGTATGATGACGCAACCTACTATAGTCAAAAATGCCAGACAGGAATCGAAAGTTGTAAACGCGGTAATGATGAACCGTACACAGCAGACGGATCGTTTCGAACAAAGAAGAGATGATAGAATAGGTCCTATTAGAAATACCCATCAGGAAGAGAGGAGATGGGAAAACCAACGTAGGGACGCCCAGGAGAGGCCTTGGCAACGTCGCTACGAGGAGAGAAATTTTTATCGAAGAGATAATGATCGAGACCGGAATGATCATCGAGAAACGCCTTATGATAGGAATTACAGATATGATCAAAATAATCGAGATAACAGATATAATAGGAATGATAGAGATACCCGAGACAATAGAGATAACAGATACAATAGGAATGATAGAGATACCCGAGACAATAGAGATAACAGATATAATAGGAATGATAGAGATACCCGTGACAACGGAGATAATAGACAAAATCAAGGGTACTCAAGATACAACAATTATCGAACGGAGGCGTCCGATAAAAAAGTGCAACAGGAGAGGCTCAAGAGAGGGCGAGATAAGTCCACGGAGGTTGGACGAAGAAAATCGAAGGAAAGAAAGGATGAAAATCTAGATAAGTCACAACCCAGTACTAGCAGGGAAGGTCGGAGTTCAGAAAGAGCTCCGGATCGAGAAAAAAAAACGCCAATTTCCGGGCGAAATTAATAACTGACGTTGCCACGCATTCCTCTGATATCACGATTTTTGAAATATTTGAAGCTACTGACGAAGACCTTCTATTTGAACCAGAAACGAAACCGAGAGGAAGGATAGTTGAACTTCCCGTTATTGATATACTAATTGGTCTACAACATTGTAAAGCCTTGATGGACACAGGTGCTATGATCTCTATAGTTGACGAGGACTGTTTTGAGAGATTGAAACCAGAAAATCAATTTACCATTCTTCCAGCATCTCCAACAAAAATTCGTGGGATATTTAAGGATAAAACTATGAAATGCAAAGTGCAGATTCTAATGAAATTCTGGATCAATGAGAGAAGTTATGAACATATTTTCATAGTCGTTAAGAATATTAATTTTGACGTCATACTAGGCATCGATTTTATTACTCAAGCTAGAGCAATCATCGACATGGACAAAGGAATAATAAGATTCAAGGAAGAAAGTATAGAGGATGTAGTGATGGAGGAAATGGATGGAAACGAAATTAATAGAGATATCCCTAGAATGGAAATCCTAGATCACGTAGTTGAAGAAAATTAGCAAGTTCGCGAGAATTTACTGTCCTGAGGATCATGCGAGCTGGGTGAAGTTCATCCCACTCATGGAAAGATGCATGAATTCCACATTCCATGAGAGCTTATCAGATATACCTATGGTTGTTCACCATAATAAGAGGCCAGAGAGAGCCTGGACAGAGATCGTGAGATTTCTACCTAAGGACAGGGAGCCTACAGTCCAAGAAAGAATTAATTCAGCTAGAGAAAGCTTGATGGATGCAGCCGAGAAGCGGCATAAACGAATCAGAAATAAAAGATATCGGCCACCGATGAGAGTAGGCGAGATGATTCTCGTCAAGAAACCGACGAAAGCAGATGTGGCTAAGAAGCAATTCACCAAGTTTTCCTATGTCTTCCACGGACCCTATAAGATTGCTAGGTCGTTCGGAAATAATTGTTATGAGGTTGTAAGCCTAAATGGAAGAGAAATGATAGGTCGTTTCAATGCAAAAAAACCTGAAAAGATATGTGAAGAAGATAGTCTGAGTGTTGACTGAATAATGCTACATATGCCGAGATTACCTGGAATGGTGTAAATAAAAGTTGAGGAGACTTTTATTTAAGGTATCAAAGGGAAAATGCACCATTATTCATAAAAGGGCTTAAGTACAGACATGGTTACAGTATTTTGGGAACACCCTGTAACTTCCTAACTTGCCTCTGAAGTCGACCATAACAGCTGGTCTGCAGCAAGGAAAAGCCATGCTATCATGAAAGAGATCGGCAGAGCTCGTGTTTCCGACGAGAAATCCGAAGCTCATCGATAATAACCATGTTGACTGTGTCTGACACCATATCGATCGATTCACCTGAGAGTGATTAATACAAATTAATGCATATTTAGCGCTTTATGTAAGCAGATACATGTGTCTATATGTATATTTCCATGGCAGAAAGCCATTATTAAGAAAGCCATTTTTAAGAAAGTATGAAGAACAGAAGATGATATGTTAACTCACTGTTGATTACGTTTCGACTGCGATATATTTCGTATCGAGTCATGACGTGTGTGTGAGTCAGTGGGGGAAGCAGATGTGAGACTCAGGCGACCTCGTGCAGAGCGCAATGTGTATAGAACTTGACAGCGCAGAGGGTTGAGCTGGAAATCAGTGAAAGTAAAATCGCCAGCTAACGGGAGTCGTAAAAACGTGTGACTGTGCTGAAGTGTATTCTAGTTCGTTGAGCATTCTACGTGAAGTAGAAACGTGTTTAATAGGGCTCAGACATGGTCTTAAACATGTAATAATTTACCTCTGCGACTGTGTGTATACAGCAATTAACGGGCCATGCGGATGGATACTTTTATAATCACGACAGCGAGCTCAGCCGTGATGTGTCACGAAACTCTGCATATAATCCGTCGTGGAAATGCAGCCTAGATTTGATTCACTCTTCACTGTGATTATACTTTTTGAAAAGAGTACATTCTCAAGCAAGGTGTCAAGGGGAAGGGACAATATGAAGCTTATATCCACTACGATGGTAGGCTAAATTGATTTAAGAATACTGCATTAGCAGTGTACAGCGGGGACTTGTCGAAGGCAACTTTCATTTAGCATGAAGTGTGCACGCGACTCTCGTGTCGAGAGGGACCGCGTCGACCCTCGTGAACTTGTTCACACGCGCGTTCTCATATTGGAACTTGTTAGTGACGGTTCGAGTTCACCTTCGCGTCGTGTCGAGTTGATAAACTGTGTGCGGTCCTTCCGTTGGTGTTCGAATATGTATGGGAAGATATCGCCAGGATATGTTGGAACTATTTCGACCGACCGGGTGTTGTTCGAGCCTGGGAGGACTTTGGTTCGTTCTACGGAAACCCAGTTGAAGTCCAGCATATTTTCTGTTGGTCCGGAGCTGATTATGGCCAACGATATCCTTTTTTCCTCATCTAGATTCGCCAAAGGTACTGATCACTTCAACTTGTTACAGTAGTGTAGCGTGGACATTTATAGATACCACTTTGCCATATTTGATTTTGTAGTTTAAATGGTTCAGTAGAAAGTGCAGGTTCGATGTTCATTTCGAAACTGACCTTCTATGATGCCAGGATTTTGACTCATAAAAATGAGTGCATCCTTTGTGTAATTTTGATGAATAAATTAATAATTTCAGTAGTATTTTACAGTATTTAAACTAAGATGCTCATTCTTATTTGTCGAGAAGCAAATGTAGGAGGAAGATTTACAGTTTTTCTTGTGTAAGAACATTTTTAGTAACACAACTTTCTTTTGAGAACTTTGGTTGAGTTTTCATATTCTAGTGCATTGTTCTTTAAGCACTTTCGCTTGGATCATCGTATTCTTTGGAGGGGAATTTTCCTTTTCGTATTCTTATTAAGATATTAGGAAGTTTTCGGACCCAGTTATTCTAAATGTTACTTCGAGTCCTTGGACTATATTTTCTTCAGTTTTTTTTTTCATAACAGATTTAACTTGTGTTTTCTGAGCGTGATTTTCGAAATGGATTGCCTAATGGGTCATTAGTCGCTTAGCCTTTGTTGCTAACCTAGATCCATGCTGTAGGTCTAATCCATCGACATTTTCGCGTTCGGGAAATTCAGGGAGGATCTTATTTTGAGATTGAATTTTTTTTTTTATAGACCTCTTTACAACCTCAGTTTGTGTGGTTGGGCAGCGTTATATACAGTTTATATTTTTTTTTTTTGAAGTTAACACTGGATTAAATTGATATCATTGCCTTTAGTGCAATAGTTTTTCTATTAAGAGGGTATTTGAACGACATCCAAATTTGCGAGGATAATCCCAGGGACGACTTACTATAAGTCATACGTTTAAGAATTATGGATCTTGTAATAAATCAATGTAAGGCAAGTTTTTAAAGTTAGGTGGAATATTTCTGAAATCCACTGGGCTTTGTTGGCAATCTGTTACGGGATCATATTTTTCGAGTTCAGGATTTTTACCATAAACAGCTGATTTGCATAATTGTGGATTTATAACAGTAAGGCTCCTATTATAGGTGCATATTGGTCTTTAGAGAGGCATGTACTATGAGTAATGTCTTTGTGTTTAAGTATATTGATGCAATGCTTTGTAAAGCAGTTTTTTCTTGTTGAAGATTGAGCTAGGTGTGCCAATCAGGATTAGATTGATTGGGGTTTTAACCCAGAGAGAGGTGTTGTTTTAACCTAGAATGGTTAATAATTGGTCATTGTTAACTTTATCGCTGTTATCGTGAAAATGCCTGTGTGAAGATTAATATTTTTCCGAGCAGTATTGTTGGGAATCTTGAGTGGATATACGGTTAAATATTTCCAGTAAAACTAATATAACAATTTTGTCATAAGATGTATATTTAAAAAGGAAACCGATAACTATTTAAGACTGACTTTACAATTAATTTTTGCTTAGCTTAACTGTTCGGCAGAATTTCCCTAAAACAAGAATTGAAATAATATTAAACAGAAAGGAATGTCGTGACTTCAAGTCAGTAGGAAGGGAATAATTGAAATTATTCTGGAATTTTGTGTAAATTATATTCTGTAAATAGGCCATGTGAATTTCTTCATTCAATAACAAGAACATATAAAGTTACTGAAGATGTCGTGTAGGATTAGTAATTATAACCAGGATATTTTTGTATAAGATGTTATTTCCGTTAAGGAACCGAAATTAAATTAATGTATTCAAGTCTTATAATATTTCTCTTTTTGTGAATGCTTACCCTATGGGATTGATCATCATTGTTATTATTAATATGCCTTATATTTTAATCAGCTAAAAGTTAGTTGTGATAATGGGTAATATATATATTTTTTTTCTGGAAGATAATCCAATATAATCAATGAGATTGTTTTTTTTTTTGATTGGTCGTGGTATCGACGAAATTGATATTCTTCTGTCTTGTTTATTCTTACAATAAATCACTTTACTACTTGGTTTTAATTATTGCGTGATGCTTTATAGAGGTGATGGAAGGGTGTATTAAGGGGGCCATCGCTAGGTATTTTAGTGTTTACCACACCTTTGAGATTCTTTCTTCCTTTTGAAGAATTCTCGTGTTTTGAGCTAGTCTTTTCTTTTTCTGAGCCTTGGTCAGTCTTAATACATCCTGTTAGGTATTCGAGTGGCCCTATTATCCCTGTGTCTGTTGGTAGAACTTGGGGGTCTTTAGAGCCGGGGCATTTTCAGGTTCTACGATCCAGCTGCTATCCAGGGATTCAACAGGTATTGGTAGGTAAAAGGGTACAGTACCATCCCGGCATTTGCCTGAAGATGAAGTAGGAAACTATGGAAAACCACTTCGAGGATGGCTGAGGTGGGAATCGAACCCCCTCTACTCATTTGGAACACCCGAGGCTGAGTAGACCCCGTTCCAGTCCTCATACCACTTTTCAAATTTCGTGGCAGAGCCGGGAATCGAACCCAGGACCTCCGGGGCGGCAGCTAACCGTGCTGACCACTACGCTACGGAGGCGACCCTCAATTTAGAATAAAAGTTATAATTACTTAAAATGTATTAGAACTATTTCATAATCATCTGCAACCAGTCTACATGGTCATTATTGCACAACATGAATCCCTAGAGTACTCACGTTAGTAATCCAGATCCCACATTATCACCTAGCACTGCGTTTATAATCTTAAAAGAATGCGAAACTCCCGAAAACCAAATATATAATACACTTAGTGGTTACACTATGGCGACATCATTAACAATTCATAACATAACACAACAGATCGTAACGTAACAGAACCACCGAGTTCAAATACACAACTATAATAGTACATTATGCAACAAGACTATAATGGCAATAATTAAGACACGAGTATGTTTATTAAACGAGCGTATGCGAGTTTTATAATTTCCATACGAGTGTCTTAATTACCATTATAGGCAAGGTGTGTACGACTGATATGTTCGATGATAATTATTATAACTATTTTATGTTCGAACATAAATATTCATAAATATCTGTCGAGATTCCGCCAGTTTTATGTACTGAGCAGAGTGCATGAGACGCAGGGTATGCCTTGTATTTGACCATGGCCTCCTCGATTACCCTACTATGACACTAGGCCAGGCAGTGAAATTTAAATTAGAAGGCCGTGGAACTCAGCGCATATAATTATCTAATTTGTCAAACAACTGTTACTTGAGCTCTGATTGGTGGGAGAAACAGTTTCATAATGAAAAATAGTGTTATAATGAGCTTCATTATAGTACAGTTTTCTGACACATAATAGTGAGGGTCGAACATAAACAACCTAACTAACACTAGTCAAGTTTCACCAAAATATTTCAAGCACTATCTACATACCTGATAGATAAGATCTCCAGATTACTTATATTAATATAAAATACATTTTACTGCAGAGTTAACGGCTTCGATGGCGTAGTTAGTAGGATGCTGAGCTTCTATGCCCAAGATCGCCGGTTCAAACCCGGCTGAAGTCGTCGGATTTGTTAAGAGCGTTATATGTCCCCCAGTAGGTTTCTTCCTTCTGAGTGGAAGTAAAGCCGGCGGTCCCATGTCATAGATTTATGGCATGAAAAAGAACCTTCCTCTAACTACATTTGTGTGAAGCCAACATTTGTAGGTTAGATTGATAACGCTATATTAGTTCCAACGTTCGTTGTCAGATGCTGACTGCGATGGCATTTAATAGCCACGTCCCGTTGGCAGCTAGGTGTCGTGAATGGTAGCATTTGGTAGAAAAAGTAGGTAGTATTGGAAAAATTAATCGTCTGCAGTCCTTCTACCTGAATCACAGATAACACACACTAATACAGCCATCACAATTAACACTGGTTATCAGACAAATTCTACACACACCCAAAGTACACGGGGCTACATGAAGGGTTGTCGCAACCCCTAAACTAAGGAACCAACCAACCAATTCTACTACAGAATTGCCATGTTGTAAACTTCAAAAACGTACATGCTTTCAACAACATGGCTTCCATTGTCTCCAATTAAATTTCCAGTCGTAAATATTTACATTTCCAACATAGGTCTCTTTTTCACAAGATGTACACACATCAAAAAAAGTTTTGCATCACCTCGGTTCCCAGATCTCCGGCATATAGACGTTGACTGTGTATATTGTATCCAAGATACAGTCCCTTTGACTGTTCATAGATGTCACTAAAACTGCTCAAAGATGTAAACAACCATGCATGAGCAGGGCCTATTAGACGGAGGGGGTACGACAGCCGATCAGTTCCAGTCATTCCACCAGGACGAAGGTACGCTGCTCATGTTGTCTGTAGTTCTACCATGCCTAGAAGGTCAATACCGCAGTTCGATCGCGTCCGCATTGTTACTTTGTGTCAAGAAGGGCTCTCAACAAGGGAAGTTTCCAGGCGTCTCAGAGTGAACCAAAGCGATGTTGTTCGGACATGGAGGAGGTACAGAGATACAAGAACTGTCGATGACAGGCCTCGCTCAGGCCGCCCAAGGGCTACTACTGTAGTGGATGACCGCTACTTACGGATTGCCGCTCGGAGGAACCCTGACAGCAATGCCACCATGTTGAACAATGCGTTTCGTTCAGCCACAGGACGTCGTGTTTCAACTCAAACTGTGCGCAATAAGCTGCATGATGCGCAACTTCACTCCCGACGTCCATGGCGAGGTCCAGCTTTGCAACCCCGACACCATGCAGCGCGGTACAGATGGGCCCAACAACATGCTGAATGGACCCCACGGAATTGGCATCACGTTCTCTTCACCGATGAGTGTCGCATATGCCTTCAACCAGACAATCGTCGGAGACGTGTTTGGAGGCACCCTGGTCAGGCTGAACGTCTTAGACACACTGTCCAGCGAGTGCAGCAAGGTGGTGGTTCCCTGATGTTTTGGGGTGGCATTATGTGGGGCCGACGTACGCCACTGGTGGTCATGGAAGGCTCCGAAACGGCTTTACGATACCTGAATGACATCCTCCGACCCATAGTGCACCCATATCGGCAGAATATTGGAGAGGCATTTGTCTTCATGGACGACAATTCTCGACCTCATCGTGCACATCTTGTGAATGCGTTCCTTCAAGATAACGACATCGCTCGACTACAGTGGCCAGCATGTTCGCCAGACATGAACCCTATCGAACATGCCTGGGATATGTTGAAAAGGGCTGTTTATGGACGTCTTGACCCACCAACCACTCTGAGAGATTTACGCCGAATTGTCGTTGAGGAGTGGGACAATTTGGACCAACAGTGTCTTGATGAACTTGTGGATAGTATGCCACGGCGAATACAGGCATGCATCAATGCAAGAGGACGTGCTACTGGGTGTTAGAGGTAGTGGTGTGCACTGCAATCTGGACCACAAATGCTGAAAGTCTAGCTGTATGATGGTACAACATGCAATGTGTGGGTCTCATGAGCAATAAAACGAGCTGAAATGTTGTTTGTGTTGATCTCTATTCCCTTTGTATTTAACGGTTCCGGAACTCTTGGAACCGAGGTGATGCAAAACTTTTTTTGATGTGTGTATATCACAACACTTCTAATCGCTTGATATTATCGTAGCCGTTGTTCCCTTTCCACTACTACCTACCGGAGAGGAAAAATTCCCTCTCGGTTGGATAGGACCATCCGAAACACGTCATGCGTGTTACGCCTCTCAATTGAAAGTCTTCTCCTAACATCAATGGTAACGAAAATGTTCACTCGGTCTTTTTGCTCCCAATTCACACAAGCTTGGTGAATGATATCACAATATTTTTTATCAATTTTGCACGCGATGCTAAATCTTGATTTTCTGCGACTAGTTGCCAATAATGACAAATGAGTTATTGGCACACTGCACTAGGCAATTACACCTGGTACGAAGTGTTTAAGATTTCATAGTCCGTGCAGCGAGTTTATTTCAATGGCCTCCAACAGCGAGTTCAGTAACTATGCAGCATCTGCTAGGACAACAGATGATGATGATGATAATTGTTATTTTAAGGGGCCTAACATCTAGGTTATCGGCCCCTATTGGTTTGTGTGATAGTAAAGATAGTTATTAACAAGAAAAGTACATCCGCCTTTCTTGTTAATAACTATTCTAGCATATCAATACGGAACCACCATGAGTCATTTAAATAATGTAATAGTGAAGATGATAATGAAATGTAAGAAATAACTAAAACTAACTACTAACTTATATACTAGCAGAAGAAATGTAAAACAAAGGAAAAGGAAGGTAAATAAACGACAGGAGAACAAGAAATGCCCTCAATCCTTGAGGATTGAGGGACTTGCAAGGAAGGAGTGCAATGAAAGCCAGATAATGAAAGGGAAAGAGGAGAGGCAATGGAAAAAGGGGGCGAACCGGACATGGGGTACACCCTGTCTCCGTGAGGATGTTGAGCAGAAGGCAAGAGATATCATGAAATAAAAAAAGAAGGCTGATCCCTCGAAGACTGAGGGTATCAGGAGAGATGAGACAAGGGCCAATTAAGGCGGGAAAGTGAAAGACTCCCTAGGCCTCGGATGCCCTAATACCGTCGGGGTTGGAAGAGAACAAGAGTTGACCAAGGGAGGTCGACAGGAGGGATGTCAGAGAGGAGACCGGCACAAGTAAGTAGAAGCAATGCCGGACTCAGCTGGGGTCCCATGGTCGCCAACGCTAGGATAACAGCGTTGCGGTCTTGGTTCAAACACTAAAATACACTTGAACAAAAGAGGTCAACAGTAAATAACTGTCATCTTGGGCCAATACAGGCCATAATAATAATAACAGCAGGAACCAGTTATTTTCGACTTTTATAATGCGATGACACTCGCTGGTACATGGTGTCTTCTATTTTTACTGCGCTAATGAAAATATTTCACAACCCCTTGTGATTATACGTGGTGATATTCTGAGCAACTTTTTAATTACTATTCACGAGGAAAGTTTCGAGCTGCTTTTGGTTTTTAATAAGAATAATTACTTCAGCGTGAGATTTGACGAGCTATCCTGAGTCTAATGGGAAATTAATTGCCTTTGAACATTTTCACCATCAAATTACGGATTTTTCAGGCGGCAAGTGATCATAGCTTACACATCCCTCGAACAATGTCTGCCTCTCCATTAGAGCTCCTTTTGATCCCCACAATTTGCGCGAGTAATTTCACAACTCTTTTATAACTTCGCAGGTAGCGGAAATACAATTCTATTTTCGCTTGCTTGTTTCATACAACCTGCGGCCATATTTCTTTGCTGCTTTTGCATTATTTTATCAGCTAAGTGAACATAAGATCCTAAACTCGAAACTCTCGCACATGACCGCGGATATTTTGTCGAATGACTTGGGAGTGAGGTGATCAAAGGGATTGCAAATGAGAAGAGAAAATGTAATTCTTGAACCAATGATGTGGTAATGCACACTTTCGCATGAATTTCTCCATTGTTCTATAAGACCCACGCTATATGAGGGAAGATCTATTCCTCGTTGCGATTAGTCACCAGTTTATGCCGATGACTTGAAAGACAAGCCTCCACCAATAGCCAATGACTGCCATGGCACTTAGTCGGATTACACTTGACCACCTTATGGTGTAGTGGCTAGCATTCTTGGCTGTCGTCCGAGAGGTCTGGGTTTCATTCCCGGCTTTGTCATGAAATTTAATTCTGGTCTGAATGCTGGAATAGGGTTCTATCAATCTCTCGGGGCAGAACTGGGATGATATTCCGTTTCTAAATATGTCAGAAATGTTTTTCTCCGAAACGGGACTTAATGAATGACCTCCCATAAGCAGACATTGAAAATTTGTTAAAATATTTGCAGGATGGTAGTAGACTAATTTTGTGTCAAGTGTTGAGACGGTCTTTGAGTTCGGGCGATGGCGAAGAATGTAACGACTTGCTGTGACGTCACAGCGGACTGCTATGGCCTTATCTCTGGGTGGTCGTGCCATGGCAGGGAATTATTCAAATTGTTTGAATAATTTGGAATATGAATATTTAATTCGAACATACGAATAGATCAACTATTCAAATTATTCGAATTTCCAACCTATTCGAATATCGAAATATTCGCATTAGTGAAAACCGACTATTCAGTTCATAATAGAATGATCCGAATCATTCAAATGCTCGAATAATTATATAAAACATAGAAAAAATAGAAAGCATAAAGGGGAAAAAGAAAGAGATAACAAGTGATATGAGGCAAAATCATTAACCATATTGGATAATGCTTGGTTCTACGTATTAACTTCGTTATTATTATTAACAGAAAAGCGCACGAATGTGCATAACATAGATTTACGCTAGTTTAGTCGTTTCCATAATCGAACAGTGATTTCTGGTTATTTTTACATCGTGTGATGTGATATACTCGTAAGTCACAGAACTGGTCACATAACGAACACCTGCTAATACGCAACATGCGTTTTCGGTCCTTCATTGGGACTTTCTTCAGCCTGTTTTCTTAGCCCATCAACTTCATATGTAGGCCTATATTTTAATGAAACATTGACAATGTAAATAAACATTATACAATGGACGTTCTTTCATTATTAATTAAGAAAATTATTAATCGTATTAAAATCGGAAAGCAAAAGTCTTAAGTTATAATTCAATATATGTATAAAAATATACTGTCTTGATTGAAAGAACTCTCAAAATGAAATGGGTCTTGTGGATGTTTCTTTTATATTGTCATTAATGTCATTATTTCGTTAAAAAACGTTTTATGGAGCAGAAATATTTTAAACTAAACTAAAAGTTATTGACAGTTCAGTGGTACAAAGTATTTTGTTATATGGAGCAGAAACTTGGATGTTAAACAGAAAGCAAGCAAACAAAGTATTAGTAACAGAGATGGATTATTTGAAGAGATGATGATGATTGAGTCTTCAGTCTTTTGACTGGTTTGATTCAGCTCTCCATGCCTCCCTGTCCTGAGCTAATCGCTTCATCTCTACATAGCTACCACACTCTACATCCGATGCAATCTGTTTAACATATTCTAACCTTGGTCTACCCCTACAGTTCTTGCCCTCGACCCTTCCTTCCATAACTAAGCGTGCTATTCCTGGGTGTCTTAGTATGTGTCCTACTAACCTATCTCTTCTCTTCATTAGCAGTCGCCAGAAACATCTCTCCTCTCCCACTCGTCTTAATACCTCTTCGTTTGTAACCCTATCTACCCATCTGATCTTCATCATTCTCCTGTAACACCACATTTCAAAAGCTTCAATTCTCCTCTTTTCTGCTGCTTCAATAGTCCAAGTTTCACTTCCATATAGCGCCACGCTCCAGACAAAGTCTTTCAAAAATGACTTCCTAATACCTAAATCTATATTCGATGTCAACAGATTCCTTTTTGTAGAGGGCGGAAAGAAAATCAAGATTGGATAAAATTAGAAATATGAGTATCAGAGAAATTATGCAGCTACAAAAATGTACTAGAAGGGGTTGGAGAAATAAGACTACAATGGTTTGGACATGTGGAAAGGATGCAGAATAGTAGAATTCCAAATTTAATGTTACATTGGCAAGCTGAAGGCAAACGGAAACGGGGTAAACCAAGAGAACAATGGGTGTATGGTGTAACCGAGGAAGATGCTGAAGACGAAAATTTGTGGAGGAGTCGAGTATTTTGGGTTTAAGGAAAACTACTGTATTGTAGAATATTTTTAATAAAGAAGAAGAAAAATGAATACATATGAAGTTGTTAGGCTAAGAAAACAGACTGAAGAAGGTGCCAATGAAGGCCTGAAAACATGTTCCCAATAAAGAAGAGAGCATATTGACTATTAACAGGTGTCAATAATTTAATTAGATAACAAGTCTTGAATGATAGGCTATTTATTTATAAGGATCTCTCAGGCTGAATGGGGGGAGGGGTTAACGTGGCCCCTTGGATTTCCTCCTGCTTAGAACAACTCGTCCGCTGGGCATTTTTCTTATCACAAATATTTGTGATTTTCGGGTACTTATCATCTTATATTTAATTTGTCCCAGTAATCGACTATTCGCAATAATTGAGTACTTAGAATGTTCGAATGATTCAAACACCCGAAAATATTCGAACATTTGAATTCTTCGAATATTCGAAGTAATCGTATTCATGGAATATTCGAATGATATGTTCAGCCTTGCTATGGCACAGACCACGGTTTGTTTTCCCATTGACAGTACGGGCAAGACTGGGTAAAGATTGATATTAGGTATAACTCTGCTCATGCGTCAACCGAACCAGAATGCTGTCTGGTACAAGTTACCACTGTGGGGTGGGTTGAATAAGCGATCTCCCTCTATGGATGAAATACCATAATTTCTAAGTAATTTGGAATTACTTACATTTACAACGGTCACCATTCACAATTTACTCATCTCTACTTAGTATAAAACAAAGTCCCCGATTCTTGGATGTCACGGGTAATCTAGAGAATCACTTGATGGATTTTGTTGCGATTTTCACTATTCTGTAAAGATATCTCGAGGAAGGTTTCTGTTGAAAATAATTTATTTATTGTCAAAGAAAGCCAAGCAGTTACGAATTCAGTGAAAAAGGCGAAAAAAAACTGACTTCCATGCGCTTTTTAAACTTACGCTGGGCAAACCGTAAAAAAATAAGAATTGTTCAGAATGAAAAGTTCTATAAAAAGGTCGCAAGAGCATATCTCTATCTTCAGTACATCGCCCTCTATAAGTGTTTTTACGTTTTCATTTCTTCCAACAATCTCCATTCAATGCTGGTGGCTGTATCTCGGCTAATAGGCTCGCCCACTAGATAGGCTGTAACTGGGGTGATAGGCTTGCCCCTAGCCAGCTCGTAAATTTTCGTGTTGAGTTAAGACCTCAGAGGAGATTGATTGTGCTTGGAGTTTCCCAGGACGTGCAACTCGTCTTTTCTTCATTTCGCCTGTGAACTTTTCGTTCCGCAAAATTCACAGTCAAGTTAAGGTTGGGCAGAAGTCGGATTTATGTTTCATGCACCTCGCCATTCTTAAATTACGTCTGACAAGAATTCGTTGCACAAGCATCTCCATGATAGTATAATTAATAGTCCAGGCAATGAATTTAACCCATCATGCCGAGACGTAAAACGGATATAGGTCGTAGTTCATTGACATCGTAAAGAAAGCACTTATCACGTAATGCATTCATATCTGTTCCTGGGCGAAGCCGGGGTGGGTTGCTAGTTTAGGATAATTAATATTTTCCTGCCTCACTCTCTTCGAGGGTACGGAGGCTCTTTTATTCAAGGGCTCCAATAAGCGTTTTAATGTTTACAATGTGCTACATAGGATGTCCATCATTAATCGAACACTCCCCTTAGGACGGGACACTGACAAGTGAGCAGTGTACATGATGTTCTGATGAGGCAAATCATACTAATATACCAGGTGGCCCGTTTCCCCCGTGCAATCTAGTTTTAGATGTCCCGCATACACTAGTGCTGTATGGGATGCCTAATAACTGATTTCCACAGGGGTCACAGTGCATGCTGGCCGATTACGTCAGAATACGAAGGAATAACAACCGGACAGCCGCTAGCTGCATGTTCCTCAGCTCCACCCGTCTAATGCACCCCATTGCCTTTTCGACCCTCACATTTGAGAGCGCAATAGACTCATAAAATGTGGTAGAACGACACGACAGTTGCTGGCAACATATTGACAATGACCGGTGTATTCAGCATCGAGGAGTACACGGACATTATACTAATATATGGAGAAGCTGGTCGTAATGCCGTTGAAGCTCGTAGACGGTATGCACTGGTGTTTCCAGATAGACATCTGCCGTCTCGACAAGTATTTCGCCGAACAGAAATCCAATTACGAACGAATGGAATGTTCCAGGTACATACCAGCGGGACTAGACCCGTCTGCGGTAATGCTGAAGTTGTACGGAATGTACAAGAGTACTTCGAACGGGATCCTACACACGGTCAGTTACACTTCACCTTACTGAGCTACTGCTGATAATAGCAATAATAATAATAATAATATTAATAATAATAATAATAATAATAATAATAATAATAATAATAATAATAATAATAATAATTTGAATTTTGTATTATAATTTATTTATTAATTACTATTGATAATACATTTGTAATATGTCTCGGGAATCTGACGGCAAAATCAGTAGAGATTTTATGTGAGACATTAATTATTTTTCACAGCATTATATGGTTTGTATTTCAATACAAGAGTGCATACAATAATACGTTTATGTTATAAATTAATGTTTATCTAGGTAATAATTTTGTAAGCGACGTATAGCTAGTTGTTAGCTGTTCATATTGGACAATCGAGGTAGTAGTTCATTAAATAGTGCTGGTGCAAGATAATTTAGTCTCTTGAAACCATAATAATAATAATAATAGTACGAACCATCTATGTTGCAATGTGCACATATTTATTGTTGCTTAGGGCAAAGAGGATCTGCAAGGTAGCTAGGAGTGCCACGAACATCAATACAGAGGATCATGAAGGAGCGAAAATGGCATCCGTATAACCCGCACCTACACCAACAACTGTACGGAAATGATTTCGATCGCAGGGTAGCATATTGCCGAAGAATGGTCGCTGCATTACAACAAGATCCACATTTTGCCAGGAATATTCTGTGGAGTGATGAATGCTATTTCGCCAATGATGCCAACGTCAATACTCACAATCTTCATTACTGGGCTCCAGTGAACCCCCACTGGGTTCGAGCACAGCACGTTCAGATCCACTGGGGAGTTAATGTGTGGTGTGGTATTCTGGGAGACTACATAATTGGGCCTGTTTTTATAGCCCTCAGACTCACAGGTAGGAATTATCTTGAATTTCTTCAAACCGACTTGACTCTGAAAAATCTTCTAGAAGATATTCCACTCCATGTTGTATTACAGCATTGGTACCAGCATGATGGTGCTCCACCTCACACCTTCCGAGCCATTACGGAATATATAAATGCAGGATATTCTGAACGGTGGATAGGTCGTGAAGGCCCCTGGCAGTGGCCAGCACGATCGCCTGATCTAACCCCTCTGGACTTCTTTCTGTGGGGCTATATAAAATCAAAAGTTTACGAAACGGCGCCAGAAAATGTTGATCAATTAAAACAACGTATTGGTTAGGCCTGTGCTGCAGTGACACCTGAAATGTTACGACGTGTCCATGCAGACACTGCGAGACGTGTTCAGCTTTGTATTCGCCACCAGGGACATGTCTTTGAGCATATTCATTATGAATAGCTGTCCAAATGTGACATTTTAATTTATTTTATTTTCTAAGCTTTGATGCAATAATATGTGATATTTTTGTCCACATAGCAAGCAATGCTATTGTAGAGTGGAATTTATGTTGCCTACATGTACAAATTAATGTGTTATTAAACTTTCTTTTCTGCATCTTTGGCGTATTTACAAAAGAACCCTGTTTATTACAGAAATCGTTGTTTGCAAAGGAGCGTTATAACGTGGTATACAATATGTTGCATGTTGTGCAACTATTTAGCGGTAGTTTTACTACACAAGTACTGTAACAGGATTCCTATAATCATTATTATTATTATTATTATTATTATTATTGTTATTATTATTATTATTATTATACCGACAGTAGTGGCTACGCTGGCTAAAGCGTGGCGTTAGGTCACGGGGCCAAGCTCTCTGCTGACTCGATAGACGCGTGGGTTCGAGCCCCACCGTCAGCTGTCCTTGAAATGGTTTTCCGTGGTTTCCCAATTTCAACACCAGGCAAATGCTGGGACAGTACCTTCTGACAGGCCACGGCCGCTTCCTTCCACATCCTTGCCCACTTTCATCCATTCATCTCATCTCTCATCCCGACGCGCAGGTCGCCCACGGGCGTCGACTAGAAAGACCTGCACTCGGCCTCTCAGGAGGCTACACGACAAAAAAAAGAAAAAAGAAATATTATTATTATTATTATTATTGTCACTATGATGTCTGCACTAGACTGTAATAATAAAATAACAACAGTGACACAGGTTATCAGACAAATTCTTCACACACTCAAGGTACACGGGGCTACATGCCCACTGTGTTGTAAAGACCCTGAAATTCAACAGCAACTCATTATTTCAGTACGGTGAAATTCAACGTACCGTGTGAAGGCTTCGATCACAATGCTGATGTACAGTCTGCACAACATCAGCATTGTTGCAGATGGGTCTAGCCATGCCGGTATGTGCTTCAATCCATTAGCACTTAATTACAGCTCTGTTCGGGGAAATTCATGTACAAAAGGCAGGCGTCTATTTGGAATCTCCTGTACATTAATGTGCGAGCTTTGGTGGGATTGTGACCAGATTCTCCCTAGATTAGAATTAAGTGTGTGCGCGCTCGTTTTTGGTGAATACCTCAGCCATTGTCGACGTGTTGAAAGCAACTTTAATACTGCTGTGCCACGTGCAAAGCTACTATTCTGCGCTCGCCAGCGAGACTTCTCACCGCTTTGGGGGCGCATTAGACAGGAGCACGGAGGAACATGCAGTGTGCGGCCGTCTGGTTGTTATCTCTTGGCATTCTGACGTAACCTGCTTGTATGCAAGGTTACCCCTTAGCAATTCAGTTATTAGACCTCCCGTTCAACACTAGTACATGCGGGACATTTATAAGTAGATTGCACGGCGCAGGTGGGCCACCTGGTATAACAAGATGTTCAGTAAAGAACATATAGCCTACTTTCTCCTTAATGTATGAGTATAGTTATAACTCGTTGTTATTATCAAAGAGTATAATAGAACTATTCTTTGTTGAAGACCTTAGAAACGATTTACCTCTACCAAACGCCACAACCTAGATAAAAACTGCTACCATCATTGAAGAAAGAAAGATAAGAAGTATCTAAAGAATGTTATGGATCTGGAGACATAATCGACCGGACTGGCGGCGTGGCTCAGCGGTAACGTTCTCGCTTGCTGGACCGTATGTTTCAGGTTCGTATCCTGGCGCAGTCAGCTGGCATTTGAGGGTGCACAAATGCGAGGGAGCCGTGTTAGTAGATTTACTGGCACGTTAAAGATCCCCTTCGGAACAAAATTCTGGCACCCCGGCGTCTCTAAAAGCAACAGTAGTTAAAAGGGACGTAAAACCAATAACATTATTATTATTATTATTATTATTATTACATAATCGGCCTGACGCGGGCAACATCCAACTTTGAGTTGAGGCATGTCTTTACACGTCTGGCTGCGTATGACTTTCACAACCCTAATTGAATTAACAAATCTTTCCATGACCCTACAGAGACGTGTGTATACCAACTATGTGGATATTTTCGATTGCTATTTGGCTGAAATAAAAGTATTAATTAATATCCTGAACTAGCACCAACGGTAGAGTTCAGATACTATGTGAAATCGTTTTGTTCTTTACTTCAATTAACATTTTCAAATAACGCACAATAGGCTGTTACAAACCCTTTAAAATAAAAAGTAAAAATGTATCGTAGTATCATCTTGTCATTCTTCAAATTCGATGCGCATAGAATGCCAATGGTATAGTAATCAATGGAGCCCCACGTAGACTAGTCGTGACATCTAGTGGTGAAATATCGAACAATATAATCCTAACAGAGCGAGTGCATTCTAGCGGCCAGAAGAAGAAACTTTTCAATAAAATCTGGAAGTTAATAAGTAGGTCAGCGTGCAGTTACCTTTTTGGCAGCTAGATGTCTCGAGTAAATCTGCTGGCGAATTATGTTTTAATTAAATATATATTTTACAGCATAATATGCACAATATAACGCTTAATTTTAAAACATCTGAGTCATTACAAAACAATAAACATATAACATTTCAAGCAAAAAACCTAGCTCTGATCAGGTTTGAACCATAGGCATTTGAGCGATAGGCTAACGCTCTACCACTGAGCTAATTGTGTCAACGAATATCGTTCTATATAAAATGACATACATAGAACTTGTTAGCAAATAATGATTTATACTAAACGATTTCATCACTGGAGTATATTATTTATATATAAAGCATTTCATACAACGTTTATTTATTTTGTATCAGTACGCTATATTGCATGCAATACTCAAATTAGTGAAATATAAGTCAGGCACAAGATATCCGCTGCCATCTTGTCTTATTACTGAATCGGCTCAGCTTTTTAAAATCACGTCTGCACTATAGTATTACAAAATAAACTTTTAATTTCGAACGTGCCTCTTCCTTTAGAACAGTTAAAACGATTCTCGGCTCGATAATCGGAACTGGTGGGTCCCATGATATGGATTATAAAGTTTGCATAATTCGCACGGCCGCCATCCTGAAATGGTATGGCGGACGACCTTGTAGTTTGGTCACAAGACGCATCCTATACGAAGGTATGTTGTTACCAAATTTGATAGAGATCGGATGATTTGGTTAGTCGTTATTTGATTTTACGTTTTGAACGTTTGAGTGGCCGCCATTCAGTTTTAGTAAAGATGGCGGCGATATAAAACATGACACTGAGGTGTCCTTTGCTAGTGATACCTTTGTACCAAATTTCGTTCAATTCGGTTTCACCGTGTTGGAATTGATAGGGGGGACAGACATTCAGAGTACACACACTCACACACACACACACAGACACACACACACGCACAGACTCACACACACACATACACACACACACACACACACACACACACACAGACAGACACACTTTTTTCGCCCTGTGTTGATCTCATAAGTCTACTTTCATTTTTTGCAAAAATCGAAAGTAGGCTAAAAATGAGATGGTGTGTGTCTGTCTGTCTGTCTGTATGTATGTTACTCAATAACGCAAGAACCACTGGTCCGATTTAAATGAAATTTTTCATGGATGTATCTGATTTACCAGGTTTACATATAGGATACTTTTGATTTCGATATTTTGCACTATTAAAAATGGCGTCCATTTCAGTGACGTCACTACACCCTTTGGTTTCAAAATTTCATACTTCCATATCAAATAAAAAGAGAACGCTACCAAATAGCAAACTTTTGATGGCACATACGAGCTTGAAAATTTAATTTTCTATACGAACGGTCCTTATCACTTTTCGTGTATCTCCAAGGGTTAGCGAGTAAAACCCACATTTGTGCAGTAAAACACGGTCAACACCGAGCGGTGCAGTATATCTCTACATATATAAAAATGAAAGTTTGTCTGGTTTTTTTTTCTGAATTTCTACGGAAATTTGAGTTATTTACGCGTTTCAGACTGTTTTATGATGGATGCGCGCGAAAATAACTTTTTGGTCTGTCTGTCTGTCTGTTTGTTTGTCTGTGGACAATTTTGTTCCCGTATAACTCGAGAACGGCTGGGTGTATCAACGTAAAATTTAGTACAGATATCCATCAGAGGAACGATACTAATCATTGATGTAATTCTTCTCCGTACCTCTCAAAAAATGAGGCCTACCCCCTTAAAATACATGCTGAAATAGGAGTAGAAGGACGAGACAAAGCTCATTTTCAGCCCCTCAATGTGAGAGACAAAACTCGGGTTCCCTAAAAGGTCCCCGAAAACCACATTTTAAGGCCCTAAAACCAACCGTTTTTGAGATATTCCCAGAAAACTAATTTCATTTAATAAACTAATGAACGAATGCAAGCCGGTAACCATGGTAACGGATTATCAGAAGTCCATCTATTGCTGTAAGCCGCAATGCAATTCCATTAATTACATTAGAGTGAAAGTTTGCAAACGGCTAGAAGGTTATCACGGAACCAAATTAAGCTGTAAAATTCATAAATTCGTATAATGCGTTTAAGGGGGTCAAGGAGTACTCTAGAATTTTTTCAAGCGATTTACACCTGCTGGTGTTGTACGTCAGGTCTATTATATTCCTATCCCTATATTATATTATTATTATTAGTATTTTATTATGGCATACAACGACGAGACAAAGCCCCTCTGTACCAGAAACAAAACTCGGGGGCCCAATAGGGTCCTCGAAAACTACAATATAAGGCTCTAAAACCAACAGTTTCTGAAATATTCCCATAAAACTAATTTAATTTAACAAACTAATGAAGGAATGCAAGTCGGTAACTATGACAACATTACCTTAAGGGGTGGCATCCAACTTTCCATCTATTTCTGTAAGAAGCAATGTCACTCCATTTATTACATTTCTGTGAAAGTTTGCAAATGGCTATAAGGTTATCACGGAACCAACGTAGACTGTATAATTCATCAATGCAATTAAGGGGGTTAAGGGGTAACCTAGAATTCATTAATGCAATTTTCACGTGCGACATATTGAACCCTTTAGTATTGCAGTGTTTATATGCAAGAATCTTGATCAAGGGGTCGCGCTCAGTTCATAGTGTGATGTTTACGTTCGCCAAACAACATGCTCTACTGAGGTAAGGGTCATAGAATTAAAACTATAATTAAGAAAGGAAGTGACAAGGCGTAGAATAATAACATAATTTAATGACTATTAGTGCAAATAAAATGAAAATAGACAACAACAATAATAAATTTCCTCCCTGAATCTTCCCATGACAGAAATATTTATCAAAAGTTGAGGAGTCAGACGGATCTCCCCTTATAAAAAAATTGTGGATCCAAGCTCCACTAACTTGCATTGGATTTTATGTACGCGTAATGACTAACTACGAGGAATGAGTACTCGGATGACTGTTCGTTTACAGCGGGTAACTTCCACGCTGCTTACGAACAATCATCTCGTAAATCAACGTTTACGGATATAGGACACAACACTAATAAAAACCCTTAAAAAATTAATGCTGACACACAATCTAAAAACTAATATTTACAGGAATCTCCCTCGAGACCCTCCTTCAATGCAATGACGCATCTGACAAATGAGCTGCCAACCCGGCCAATTGCTCAATACACAAACAAGGAAAAGACAGCATCGCACGTGACTACACGGGTCACTAATACAGAACATAAACATGGAATGTAACCAACAACAACAAAAGCCTCACCGGCTGAGATTATTTTATATGAATAAAAATGCACGTTAAGCTAACGCTTCGGAGATTATAGTGATTCGTAGGCAACTCTCATTAATTTAAACAATTTTTACCATTGATCAGTTCTTATTCTGGATTTCAAGTAAATACGGAGCCAACAAGTACTCCCCTAATGACCTCGATGCAATCCTTTCAGCCCGACTTGTGAAACAACTTCCCCCTTCCTCACTCTGGTCATCGTCCAGCCCCAGTGTGTAAAAATAACTTGACCACCTGACCGTTATCTCGTAGAATCAACAGCAACAAATCTCAACCACATAAACATATGGTAAGACCTTCATCGATATAGCCACATATGTCCTCGCAAGGTAACCACATGGACTTGGCACCAAGCTGACAGAAATCAGTCTATGCTGAAATTCCCGCTTGTAATCTAATATATAAAAGTGAAAGTCTGTATGTATGTATGTATGTATGTGGGTGGGTTTGTTCCGTATACAAATCTACACCGATCCACCAATCTCAACCAAATTTTGCATACACATAGGTTAGGACCCAGGAGGAACGGCTGCCTACATGAATTTTCGATAGACTTTCTTATTCTTCCGCTTTCGGCCCTTTTGCACTCGAGCAAAGGCTAATAAATTCATAAAATATACTCATGAAGGAATGGCAAGGCAGATAGTTTCCATGGCAACATAGCTCAAGTCGAGACACGGCCGACTGGATGCCAGTTGCGCTGTGCACTACCGGTATAGAAAATGGGGTACTTTACATGAAATCCCGTTAGTTACTCAACTGCTCACACAGCACTGTCAACCCAGTATAGTATAACAAAGACTTGACACTATTTGTAAATATAATTTCCGCAATATCAAAATGCAAATTATATCACAAAATAATATAATAATAACCCCAGACACTAAGTTACTGCCATGAAGGGCCTAGGCCTACCAAGCGACCGCTGCCCAGCCATTTAGCCTTCAGATATTGGGGTGATGCGTTGTCAGTGCATCGGGTCCCCTCGGCCGTTAATCTTTGTTTTCGTTATTGGGGCGTTGCCTCACTGTCAGACAGCTACTCAATTGTCCTCACGAGGCTGAGTGCAGCCCGTTCCAACCCTCACGTCAGTTTCTAAAATCATTGATGGAGCCGGGAATCGAACCCGGGGCCTCTAGGTGAGAGATAGGCACGCTACCCCATCACCACGTGGCCGCCCACAAAATACAATAGCGTGATAATAAATGACAGAAACTAAACATACCTTTGCACCTTATTAAAATAGAATTCCATTAGGTTCACTCGATTTATATAAAACTTAATGAACTTTCCTGCTGAGTGGTTAGTACAGAAGTTATTTGGAAGCAACCGATATTTCGGCTTCCGCAATAGTATTCGTAATTGGTGATACCAATTTCTCTGCAATGACGCTGGGAAGACCGTTGCTGCGGTCAGGTTAATGAGTGGAGAGGATTACAGTTCTGAGAAATGCAATCCAAACATTTCATACAATACATTATTTCCACTGTGAATACAACTTAAACCAGAGTTTCAGTTTTCATTGTCGAAAAAGGTATTGCTGAAATTGTAATTTGATGATGATAGTCGATGTTACAGGGCCTAACATGGAGGCTATAGGCCTCTTAATTCTTTGGAATGAAAATGAAGAATGATGATAAAATGAACACAAGAACTAAAAATAACTACAACTTACAACCAAATTTCGGATTAGGAGAACTAAAGGACAAAAAGGAAGGAATAAGGGAAATAAAATGCGGTTAAATGAAATGCTCTTAACCTCAAAAAATGAGAATTGACGTATTTATTAAGGTGTGCCATGAAAGGCAGATAGGAAGGGAAATAGGAGAGAGACCGCCCCAGAATCACTGGAGAAAGGGAAAAAACAGATCCAGCTCAGGTATTCTCCCAAACTCAACAGCCGTGAGCCCTTGAGGGTGTAGCACCTCCAGTGGTGGGGCTACACACACCCTGCCTCCTTTATGACCTCGTGTAGAAGGGAGGAGATATGATGAAAAGAAAAACCAAGAGAGAGGGTATCTGAAAAGATGAAACAAGGTCCAATTAAGGCGGGAATTTGAAAGATTCCTTAGACCCCGGATATCCTAATACCGTCAGGGTCGGAAGAGAACAAGAGTTGACCAAGGGAGGCCGACAGATAATATGCCAGAGAGGACCCCGGCACAATTAAGTGGAAGCAATCGCGAAGTCAGCTGGGGTCCCCTGATCGCTAACCAGCGTCCCACAAGTTGTAAGCCCCTGAAGGAGGGCGAGTGTCGTAATGTCGTAAGTGAACGAGAGGTGACCAAAGGTGGTCAACAGAAAAGATGACAGAAGGAAGCCCGACACAAGTAAAACATTATGATACCCATTTTTCAAAGGATAACTTATGGATATGCACCGGACGGTTGATTCCGTAGTTAATTGGATATCATCGTAGGTATCAGAGGCAAAGAAGTCCCTATCATGTGCGTTATTAGCATTGGTCAAGTACACTCCCGGCATTTGCCTGGACAGAGTGTAGAAAAACCACACTCAGGATAGGTTCGAACCTACGATGTCTGGACTTGCTACAGCTGCCCTCGCAACCGTGGTGCACGATTAAACGATCACCACTACGGTGCGGGACTCTCAAAATGACGAGTACACACAACAGACGAAGGAGTGTTTGTGTCCGGAACAAAGTTATCGCCGGAAATCACGTAAGACAATCATCTCACCTAACTCTGTCTCACGTAAACTCGGGAAATGAAAGCACACCTCCTGTGGGGGAGCAAGAGTAGTATTGAATGCGACATCTGCCATCGGTACTTGCAACTGGCATATGTAATGCCATTGTAGATATGTTTTATTCTCTTTGATAATAGCCTTAAACTGCCTGTTCATTTAACACAACACAAGACAAGACAGGTTGCAGCACCATTTTCACTGCCAGCTGGATCGCATCCCTCCTGGCTGCTTTAAACTGCCTGCCCATTCATTCTCAGACGCGTACAGGATCTTTTCACAGTAGCGCTCCATTCGTATTTACGTCTTTTTCTAGAACTAGCACTAATGTTATTTCATTTCTTACTAACGTCTATATGAGTTTTTGGACTTTGCTACACCCATAAAATGTTAAACAATAGACAAATCATTTTCTAAATGAAACATAGTATTAACTTGAAGTCAGTTATCGTATTTATTAAATTTATATTCATTCAATGTCATTTAAATTAGAATTGCTTAATGATTTTAATACATTTTTTAATCTTAGTCACATTTATAATTATATTTGTTTTTTCCATTGCTTTATTTTTATACACCATATATTTTGAGCTAACCTCTTTACTTTCCACCACGTCGTGTTACTTGAAGCTGCTTTGATTAGAAAAGGCTTATGGATCTTTAAGCATACAGGCTCTTCATTAATTATACACGGATTGGTGAAGTATTGATATTCCATGTCTGCCATTTCAAGCTTTTGACCTATCTTACGAAATATTTTAGGGGCTAAATAAGAAGCCCATTGTGTTCTCAATCAATGCATCTCATTTGACATTATACTGGGATTATACTTTGCAGCATTTACTTTAACAAGGTGAGATAGATTAGTTGGTTCTTTAGTTTAGGGGCTGCGACATCGCGGTCATGCAGCCCCGTGTACTTTGGATGTGTGTAGAATCTGCCTGATAACCGGTGTTAATTGTGATCGCTGTGTTATTGTGTGGTATATGTAATTCAGGTAAGGACTAAAGACAGTCAGTGTTAAGTAGTTCCTACTTTTTCTACCAAATGCCACCGTCAACGACACCTAGCTTCAAACTTGGATAATAGATACTCCCGCAACCAGACGATGACCGTTGGGACTTACTAGAGTTAATCAAATTTTACTTTCACACGAGTGTAGTTAGTGGAAGGTTCTTTTACATCATATTAATCTATGTCGTATTACTTCCCCTCCGAAGGTAGGCATACTGAGGGATTTTTAACGCTCTTCAAAACTCCGATGACTTCGGCCGGGTTTGAATCCGCGACCTTGGGCATAGAAGCTCAGCATGTACCAAATACGCCACCAAAGCCGCCCAATATGAGATAATAGGCATTTAAATACAGCAATCTATTCCTCAATATGCAGCTATACTAGACTACACACTGCCTTATGTACAGGTATAAGCCATTTCTCATTAATCACACCATTTGTGCGGGGTTAAAAATCGTAAGTTTATTTGACTCCAGAATGATGACTTTATATTCAAAAAATTGAATAATTTAAATATTGTTTCCTTTCAAAAACGAACAATTTAAAAATGAAAGAGAACTATGTGAACAAGACGTCTAAATGTCACCCATTACAAATATATATATCAAGAAAGTACTGTAATTGTGAGACTAGGTCCTTGAGAAATGTACATATACAGCCCTTTTTGTAATTGATGCATTCTCTACTATGTCATTGTACTCCACAGTACCCTTCGCCTAGATTTACAGTGAGTTAATATTGCACTTGATTAACTTCAGAGCCCAGGAGAACTATGTTTTAAACTCACTTAGGGGCAAAGTGAATATACCTTGCGTAATATATTGGCATGTGTCTTTCAATAACATGTAAATACACCTCTCGGGCAACGCCGGGTAAAATAGCTAGTGACCAATAAAATACACACACACACACACACACACACACACTGCTGGGAATGACATAACATTTTTCACACAGGTCGGCTGAATCAGATCCTCACAAACTATTTAAAAAATATTAAAACCTACGAGAGAGCTGACTGCTCCTCGCCACAAATTACATTGCTCCAACGGCAATAAACTCACTGAATCTGATCAATAATAAACATTACACGATTAATTTACCCTCCAATCTACTGCATGATTATACTAATTCAGTCCTACTTCTGAAACACAACATATCTCCGAGAGACGCTTCTTAATCGCACCACGTAAACATATGCGAACACGGTCGTCCACATAGCTACGTTAATTAAAACAAACAAACAAACAAACAAACAAAAACTTACGACTGATAAAAAAAGTGCGAGCTGTTTCCATGCAAAAGGTGTGTCAGACCAAAAACTAAATACACTACGTTAATCAACACAAGCAAGATATTTACCAACAAAATATGTCCCATATACCATAAGTTAATTTGTCAGATAATAAGAATATTATTCATGTACTCATCCTCTGCCAGTCACCGTCAACGAACATCTGCAGCCATCTCCCTATTTAAATTCTGCTTAGCTCATCTCAAACATCTCGATGGAGTGTTGACAGTTCCAAACTTCTTCCAGGGTAAGCGATGTCATCTCTCGTGCTGATGCAAAAAGTTATAGATTAATTCACACTCGATATCTGTTTACTAAATTCGCCGTTTCAGGTACTTAATTCCCCAGAACAGTCTGTTGGCGAATTGTCGATGATACTGTCCCTAAAAATAATAGTACTGTGACTATCTATCACACTGAATTTAACACATTTGTATTAATAAAATCTGTGTTCTCATGACACGCAAAGTACAAGTGCCTACGTCCTTAGACGCACAAAATGTAATGATAATAATAACCTCCGTCCTCAGACGCACAAAAGTAATAGCCTGTGTCTTCCAACACACACAATATAATAGACTACGTCCTCCGACGCACAAAAGTATAATAACCTACGTCCTCAGACGCACGAAAGTATAATAGCAATGTCTTGGCTCTTCATGCCACTTATAAATGAACTGGCCCTAGGTATCGATAGAGGGGGAAATTATATAAAAATATCTCAAAATAATAGTGGTACAGGAATGAAACAAATATCACTGAACTCGTAAAATTGCGCAGGTCAAGAATATGCCCATTAATCCTAGAATCGATCGTAGGAAAAGACAGCATCGCACGTGACTACACGGGTCACTAATACAGAACATAAACATGGAATGTAACCAACAACAACAAAAGCCTCACCGGCTGAGATTATTTTATATGAATAAAAATGCACGTTAAGCTAACGCTTCGGAGATTATAGTGATTCGTAGGCAACTCTCATTAATTTAAACAATTTTTACCATTGATCAGTTCTTATTCTGGATTTCAAGTAAATACGGAGCCAACAAGTACTCCCCTAATGACCTCGATGCAATCCTTTCAGCCCGACTTGTGAAACAACTTCCCCCTTCCTCACTCTGGTCATCGTCCAGCCCCAGTGTGTAAAAATAACTTGACCACCTGACCGTTATCTCGTAGAATCAACAGCAACAAATCTCAACCACATAAACATATGGTAAGACCTTCATCGATATAGCCACATATGTCCTCGCAAGGTAACCACATGGACTTGGCACCAAGCTGACAGAAATCAGTCTATGCTGAAATTCCCGCTTGTAATCTAATATATAAAAGTGAAAGTCTGTATGTATGTATGTATGTATGTGGGTGGGTTTGTTCCGTATACAAATCTACACCGATCCACCAATCTCAACCAAATTTTGCATACACATAGGTTAGGACCCAGGAGGAACGGCTGCCTACATGAATTTTCGATAGACTTTCTTATTCTTCCGCTTTCGGCCCTTTTGCACTCGAGCAAAGGCTAATAAATTCATAAAATATACTCATGAAGGAATGGCAAGGCAGATAGTTTCCATGGCAACATAGCTCAAGTCGAGACACGGCCGACTGGATGCCAGTTGCGCTGTGCACTACCGGTATAGAAAATGGGGTACTTTACATGAAATCCCGTTAGTTACTCAACTGCTCACACAGCACTGTCAACCCAGTATAGTATAACAAAGACTTGACACTATTTGTAAATATAATTTCCGCAATATCAAAATGCAAATTATATCACAAAATAATATAATAATAACCCCAGACACTAAGTTACTGCCATGAAGGGCCTAGGCCTACCAAGCGACCGCTGCCCAGCCATTTAGCCTTCAGATATTGGGGTGATGCGTTGTCAGTGCATCGGGTCCCCTCGGCCGTTAATCTTTGTTTTCGTTATTGGGGCGTTGCCTCACTGTCAGACAGCTACTCAATTGTCCTCACGAGGCTGAGTGCAGCCCGTTCCAACCCTCACGTCAGTTTCTAAAATCATGTACCCTATGTTTTAAACTCACTTAGGGGCAAAGTGAATATACCTTGCGTAATATATTGGCATGTGTCTTTCAATAACATGTAAATACACCTCTCGGGCAACGCCGGGTAAAATAGCTAGTGACCAATAAAATACACACACACACACACACACACACACACTGCTGGGAATGACATAACATTTTTCACACAGGTCGGCTGAATCAGATCCTCACAAACTATTTAAAAAATATTAAAACCTACGAGAGAGCTGACTGCTCCTCGCCACAAATTACATTGCTCCAACGGCAATAAACTCACTGAATCTGATCAATAATAAACATTACACGATTAATTTACCCTCCAATCTACTGCATGATTATACTAATTCAGTCCTACTTCTGAAACACAACATATCTCCGAGAGACGCTTCTTAATCGCACCACGTAAACATATGCGAACACGGTCGTCCACATAGCTACGTTAATTAAAACAAACAAACAAACAAACAAACAAAAACTTACGACTGATAAAAAAAGTGCGAGCTGTTTCCATGCAAAAGGTGTGTCAGACCAAAAACTAAATACACTACGTTAATCAACACAAGCAAGATATTTACCAACAAAATATGTCCCATATACCATAAGTTAATTTGTCAGATAATAAGAATATTATTCATGTACTCATCCTCTGCCAGTCACCGTCAACGAACATCTGCAGCCATCTCCCTATTTAAATTCTGCTTAGCTCATCTCAAACATCTCGATGGAGTGTTGACAGTTCCAAACTTCTTCCAGGGTAAGCGATGTCATCTCTCGTGCTGATGCAAAAAGTTATAGATTAATTCACACTCGATATCTGTTTACTAAATTCGCCGTTTCAGGTACTTAATTCCCCAGAACAGTCTGTTGGCGAATTGTCGATGATACTGTCCCTAAAAATAATAGTACTGTGACTATCTATCACACTGAATTTAACACATTTGTATTAATAAAATCTGTGTTCTCATGACACGCAAAGTACAAGTGCCTACGTCCTTAGACGCACAAAATGTAATGATAATAATAACCTCCGTCCTCAGACGCACAAAAGTAATAGCCTGTGTCTTCCAACACACACAATATAATAGACTACGTCCTCCGACGCACAAAAGTATAATAACCTACGTCCTCAGACGCACGAAAGTATAATAGCAATGTCTTGGCTCTTCATGCCACTTATAAATGAACTGGCCCTAGGTATCGATAGAGGGGGAAATTATATAAAAATATCTCAAAATAATAGTGGTACAGGAATGAAACAAATATCACTGAACTCGTAAAATTGCGCAGGTCAAGAATATGCCCATTAATCCTAGAATCGATCGTAGAGATGTTGTCTAGCCGATCTCCCGCGTTAATGCTAGCTGTCGCGTGCCCAAGCTAGACTTGGCGCGTTCGTAAGCATTCATCTCTCATTGGTTCCACTTTTTCAATAACTTGGCGGTTTTTATCAGACCTCGGCCTCGTAGGAGTGTCCAGTATTATCTTCAGCCACTCACGTTACTTCATTATATTTTTTCTAGGCGCGAATAGTACAATGCACATGCCATAAGCGTGTCTCACCACGTGTCCCTTCTATTTTGAGGTAGCCACCACCTGTCCTTCTGAAACATTGCTAGGGTCTTTCTTTTCACAATGCTAAAGTATTTAGCCTTTTGTCAAACTGCTGCAGGTATTTTCCCACTGTCTCCAACAAATACTTGAAGTTTCCTCATCTTCGTCTGGCTATTTCATGACGCTGGTGGAAATATTAATTAATTGAAGAAATAAAACATCGAATCATTTATCCATCAGAGGATAAAGGGTTCACAACTCCTCCACTCACAAAATTTCGAACTTAGGATAAAGTCGACAATTTGTAAAAGACTTCCGTAGGCCAATTTGTTTTATTTCAGAATCACCCCTTTTTATTACTTGGTCTAGCCGCTCCTGTCTTGAATGGCATTTACTCGTTTTATTTCCTGCTTGGACCTCACTCTTTCAGCTGCTCGCGTGACGCGCTGATGCCTTAGGCAACACTCTGCCCGTCTCGTTAATGTTTGTCAACACCATCTCTACTTCCTTCTTCTCGTGCCGTACTCGACTGCTCCCCGTCCACTTGGTTGATATAGGACGTCCATATATTCAAACTGCATCATTATTTCGGCGCTCCCATGGTTCGCTTCTTCGATACTTTTTAAATTGGCTGCATTGTAGACCGACATTGTTCCTGAGCTTAACTCTTTCACTCTGTATGCATTATTTCCTAGGTTTCTTACAATAGAATAGGGTGCTATGAACTTTTCACAGAATTTGCTGAAGATCTTCTTCTCTGGATCCGATGTAGCGGGTCGTTTCACCAAAACGAGCTGGTTGATTTCAATATCACGGTGAAATCTCTTATTTCTCAATCGCCGTAATCTGCGATCTGCTTGTTTTCTCATGTAGGCTCTCGTTCTCTCTATTCGCAGGTCAGGTGCTATCATGGGATCTTGTGGGCAGTTAATGATGCTTTTCCACGTTCTCACTGGATACTCGTTTTTGTGTAAGACCATGGGGATCTGTCCTGTTGACTCGTGCCTGGTAGAATTCATACATGTCTCTACATCCTTAATTTTATCCACCCACTTATGATGTTCTTTGGGAATGAAGATTCTCAAGTATGATGTTACACATTTTATTGCTCTCTCACTCGGATTAGCTTGGGCATGTCGGATACTGCTTAAAACGTGTTTTATACCCATGTCCTCCATACCTTTCTTGAATTCGGCGCTTGTAAAATAGCTGCCATGGTCTGACAATATAAATTCTCGTTTTCCAAGGATTGGAATAACTCTATTTCGAATACTACTGAGTACTTGTTTCGATGTAGTTTTATGAATGGGGCATAATACTACAAACTTAGAAAACACATCAATGCACACTAGCAAGTGACGGCAACCTCGTCTACCTTTCGGGATTGGGCCGAAACAGTCCAGGGCCAGTAGCTCGCAGGGTTTCTGAGGTAGCAATGGTCCAGGATACTGCCTCATTAAATAGTTATTGGGCTTTGTCCTCTGACAAGGATCACAAGTCGTAATGACGTCACATATAGTTGTTCTCATACGTGGCCATGTAAATGTCTCTCCTATCGTCGCTTCGCACTTGTCTACTCCGACGTGTCCGTAACTTTCGTGAGTATGCCATGTCAATCCTCGCTGTAAAGATGCAGGTACGAGTATGCGTAACTTGGTGTGGTCATTATCTACCCATTTGTGCAGCAAATTGTTGACATAAACATATCTTCCTTCCTTGGCTTTCGCTTCTAGAAATGCAGGTGTTCCTGTAGGTAGTTGCTTTCTAAAGTATTGAATTAATAGCATCATCCATGGTTCCGCTTCCTGTTCTCGCTGTATCTCACGTAACTCCTCCAAGAATTCCCGGTCCTTCGGTGTTAACTCCAAGTGTTGTACCATCGCTGTTTCTTCATTATCAGGCTCTGGGTTCCTGCTGAGTGCATCCGGAATCACGTTCATCTTCCCTGGGCAATGTTCAATCTCAATGCTAAACTGCTGAATATATATAGACCAACGTGTCACACGTTCGCTTGCCATCGACGTCTTAAACAAGAATGTTAGTGCCTTGTGATCAGTCCTGACAACAATGGGGTAGCCATAAATTATTCGTTTCCATTGTTGGAGCGCATGAAGGATGGCCAACAGCTCTAGCTCCGTTACAGTATAATTGCGCTCGTGCTTACGCTTACCTGTGATCTATTGATTATTATTGTGATGAACTATAGGTATTATGTTGTCTACACAAGTTTGTTATTTATGATTCTGATTCAACCTTTTCTATTTAAACTTGTAGCCTACAGTAATGTGGTTAGCTTGTCAATGTAGCAAGTACAGTATATAAATGATGCAATACACTAGAGTTGAATCAGGTTATGTAAACTTAGTTGGTGTCTGAAACTTGAGTCCTATACGGCGTCCGTTGTCGTACACTGTTCACATCGGACTGGTTACTGCAAGTTTCGTTGACTTCCTCGCTTATAAATTGTGGCGCTATCTACTTGATTTTCTGCAGACTGTATTTCTAACGGTACATCTAAATGCTGTCCGTGCCATATGTTGTTGTCTCATAAAACCTTGTTGGTTTAATAAGTTGGTGTGTTGACATGACAATGTCCTAACCTCAATCAAAGATGTCTGACAGATGTCAGTCTCCACCATTAAATCATCTCAATGCACTGAGTTAGGATAATACATATTTTCCTGTCTCACTCTCTTAGAGGGCACGAAGGCTCGTTTATGCAAGGGCTCCAGTAAGAGATAGAAACCACACAATTGCTGTCTCTTACTCACGACTTCTGTTGAGGAGTATACCGGAGAACATATTGTTTTAATCCCACCTGCCTGTGGCAAGTTCGCCACCAACCACATCTTTCAACCAGCCTGACAGCCAAGCAGGAGTGTTGTACGTTTGTAGTGCGTGTAATCGCGCAATAGCATGCTAGGGGTGGATTTACATTCCCTTTTCAAACGAACAGTAAAGTGAATGCCTCGAGAAATAATGTTTAAATTGAATGACAAGCAATAATGGACAATATTCAGCTTTGAATACAATTCATTGTTTCCATAATTGAAACGATAACGTTCAGTGAATGGAAAATGAAGAATTTCAGGTATAATGTTGGGTATTATGTAATTGGTACAAGCTAATTAGATGACCTTAGCCGGCCCTGTGGTGTCGAGGTAGCGCACCTGCCTCTCACCCGGAGACACCGGGTTCAGTTCCCGGCTCCGTCTGGGATTTTAGAAACTGACATGAGGGCTGGAACGGGGTGCACTCAGCCTCGTGAGGAAAATTGAGTATCTGTCTGACAGTGAGACAGTGCCCCGGTCACGAAAACCAAGATTAACGGCCGAGGGGACCCGATGATCTGACAACGCGTCACCCCAATATCTACAGGCTAAATGGATGGGCAGCAGTCGCTTGTTAGGCCTGGGCCCTTCATGGGCTGTAGTGCCAGGGGTTATTGTTATTATTTAGAAGAACAAAGAGAATTAAATTATTCCACCCATGTGGGTCTCAAGACTTCCATATTTATTCACCGTTGCTCTGCCACTGGATGTATATCATTTATTATTTTACCCAATTACTCGAAACCTAGAAAATCGTCAAAAAAGCACTGGTCCTCTGCGGCCAAACAGATAATAATAATAATAATAATAATAATAATAATAATAATAATAATAATAATAATAATAATAATATCGTATGACCTCCGGTGCTGGGTGCAAGCTTAGTTATTTGCGCCCAGAAGGCAGCTTACATGTCGAATTTTGTAGTTCCTTGGTGCGCTATGAATGTCAAGGAGGTTAGATATATTTGCTCCTTGACACTAAAGCTCATACTTTGATATGGGTAGAATTTGTCTTATAACCTGTTGGAAACCACCAAAAATCTCTTCCAGTATGGTTGACGTAGGAATCTAACCCGTTCCTTCTTAGTTTTGCCTCACGAGGCTGATTGGACCCCGTTCCAGCCCTACGACCAGAATTAAATTTCTTGCCAGTACCGGGAATCGAAACCCAGGCCTCCGCGGTGACATCCAAGAATGCTAGCCGCTGCGCAACGATGTGGTCCCCACGACCAGAATGGAACTAAGAAGTGACTACACCATGGACCATCGGTTATTTTCTGTCAATACTTATACTTGTGTAGTAGGTAACGTCTGTAATGATTGGTTCCTCAGTTTACGGGTTGCGACAACACGGTCATATAGCCCCGTGTACTTTGGGTGTGTGTAGAATCTGTCTTGATAACCAGTGTTAATTGTGATGGCTGTGTTAGTATGTGTTATCTGTTTTTAATTCAAGTAAGGACTGCATACATTCGATTTTCAAGTAGTTCCAACTTTTGCTACCAAACGCCACCGTCAACGACCAAATAGCTCTTAACTTTGTTACTAGAGGCCACCGCAGTCGACACCTAAGACCTATAATTTAGCTTCACACAAGTGTAGTCATTGGAAGGCTCCTTATCATGCCATAAATCTACGTCATGGGATCATCGCGTCGGCTTTACTTCCTCTCCAAAAGAAGGCATACTGAGGGATTTTTAACGCTCGTAAAAAAATCCGATGACTTCGGCGGGATTGAACCCGTGACGTTGGGCATATAAGCTCAGCATGCTACCAATTACGCCACCGAAGCCGCTCGTATGTAATAGAAGACAAACGTAGGGAACTTCCAAGCCCACTCACTTTCAATAAGAGAATGGTTTTTTCAGCCTTGTCTTTTCGCAATTTTTTTTGTGACCTACAAACATGTTTTTCTTGGTAATACCCCTCTTCAGAGATGGACAAGTCTGTTTAGAAGACTAACAGACTGAGATAATTGCTTCAAAGAAATCCTTCCAATTTCTGGGATACAGCTCTGTAACTGACTTTCCTTCTACCTAAGTGACTTCCTTTACTGCCTACTGTAGCATAATATACTGTATATTTGACCGGCAAGAGTACGCTGGCTTTGACTCAGAGGAAAATAGAATACAGATGAAAGCACACACAATTGACCATTTATGGTTCTCTTTAAACATGACCATTTTAGGCGTATCTGCTTGAACAAGGTTAAACCAATCAAAAATATAGTACTATTTATTGCCCGAAAGTTTCCTTGCTGAAAGCCATGTCCACCTCACTTCACATTCTAGCCTCGATTGCAAATATACACGCCACTTGATCTACCACAATGACACAGGTTATCAGACAAACTCTTTACACAAAAAAATACACGGGATTGAAAGGAACACGATACCCTTGTTGGAATGTCTTATATTGCCCGATTAGCTGCGTGGCTTACCGATAACGTTCTCGCCTGCTGGGCCACAGTTGCAGGATCGAATCCTAGCCCAGCATGTTGGTATTAAGGGTGCGCAAATGCAAGGGAGCCGTGTCAGCACATGTACTGGCAATTTAAAGATCCCCTTCGGGTCGAAATTCCGGCTCCCCGGCGTCCCTAAAAGCCGCAGTAGTTAACAGGACGTAATACCAATAGCATTATTATTATTATTATTATTATTATTATTATTATTATTATTATTATTATTATCTGTACTGGATTTGCCGTTGGATTCGTAAGACATATCACATTAATGTAATGCCAGTAGTATTTAATAGATAAATTAAAACAATTAGGCTAAATTATTATTTTCTTTTATTGCCCATGCTAATTTCCAACATTTATTTACCCTTTCCCCAGAAAGTATAGCCAGAAAGTAATGGAATTGTTTAGGGATGTTCTTCAAGATTGTCTCCTGACTTTGACACTGGATTTTTGACAGAAAAAGTACTTGTAAATTTCATGAATATTTTAAAATTGCATATATTTAAGAGCATTTTCAAGAACATTGTAGTAAAATTAAACTATTTAAACAAATTAAACTAAAGTAAAACACGGTTAAAATATGGAGGAATTATATCTACAAATTTTAGATTTGCATGTTGAAAAGTTCCGAAAAAGGAGGGAAATTTTACATCGAGAAAATCATTTTAGCGAGAAATTAGAATCAAAGATTTTTCCGTTTTCAGAACATGGCAGTACCATAGGATACCTTTCCTTCCATTTGAAGCACTAGCATCCATTTTGCTGTTGTTTCATGTTCCTTTGCCCTTGCTTCTAACGCAACCTCTTTCTTTAAAGCTTTCTTTATTTGTATATATCATACTAATATTTAAAAATGAGATGGTGTTTGTCTGTCTGTCTGTCGTCCTGTTACTCAATCACGCAAGAACCACTGGTCCGATTGAAATGAAATTTTGCATGGATGTAGCTGATTTACCAGGTTTACGCATAGGCTACTTTTGATTTCGATATTTTTCACTATTTAAAAATGGTGACCATTTTAGTGACGTCACTACACCCTTTGGTTTCAAAATTTAATATTTCCATTTCAAATAAAAAGAGAACGCTAAGAAATAGCAAACCTTTGATGGCACATATGAGCTTTAAAATTTAATATCCTATCCGAAAGGTCCTTATCACTTTTCGTGTATCTCCAACGGTTAGCGAGTAAAACCTAAATTTGTGCAATAAAACACGGTCAACACCCAGCGGTGCAGTTTATCTCTCTACAGTATATATAAAAATGAAAGTTTGCCTGTCTTTTTCTGAATTTCTACGGAAATTTGAGTTATTTACCCGCTTCAGACTGTTTTATGATGGATGCGCGTGAAAATAATGTTTTGTCTGTCTGTTTGTTTGTTTGTTTGTTTGTTTGTCTGTGGACAATTTTGTTCCCTTATAACTCGAGAACGGCTGGGTGTATCAACGTAAAATTTGGTACAGATATCCATCAGAGGCACGACACTAATCATTTATGTAACTCTTCTTCGTACCTTTCATAAAAGGGGGCCTACCCCCTTAAAATACATGCTGAAATAGTCGTAGAAGGACGAGACAAGGCTCATTTTCAGCCCCTCATTGTGAGAGAAACATTTTAAGGCCCTAAAACCAACAGTTTTTGAGATATTCCCAGAAAACTAATTTCATTTCATAAAAGAATTCAAGCCGATAACCATGGCAACAGATTCTCAGAGGTCCATCTATAGCAATTGATTATATTAGTGTGAAAGTTTGCAAACGGCTAGAAGGTTATCACGGAACCAAATTAAGCTGTACAATTCATCAATACGTAAAATGCGCTACTCTGGAATTTTTTCACGCGATTTACACCTGTGGGTGTGGTATGGCTGATCTATTATATTCCTATCCCTGCATTATATTATTATTAGTAGTGTTATATTATGGCGTACAACGACGAGACAAAGCCCCTCGGTGCCAGAAACAAAACCCGGGGGCCCTAAAGGGTCCTCGAAAACTACATTATAATGCTCTAAAACCAACAGTTTCTGAAATATTCCCAGAAAACTAATTTCATTTAATTTAACAAACTAATGAAGGAATAATTGCACTCATTCCAGGTTCCGTCTTGACCATGTAAACATGAAGTATAACATAAATTTCTCGCCAAATCAATACTTTTTACTTACTTAAAAATTCTATAGGTACATGTTTCGAAAACACACAATGTTTTCTTCCTCAGCCCACTTATTGGTGTTAAACATCATAAAACATCGATAACCTCACTAAATAACCTTGCATTTCTTAAGAAAATCGATGTCCTTAAAGCTGAGGAAGAAAACATTGTGTGTTTTCGAAACATGTACCTATAGAATTTTTAAGTAAGTAAAAAGTATTGATTTGGCGAGAAATTTATGTTATACTTCATGTTAACATGGTCAATACGGAACCTGGAATGAGTGCAATTAAGTATAAGGCTAGCCAGGCCAACAGGTTAAAATACAAATACAAAGATCTGAAAGTTAAATTGGCTAACGTCATTAAGGACATCGATTTTCTTAAGAAATGCAAGGTTATTTAGTGAGGTTATCGATGTTTTATGATGTTTAACACCAATAAGTGGGCTGAGGAAGAAAACATTGTGTGTTTTCGAAACATGTACCTATAGAATTTTTAAGTAAGTAAAAAGTATTGATTTGGCGAGAAATTTATGTTATACTTCATGTTAATGAAGGAATGCAAATCGGTAACCATGACAACATTATCTGAAGGGGTGGCATCCAAATGTCCATCTATTTCTGTAAGAAGCAATGTCACTCCATTTATTACATTTCTATGAAAGTTTGCAAATGGCTATTAGGTTATCACGGAACCAACTTAGAATGTATAATTCATCAATGCAGTTAAGGGGGTCAAGTGTTAACCTAGAATTTTTTCACGCAATTTTCACGTGCGACATATAGTACAGAAGGTCTATTATATCTCCAAACAGCAACATTATTTTCAAAAAATCCTGAATCGAATCAGCTTTTAGGAATTTGGGCTATTTGAGGCTAAAGAACCTGAATTGTCATGCACCACAAGCCTTTATAATTTATGAAAGTGGTCTTCCTGGATATCTGGTCTTCCTGTGTATGGGGACCTAACACAACGTAGAGGGTCAGTTTTTATGTGGCGTGTATTGCGTTTCGTCTACAAGGTGTTCAATTCTATTTCACGTCAGGAAGTACACGTTAGGTGAATTTAGTTTGAGAGCACATTTTAACTCATCTTTTTTTTTTTGTGGACATACGGGTTCATTGTAAGGATGATTTTGTTTGATACTGTGTGGTAGATATACCCATATTTGGATAGCTGGGTGATATGTTGTAGACAATAGAATTGTCTGTCTGTCTGTCTGTCTGTCTTTCTGTGTATCTTTATGTACGCCTATAACTCGTGTTCGGATGCTTGGTGCATCGTAAAATTAGGTATGGTATCCATGAAAGTCAATATACCAATCATTTATAAAACTCTTCAGCGTACTTTTCATGCAGTAGAAAGGTGTATATAGGGAAAATATTCTCAAAATACATGCTAAAATAGGCGAAATATAAATATTACCATAGAAGGACGACCAAAGCATATGTTGCGCTTCTCAATGTGAGACAGAAAATTCGGGAGTCTATAAGGGGGTCTTCGAAAACCACATTTTAAGGCACTTAAATTAACAGTGTGTGTGATATTCGCAGAAAACTAACTTCGTTCTGATAAACTTATGAAGGAATGACAAACCGCTAACTATTGCAACAGTAGCTCAATTGATAATGTCTGGTGTTAACACCGAACACTGTTCGAAGAACGGGTACTTCTGCTAGTCTTCTAATAAAAATAAAATTGTCCTTTGGTGGGGTTACTATTAGGACGCACGATTATGGAAAGTTTTAGGAAAGTAGCCTTAGGAATGAGATATGAATGGAATATTGAACCGTTAGTCAGTAGATTAATATGGTGCAAAAGCAAACTTTAGAAATTTCTTTGAGATTTTGGGCATTTTGGAGCCCTTTAAATGAAACAACAACAACAAAGAACACTATTTATATAAAATAAACTGTATGAATGGGAAAGAGATTTTTTTAAATTATTATTGAAAATTTAATTCATATTAACCCTACTGCACACGTCTTTAGGTACGGTAGTTTCTTAAAAGGTGGGTCAGTAAGTGAGTGGTTGAGTCCATTTCTTGGCAGAGCTGGAAATCAAACTCCGTGGTGACAGACAAGAATGGTAGCCACTACGCAACTATGCAGACTAGAAAGAGGAGAACAGAAGCATTTGAAATGTGGTGTTACAGGATGATGAAGATCTGATAGGTAGATAGAGTAACAAATAAAGGGGCATAAAGACGAGTAGGAGACAAGAGATGTTTCTGGAGACTGCTAATGAAGAGAAGTGATCGGTTGGTAGGACATATACTAATACACCCAGGAATAGTAAAGATAGTTATGGAAGGAAGGGTCGAGGACAAAAACTGTAGGGCTGAAACGGGATACACTGGATAGGCCATCATGCAAATGCTTTCTGCTAAACATTGTACATCTCCCTTTTAAAGAGAAAGGGAAAATTAATAAACCATAGATCAACTTCTTTTACACGTACATCAAGCATAATTGCATTTTAATCAAAATTAACTTTTCATCTTTTTTTACTGATGTAGATAACAACATTTTAATTAAATTATTCCAATAATCTTATTTTATAACTTCATGATGAAAGTCAACTGATTTCGTTGAGTGATAAAATATGATTCCTCGGCATGTCAACATCAAAGCACAGTCGATATATAGATGGAGAGAAAAAACGCTGAAATACTTTTAATAGCAGGGTGATTCATAATTCATCGTTTCATAGACCAGTATGGTCAATAAGCCACCGTTCTAGCTTGCAACTACACCAATCTGCCTTCGAGGTGGTATTAAAACCCATGGAGTCCAGCTTCCTGGCCACTGGACTTTAAACCGAGAGGCACCGAGTTCAATTCCTGGCAGGTCATGAGATTTTAATATCGTATGGTTAGATCTGTGACGTCTTCATAATTCATTTCAGTATAATCACGATTTGTAGGTCACCTAAGGGCTAAACTTTGTTGGGAATTACCAGCGATTCTCGCAATAGGTGATGCTCCACTAGTTTATTTTTAATGAAACGTTAAAGCTCATATGTATAATCATGTTCGACGATGTCGAAATATAAATATTATATGTCAGAAAACTCTACTGTAATGAGGGTAGGGGCTGATGACCTCGTAGTTCCGCTCCTTAAAACAACAATAACTAACTATAACAAAATGAGGGTCATGAGTACTAATTTTCATTATGATACAGTTTCTCCCACCAATCAGAACTCAAGATCTTCATTATGAAACAGTTGTGTGACAAGTTAGGTACTTGATGGCTTCACACATGCAAACCAAATCCAACATGTCGGACATGAATTACTTGATTTGAAAGTTGACATTGTAAAGGATATTCGATCAATACATAAACAAACTGGGGAATATGTCAAAGAAATAGTAATGTACCTTAATATCCTCAACTCCAATTTCTACACAGGGCATTGCGTACAAATTCACCGACGATTTTAGTGAATGCTGTTGTTGATATAAACACATCAGAGTGTCATGGAGGCAGCAAGCATATGACACTAGATCCACGGAAATCAATCAATAACCCAGCTCTCTTCAGTAAAGGGATTTCTTATGGGAAGCCAGATGTCATGACTGTTCTATTTGGGACTCCACTGACGTTCTATACACATCGCATTTGAAGAAAAACTAGTTAACAGTACGATGGATTTTATTTTTAAAGCGTTTGTAACAGCCTATTATGTGTTATTTGACCAAAATAACACCATTATCCCACATAGTACCTGTGTGCTATCTGTTGGTGCTAGTTCAGGATAAACAATGTTTCAACGCTTTGGAATTTGTTATTGGGTAGAGAACAAATGCTGAGCCCACACAATGCCCAAGGACAAGAAGAAGAACAACAATTTTTGGGAACATCGTTGATCCTTAGTGGGGCCCAGCGCATGCACTCTGTTCACTAAACTCAACCGACAGAATCTTGACCGATATGTATGGATATTTATGTTAGAACATGTAATAACGTTATAATTATATAAACAGTCGTATGCAACTCGCCTGTAATTATTGCGATTATAGGATCGTTACATAATGTATTATTATCGCTCAACCTCCCAGCTTGGCTTAACCCACGGACTATGTGAGGGATCATTCGGAGGCAAGGATGGCGTCTGCGAGCTGAACACACTTCTTCAGCAGATACCACTGGGGATGGTCAAAAGCCGATCGCCCAGGCGACCGCTAACTTGGCTCTAATGAGAGAAGGTTCAGGGAAGGGAGTTTGGAAGGAAGTTGGTCGTAAACTTGTTGAAAGGAATCATCCTGGCATTTGACTGCTAGTGAAAATGGCAAACCAAAAAAGCCATTTTCATTTCGGCCGAGGTGGGATTCGAATTCATGCTCTCTCGATGCCAGTGAGGCGCAAGGTAGCGCGTTGGTGCTCTCGGCCAGCGTTGCCACTTTTTCAGAACAATACAGAAACAAGTAACTCTGATTCGAAATGATAAACTATAGGAATACACACGAGACAGTAAATATTGAAAGAAGAGGTCAGCAAATTTAGATCGTAGGCTTTCACGGCCGGTGTCTAGTTTATGATCTTGGCTTACAGGATTGAGCCAGGTCGCATATCGGTTATTATTTTCCGACGTTTCGGCTGACATTGTAGCAGCCTTAAGGTGAGAACCACCTCCCTATCTTGCCCATGTTGAATGTTCAATTTTGTGGTACAGATTACTCAAGAAGTATTTGGGTTATTACAATGAAATTTTCAGAGATTGTTATATGCACCTTTCTCTGTAATAATAGGAAGTTATGGAAATTGAATAGTTTTTTCACAATGCAGTTTTAAAAAATACATTAATTTTTTTCCAAAAAAAAAATCTTTTAAAAAATTCATAACTTTCTTCTTAGGTAACATACTGAAAATTCTCTTCCTATTTCCATTCACAGATGACTCATTAAACCACAGAAAAATTTCATTGGCCTAGCATAATAACTTTTCTCAAAAATGGTACCAAGGTACAAAAAATATACAACTGAGAAAATTCATGCTAAAGTTTTTCAGTGCAATTTCTTACCTGTGAAGGGTCTCAGAACTTTCCAGTCCCATAATCTGGATTATCTGCATCTTCCTTAGCCCTTTTAAGATTCCTCTTTATTCTCCTTGCCCTTTTAGTTATGTCTTCAACCACTAATTCTGAGAAGGCAACAGTTTCTTCGATGAACGTGAAGAATTATTATTGTTTACAGCTTATTGCTTGTCACTAGGGGAGCACGTGGCAATGTTGCCAACAACACTAACCTCTTCAACAGACGAAATTCTACCTACATCAACGATATTTTCACATTGTAGTTTCATTGTATAACGGTTTCCCGTAGACTTTCTCTTACCAAAAGATTTCAAACGACCCATTGCGCTAAAAAATACAAAAGATACCAAACTCACAACCACTTCACGACTTTCAACTCAGGAATGTAAACACAAACAAACTAAGGCGGGGGTTGACAGGGCTACCAACATGAACATTGATCTTTACTAAGCAGAATGGTAGTGAATTCTGAAATTTACCTCCAGTAGTTCAGAAATTATCCGCAAAAGTATGAGCCGAGGTAAAAGTGGGCGTGCCCTTTCAAAGAGTAACATGCTCACAAAACGTGACGTAACATGCACATATTTAAGACTTTTTCATTTTCTCAACGTATTTGAGTTCTCCACATAGTAATTATTAAAAGCCAATAAAAAAGTAAATTTCGGATTTTCTCACCCATAGCGAGGTGGTTCTCACCTTAATCATGGGTAGGTACGAGTTGGTGTCTGTACTCAGACACTCCTACCTACCCATGATTATGGCTGCTGCAATGTCAGCCGAAACCTCGGGAAATAGTAACCGATATGCGACGCGGCTCAATCCTGTAAGCCAAGACGATAATGGTCAGCAAATGTCATGCGGTCACTTCGGTCCCCCACAGTATGCTGTGTTTGTTTTTAGAACAATAAGGAATGAGAACATTGACAATGAATGTTGCTATGACAGAGTGGCATCATACCTGGATTAAAGTAGCTCACGACCACCTCGCAGCATAGCAGCTAGCATTCTTGGCTGTCACCCAGGACAATTAAGTAGGTATTTGTGCATACAGAGTGTGCTAGTTTTTAGGATATGTAAATACTTATTTTCCCGCCTAATTTAATTGGGTACAATTCGTATTGACTGACTGGAAAGCTTTCTTTATTAGAATTATGCAACACTGAAGAATGTCTTCTATCACTACAACGTCCTCACTATCCATTAGACTTCAACCAAATGCTGCATGTGCATTCTATACCTTAAGAGATGGAACTAAGAATATATTCAGAGTCGCCAGGGCTGCCAACTATAGTAAGTTACTCTATTAGACTACACTATTTCAGGTGTATTTCAAACTGCAGTACTTAGAAATGTTAGTATTTCCAACTTGATTTCGTCATTATTCTATATAGGTCTATATACTGTAGATTGGCATGAATCTTAAATTTTAAGAAAAATAGGCTCTTTAGTTCGTCACGGAACTACTTGTTTCATTTTTAACATTGTGCTCAAACGTATAGAAGAAAATGGATTTGTTATTAAAAATGCCACGTTATTAATTTGCCCATGTCGCACTCAATCAGCTTATTAAATAAATACGTATCACAAAAGTTCAAAACACATTAATTTATATGAATTAACTTCATCTGCAGAACTCACTAACACACTTGTACTGTGCTTGGAACACTAGACAACTGAAAATGTATAAATATATATTTTTGTAAAATCTTCACTTTGGCAAGATGTCAACAATGGCTAAGTACGTGTTTAAGGGTGTGTGGTAGACCGTCTCATGTAATACGGCTTGACCATCAAGTAGAGACAGAAGAAGGAAGTGAATAAGAGAGATCCTCTATTTCACACCAACGCAACGTTATGGGCTATCTCTTCAGGCCTTTGATAATAAAATAAAATCCTTTCATAGCCCACAAGAATTTGCATCCAAAACAGTGCTATGTTTACTGTTTTCTCACCTGGCCCTTCAATCCATATACTACACATGGAAGGTTCTATAGAGCGGCCCTTGGTATTACAATGCACCGTACGAGACTGTCAAAAAATTAAGCTAGGGGTGTGTTATGTATACTGAAAACTTTTCAGAGATTCGAGAAGTCTAAAACACTTATTTTAAGTAAATTAGCTGCCATTTACAGTAATTTTTGAAGACATTAATACAGTTTGTGCAATACCACCTAACGGCCCTGAGTGGGCGGGGCCCTTTCACTCCGTCCCTGCTTGGAAATAATAATAGCAGTGAAAATTATCTGCTTTAAAATTCTTATAACCAGAAGAAATGAGTTGGGTATTGGGTCTTTCAGACTTGGCGCCAGCAATAGTGTATGGCAAATGGGCGCCAGCACTGGAAGGTTAAGAAACGCAAAAGTGAAAATGATAATCCACAGCCTGCTTCCAGTATCCGACCGGGTCAGGAATGGAATGAATGAAGCCCCCATCTAGCGGCGAGGATGTGAACTGTGCCGGCTGCCGAGGCCTGACGCGCTCCTCTGGGGCAATGATTAAATGAATGACAGATGAAATGAAATGATAGTGGAGAGTGTTGCTGGAATGAAATTTTGACAGGGAAAACCGGAGTACCTGGAGAAAAACCTGTCTGCCTCCGTTTTGTCCAGCACAAATCTCACATGGAGTGACCGGTATTTAAACCACGGTGACAGCGGTGAGAGGCCGGCGTGCTGCCGAAGAAACGCACAAGTAGCCTACAGTATTTAAATACCACACAACTTAAAGGGTGTCTAATTCTCAGTTTCTCCTCTGCTTGCAGTGAAATAATCACCCTCTCGGAGGAATTTATCCTGCACGTTCAGACACACCACACTGTTTCAAGACGTGCCGCACGGAATTGTAATGCTTCTGTTACTTTGTATGGCTCCTACAGCCGAACCCTACTAAAGCCCTCTGCCCATTAAGTCTGACTGTAGACAACCAAACTTCACCAACACGCGATGAGCAATTCTACTGGTGTGGACTCAGCCGGGCACTTTGTAGCGTCGTTATGTCCAATATCACTGCAGTGCCACATGAATGAGACATCACTCCTTGAAATTAAACTGACTTCTCTCTTGTGTCACTGGGGGATGTTGCGTACTACCACAAACCGTATCACACTTGCTAACCTGGAAAAATATAAAAACAGAGGTGTGATGATGATGATGATGATGATGATGATGATGATGATGAAGATAATTGTTGTTCAAAGGGTTCTAACATCTAGGTTATCGGCCTCTAATGGTTTGGGTGATAGTGAAAATGAAAGTTGATCAAATGAAACTTACAACTAAAACCAACTACTGACTTACAAACTAGAAGAGAAAATAGTGGTAGTTGGCAGCATACTGAACTGCTGTGCCCAAGATCGCGGGTTCAAACCCGGCCGAAGTCATTGGATTTTTAAGAGCGTTAAAAATTCTTCAGTATGCCTTCCTTCGGAGGGGAAGTAAAGCCGGCGGTCCCATGTCATAGATTTATGGCATGTAAAAGATCCTTCCACAGCCTAAACTTGTGTGGAGCTAAATTTCTAGGTTAGATTCGTTGGAACGCTCTATCAAAGTTCCAACCTTCACCACTAGGTTTCATTGACATCTGGTAGTGAAAGTTGTAACTACTTGAAATTGAACGGAACGTGTAGCTCACCCTCTAGGTGTCCGCTGGAAGCAGCTACAGACTCTGGCGAGCCGAACATGTCCTCGGACACTCCCGGCACTAAAAGCCATACGATAAATAAATAAATAAATAAATAAATAAATAAATAAATAAATAAATAAATAAATAAATAAATAAATAAATAAATAAATAAGAGAAAATGGAAAACGAAAAGGAGAAGAATGAAAATGAAAGACAGGAGGAAAGGAAATGCCCTCAACCCTCGAATAATGAGAATTGAGGGACATGGAAGGCAGGATAGCCAAGAAAGGCAGCGAGGAAAGGGAAACAGGAGAGAGTCCGCCCCAAAGGCAATGTAAAAGGGGGGAGGGGGAGAACTTGACCCAGCTCAGGAATCCCTCGGGGTCGCCAAATCCTGAACTCACCAGCTGTGAGCCCTTGAGGGTATAGCACTATCCAGGGTGCACCATAAGGGGTGGGGTTACATACGCCGTGCCTCCTTTAGGGCTTTGTGCAGAAGGCTGAAGAAAAGAAAAAGAAGGCTGAACCCTCGAAGAATGAGGGTGTCAGGAAAGATGAGGCAAGGGGCAATTAAGGCGGGAAAGTGAAAGACTCCCTAGGTCCCAGATACCTTAATACCGTCGGGGTTGCAAGAGAATAAGAGTTGGCCAAAGGAGGCCTAAATAAAAGGTGACTGTGAGGAGCCCGGCACAAGTAAGTGGAAGCAATGCCGAACTCAGCTGGGGTCCCGTGGTCGCCAACCCACGTCCCACTAGCCGTGGCCCCCTGGGGGAACAGAGATGTGAAAATGATTAGAAACGATGCCAGTTTTCCAAAATTGCCTAAATACTTTTCGTGGCTTAATGCACTAAATATGTTTGCAAGGCACTGACATTACCAAGAGTCTTAATCATAGCCTATGGTCTTTAAGAAACTCAAAGTAAAACGATCTTTTAGAATTTCCACGAACAGAGGGGCCTTGCTAATGCAACATGCATCACGAATTGTTTTGATTATTTCACTCTACTCTTCATCTGGATTTAAAGCAGAGGGATTTTGAGTCTTTTTACTAATGATCTACTCTTGAACGATTCAATGATGAACAATGGATTGAAATCACCTGACTTAGAAGGTACATTCCAGAGTCAATGAGAAAATAGAAAACGGACTCAGGTCAGGTATCCCTCGGAACACCCAATTCTGTAAGTTTTCAGACGCAAATCCTTATGGGAAAAGGTGAAAGTCCACGGGGAAGAAAACATTTCAAAGTACGATAACGAAAGATGGCCACTAAAATGATTTTGAATAAAAAATTGTGACTGACTTAAATTCATTATTTGATTCTAATAATGTGCACGCCTCTGTACACACATCAAAAAAGTTTTGCATATTGCCATGGTGCACAGTGAGCACGGACTTATTTATTAAGCAGTGTCCACGACTGCTCTACACAATTGAGATCAGGAGCATAGGCAGGACATTCCATTCTGTGAATACCATTCTCCTGAAGAAAGGCATTGACAATGCCAGCTCTGTGCGGTTGAGCTTTATCGTCCACGAAAGTGATGCTGATGATGATAATTGTTGTTTAAAGGGGTCTAACATCTAGGTTATCGGCCCCTAATGGGTTGGGTTATAGTGGAAGATGAGATGAGAATGAAAACTATAATATAATACTAACTACAAACTTACATACCACAAGAAGAAATAGAAAACAAAGAAAGGATAAGGTAAGAAAAAGGACAGGTTGAAAAGAAAGGCCCCCAATCCTCGAATAATGAGGATTGAAGTACTTGGAAAGAAGGAGAGACATGAAAGGCAGATAGGAAAGGGGAAAGAGGAGAGGGGCCGTCCCAAAGGCAGTGAAAAAGGGGGCGGGGGGAACGGACCCACCTCAGGAATCCCCCGGGATCGCCAACTCCCGAGTTCACCTGCCGTGAGCTCCTGAGGGTGTAGCAATATCCAGGGTGCACCAGAAGTGGTGGGGCTACATACACCCTGCCTCCTTGAGGGCCTTGAACAGAAGGCAGGAGATGACATGAAAAGAAAAAGAAGGCTGACCCCTCGCAGAAGGAGGGTAACAGGAAATATGAGACAAGGGCCAATTGAGGCGGACGAGGGCCAATTAAGGCGGGAAAGGAAGAGACTCCCTAGGCCTCGGATACCCTAATACCGTTGGGGTCATGGAAAAAAACAAGAGTTGACCAAGGGAGGTCGACAGGAAAGAAGACGGAGAGGAGCCTGGCACAAGTAAGTGGAAGCAATGCAGGACTCAGCTGGGGTCCCGTGGTCGCCAACCCACGTCCCACTAGATGTGAGCCCCTGGGGGGACACGAAAGTGAAATTTGTGCCGAAATTGTCAGCTTAGCTTTTCACTACAGGTGCCAGGATAGTATTCCTGTAACGTATACCTGTCATACGCCTTGGGACGTGCACGAGGGGTTCGGCGACCATACATGATGCCACCCCAATACATTGCACCACCACCTCTCCGTTGGTATCGGTTTCGGATGTACTGGCCGTGTATAAGTTCACCGGGTCATCTGCACATATCTATCCTCATTGACATAGGCGAGTGTACACAGCTGACATACACACACGCAACAACGACTAATGGGTTTGAGACCACTACGACTCTTGGCCAGCAATATGCAAAACTTGTTTTGAAGTGTGTAGATTAATTAGACGTGTTTACACCTTAAGACACTTTGTAATAAGGGGTTTTGAAAAGGTTAATTAAGTGTAACAAAAAGCCTCCGTGGCTGAGGCGGCAGCACGTCGGCCTCTCACCGCTGGGTCCGTGGTTCAAATCCCGGTCACTCCATGTGAGATCTGTGCTGGACAAAGCGGAGGCAGACAGGTTTTTCTCCGGGTACTCCGGTTTTCCCTGTCAAAATTTCATTCCAGCAACACTCTCCACTATCATTTCATTTCATCTGTCATTCATTTACTCATCGCCCCAGAGGAGTGCGTCAGGCCTCGGCAGCCGGCACAGTCCATATCCTCGCCGCTAGATGGGGGCTTCATTCATTCCATTCCTGACCCGGTCGGAGACTGGAAGCAGGCTGTGGATTTTCATTTCAATTAAGTGTAACAAAATGTTGATTTTCCCAGCTTAGTAAGTGCGATAAATAATAGTTAGAACACCTGGAGGTGTAGCCGCTAGCATTCTTGGCTGTCACTCCGGAGGTCGCGTTCAATTCCCGTCTCTACCAGGTAATTTAATTCTGATCTGAGAGCTGGAACGGGATACATTCAGTCTCATGAGGGAAAACTGAGGAGAGGTGGTCTCGATTCCTATCTCAGCCATCCTGATAGTGGATTTCCGTGGTTTCCCACTTCTACTCTAGGCAAATATCGGGATGGTTCCGAACTTAAGGCCACGGCCACCTACTTCCAAGCATCATCTGAATTGTAAATAGACACTCTATTACAGCCAGCACAATAACACAGGTTATCAGATAAAATACACACACACATCCATGTTCACAGGGCTACATGACTACGATGTCGCAATGCCCCTAAATCAATCACAAACAATTGCAATGACGACATGATGGCTCGACGGTCAAGCTGTTTGCCTCTTACCAAGGAAGATTGGGTTCGATTCCCGGTCAATACATGTGAGATTTTAGAAGTGAAATTCCATGCACTGTTGTTCAGATTCCACGTTAAAAGGAGGTCCCGTGGCTCGTGATCGCGAGATTAACGGTCACGTAAAGTTGAAAGCTTCCTTGCTTTTTTATTGACTTGGATGTGCTTCTTGAATCTCCTTCGACGACTGCCATCTTGAGTGATGACTGCCAACCTGGCCACTTGCTACCAAAAGCGGTTTACCACTGCTCTAATTTCTTTCTCCTAGTAAAATTAGCCCGTGGCTGTGTCCCCTCTGCGCCGGACTACCAAGCAAAAGTTTTGACGTTGACGGGAACTTTTTGCATAATAACAGGAGTTAGCCTGGAGTATGACCAGATGGCTGAAGATGGAAGTTGCCAACCTGCAGCGCTTTTATAGCCAGGGGTAGCCAAGAAGTTAAGAACAACATGCATCAGCTGTCGCTCACTATGGCCCAAATATTCATGTGTACAGGACGAACGTCAAAATATTATAATTATTTAACAGATTCATTGCAGATGTTTATGATAGTGAAGGATAATTCATTTTAGGGACTTGGAACATCTAGGTTATCAGTACCACATACTTGGAAGTACGTTGGTTTGGTCTGATAACCTGTGATTTTGTGGTGACTGTATTAGTGTGTGTAGCGGTATATTTTGGGTCTAGATTTGGGGTAGGTGCCCTGGGACTTGAAACAAGGTACCATCGGAGGTTTTGCCTGTTGAAAGTGTGAAATATACCGGAAAGAAATCAAACTCAGGGGTGCTGCTATCAGTGCAGGGATTCAAACCTTCAATCTGAGGACTTCTAGTTCCATTCTGAAGTCATTGTGCACGATTTAACGAGCAAAGATATGCTATATAACAATCCAACAATTGTAGGTTATACTTAGCTACATAAAAGGTATTTACTCTTATTGACAAGTTAGATATTTACAGGTAATTATCCATTAACTTTTTTTTATAGACCGTTGAACACTTAATCTAACCATTACCTTCCGTATCTGCCTCTGCTCTTACCCTCAATAACTAAGTTTAAGATTCTTTCGAAATAATAGTTGTGTACAGAAGTTGTGAGCCAACGGTCTAGTCGTTTTGAAAGACTGGATCACATGGGAACTTCGCAGTTAAGCAGCATCGGGCGTGATCGGAACTTGGATGGCATGCTAGTTCTGGGCATTGCGCACTGTTGAATAACATAAGGAGGAGCGAAAAGGTCCTGGCCACCTTTCCGCACGTAAACTCTGACTGAGGATAGCCTCTTCGGAAACACGGACCTGCCTTCGGGCAGAATACCAATTACTTTTTTATATAGAAATTGTATACGGTTGACTCAACTGAAGTAATCGGTGGAAAATTTCAATGGGATCCTTCGAATGAGACAAGTTGTACTGTAAAAATTCGTAAATCTTCTAGAAAGAGAACAACTTAACAATATAAGTTAATCTTTGAGATATCGAAATAGTCGAGTTATAGAAATTCTAAATAGATAAATATATACATGTAACTTATAAGAAGTTAAGCCTCCGTGGCTTAGGCGGCAGCACGTCGGCCTCTCACCGCTGGGTCCGTGGTTCAAATCCCGGTCACTCCATGTGAGATCTGTGCTGGACAGAACGGAGGCAGACAGGTTTTTCTCCGGGTACTCCGGTTTTCCCTGTCAAAATTTCATTCCAGCAACACTCTCCACTATCATTTCATATCATCTGTCATCCATTTAATCATTGCCCCAGAGGAGTGCGTCAGGCCTCGGCAGCCGGCACAGTCCATATCCTCGCCGCTAGATGGGGGCTTCATTCATTCCATTCCTGACCCGGTCGGAGACTGGAAGCAGGCTGTGGATTTTTTCAACTTATAAGAAGTTAGTTCGGGAAATAAGTAAGGTATTGTGAGTTATCGATAAGTAGAATATAAGAGATTCGAGATATCGAGATTTTTCGATACCCGGTCAATGCATGTGTGATTAACAAAGTGAAGTGTCCTGTGGTTCATATTCCGTGTAAAAAGGAGGCCCTTGGCTTATTATCGCTAGATTAACTGTCACGTAAAACTATAAGCTTCCGTTTAGCTTTATATCTCCATGACCACTCGGCTTCAGCCTGTTGAGTGGAATCATGTTGGCCGATAGATCGATACATAGCATATAATGGGTTATTGAATCGGCCAGAGCTGAAAAGCATTAAGTCAGTTTTCACTACTTTTCAGGGGACAGATAAAACTTCATTGACAGAACAACACTTAACAAACACACTATATTAGTCATTTATGTTGTAAAGTAACTATTCAGGTTATATTTGTGTTAGTGGAATATCAATTTTAATTTAATGAACACATTTTTCTAATCAATTTTGGAAACGTGACTTAATGCCTTTCAGCTCCGTGGTCAGTTTAATGCGGCGTAAAGCCATCCAGAATGAATATTTCACATTATATTTTATTTATAACTAGCCGTACGCGGCCTGCGTTGCAATGCCAATCTAAGAAAGTTTTGGCGTTGAAATTCTGTTTCTTGAAGTGCTTTTGGATACACAATTTTGTCTTCAATTTCCGTTAACTGCCTCTAAGCTATCATAAAATGGATTTACTAATTTTGAAACATTCGTGGGAGAGTGTGCAACAACTCACCAAAGTTTCATCGCAATCGGATGAATGGTATATGAACGCAGATGGAACTTTGCTGAAACACTTCACGCGTCGTCACTCATTTGTTGCATCTACTCCTGCGCTACCTATTGTAAAATGGATTTACTAAGTCGAAAACCTTCCCTTGCGTATACACAATAAATCATCAAAGTTTCATCGCAATCGGATGAATGGCATATGAACGCTTACGGGATTTTGTTTAAACGATTCGCGCGCCGTCAATCATTTGTTGAATCAATTCGCGCGCTACCAATTGTACAATGGATTTACTAAGTCAGAAACCTTCCCTGCAGTGTGCACAACAACTCACCCTAGTTTCATCACAATCGGATGAATGGTATATGAACGCAGATGGAACTTTGTTGAAACGGTTTGTGCGCCGTCACTCATTTGTTGAAACTACTCGTCGCAACCCATTATACAATGGACTTACTGAATTAGAAACGTTCCCTGCAGTGTGCACAAAAACTCACCCATGTTTCATCGCAATTGGATGAATAGTAGGCCTATATGAACGCATACGGGACTTTGTTGAAGCGATTCGCGTGCCTTCGCTCAATAGTTGAATCTACTCGTGCGCTACCTATTGTGCAATGGATCTTCTAACTCAAAAACCTTTCCTGGACTGTGCACCACATCTCAGCCAAGTTTCATCGCTATCGGACGAATGGTAGGCCTATATGAACGCGTACGGTACTTTGTTGAAACGCTTCGCGCGTCGTCGCTCATTTGTTGAATCTACTCCTGCGCTACCTATTATAAAGTATATTTGCTAAGCCAGAATCCTTCCTTAGAGTGTACTCAATATCTCACACAAGCTTCATCGCTATCGGACGAATGGTATATGAACGCATACGTGACTTTGTTGAAACGCTTCGCGCGTCGTAGCTCATTTGTTGAATCTACACGTGCGCTGCCTATTGTAAAGTGGATTTAATCAGCCAGAAACCTTCCCAAAAGTGTACACAACATCTAACCCAAGTTTCATAGCTATCGGACGAATGGTATATGAATGTATACGGGACTTTCTTGAAACGTTTTGCGTGTCGTCACTCATTTGTTGAATCTACTCGTGCGCTATCTACTGTGAAATGTATTTATTCACCCAAGTTTCATTGCTATCGGACGAATGGTGTATGAACACATACGGGACTTTGTTGAAACGGTGTGCGCGTCGTCGCTCATTTGTTGAATCTACTCGTGCGCTACCTATTGTAAAGTGGATATACTAAGCCAGAATCCTTCCTTAGAGTGTACTCAATATCTCACCCAAGTTTCATTACTATCGGACGAATAGTATATGACCTTATACGGGACTTTGTTGAAACGATTCGAGTGCCGTCACTCACTTGTGTAATCTACTCGTGCGCTGCCTATTGTAAAGTAGATTTACTAACCCATTCATCCTCTCTGGAGTGTACACAACATCTCACCCTAGTTGCATCGCTATCGGACGATTGGTATATGAACGCATACGTGGCTTTGTTGAAACGCTTCGCGCGTCGTAGCTCATTTGTTGAATCTACTCGCGAGCTGCCTATTGTAAAGTGGATTTACTAAGGCAGAAACCTTCCCTGAAGTGTACACAACATCTATCCCAAGTTTCATAGCTATCGGACGAATGGCATATGAATGCATACGGGACTTTCTTGAAACGCTTTGCGTGTCGTCACTCATTAGTTGAAGCTAATCGTGCGCGATCTACTGTGAAATGTATTTACTAAGTTAGAAACCTTCACGTAAGTGTACACAATATCTCACCCAAGTTTCATTGCTATCGTACGAATGGTATATGAACACATACGGGATTTTGTTGAAACGCTTCACGCGTCGTCACTCATTTGTTGCATCTACTCGTGCGCTACCTATTGTAAAGTGGATATACTAAGCCAGAATCCTTCCTTAGAATGTACTCAATATCTCACCCAAGTTTCATCGCTATCGGCCGAGTGATATATGAACGCATACGGGACGTTGTTGAAACGCTTCGTGCGTCGTCGCTCATTTGTTGAATCTACTCGTGCGCTATCAATTGTTAAATGGATTTTCTAAGCCAGAAACCTTCCCTGGAGAGTACACAACATCTCACCAAAGTTTCATCGCTATCGGACGAATGGTATATGAAGACATACGGGACTTTGTTGAAACGCTTCGCGCGTCGTAGCTCATTTGTTGAATCTAATTATTGAGCGCTGCTTTTGTAAAGTAGATTTACTAAGCCAGACACCTTTCCTCGAGTGTACACAACATCTCACCCAAGTTTCATCGCTATCGGACTAATGGTATATGAACGCATACGTGACTTTGTTGAAACGCTTCGTGCGTCGTAGCTCATTTGTTGAATCTACTCGCGAGCTGCCTATAGTAAAGTGGATTTACTAAGCCAGAAACCTTCCCTGAAGTGTACACAACATCTAACCCGAGTTTCATAGCTATCGGACGAATGGTATTGAACCCGCTGAGCTATGGTTCATGTGATATTTTTTATAACAGAACATTTATGATGGGATGTTGTACCTTTGAACACACCCAGAAAGCTACGTAGAGCTGAGAGATCACGCTATACTCTTTGAAGTAGCGGTGAATCGCACTTTTGACTTTGGTGAAATCTGCTAATTATTTATCTGAGGTCTTATTAATTAATTTTATCTTTCCACGAGACTCAGAATATTCCATTTTGTCATGCTGCATTATTAAAACATTTTGGAGAATGTTTATTTCGCTTAAGGTAAGGTAATACCCTTGCAGATACGCAAACAGGAATGTAAGTAGTCGCTCAACGACTTCGTTTTGACGACCTACTTCCTAGAGACACTCAGTGCCTTGCACTACGTCTGGAGAATCCGCCCCGTGTAGGCGTGAAATTGTATCTGTCCTATAAGACGTAGGAAATATCCGCTGTTGAGCGTTGAAAGTGATTATCAGGTGCCATCGAGCACGTGAATACTACAATTCACTGTTGTTTAAGCACAGTGAGCCACAGAAGCATATTGGGAAATAATAATTGGCAAGTATAGTGAATTGCATAACATTGCCGTAATACCACATTTTTGTACCCACGTGTTTGTGGAGGGCCAAGTGCCTAGTGGAAAATATATAGGTAAATGTGTTACAACTATCTTGAATAAGTGTGATTACGATTGTATGACATATTTAAATTGCCAAAGTGAATATTTCAATTCAAAAACGACGCATAATTCACGGATGCTATGTGATATAAAAGTAGCGTCACTAACACGTGAAGAATCATAAAACAGTTCTAGCTCACATATTAATTCACATCGACGAAATTAAGGCTGTGTTATTTACTACAATTTAAGCCTATAACATTTACGACGAACATTGTATTTCTGAAAGTGAAAGAATGAATTATTACGCAATTTATTTCACCACCCACGTGATTGGACTATTTTACACCATGTTTGAGACCGTCATCATGGGCTAATACCATCACGGTATGAGGGTGATATTTCTACGGGAACCAGCATGATGGTGGAACTTCCAGAACAGTGAACGAGAAGGAAGGAACCAAGGATGCCATTTCCAGGCATATCCAGCATATCCACGAAGTTGTCGACAGGGACAGATCGAACCCTGGTCTTTGGAGGAGTCCAGATGGGAATCCTGATGAGGATGATACCGTTTCAGAGAGCCAGAGATGATTTTGTACAACCCTTGTTGTTGAATAGAGGGCTGAGTGAGAGCTTCTCCATTTCGTGAGTTTTTGGACACCCCTTTCTTGTTCTAGTTTCTGGTGGTATAGTAGGTTAAATGTAGTTTGTGAACCAACCGAACTCAGTGTCAGCCATTTTTATAGGTAGGAAATGTAACTAGTTTAATTAGATGTCATTTATTTCAGTTAGAGTGAGTCACCCTTGAGTCAGACATTTTGGTCAGCCCTGGTGCAGCCTGATGAACGTCGTAGAACGTCAAAGCCTATCTTTTGCTGAACTTTACCGTAGTAATTTGAGGCTACTTTGTTCAACCCTATTTGGGATGATTTTTCAAGTCTTTGCTGACTTTAGTTATAGCAATCAGATGCCATGGTTATTAGTTAACTGCATTCTTTGCAGCCAGTCTTTGTTACACCCCTGACTGTCGTTGGAACAGTCGTATCAGTTAGGTAGTCAACTGTAATTACCAGTTTTGTAACTGCATTATATTTCATTTTGAATACGCTCAGAACGGGTTCGATTCCCGGTCAATGCATGTGAGATTTTCGATGTGAAATGCCATGTCCTGTGGTTCGGATTCCACGTAAAAAGGAGGTCCCGTGGCTCATAATCACAAAATTCACGGTCACGTAAAACTACAATCTTCCTTCCTTCCTTTGAATACGCTCAGAAGCTATTCTTGGTCAAGTGTGAACCTAATAATTTGAAGGGATGTTTCGTTGTCAAGCATCGAACTCAGTTCCCAACGTATTATTAAGCAGATCCAGAATGTGGAATCTGCGTCACAATTATTATTTTGTTAGTGTCAGTGAAGACACATATTTATTTGATGTTGTACAAGCAACTACTGAATTATATCTTTTGAGAGCAAAGAGCTCCAGTAATAGTAACATTACTATCATTAAGACGTCTTTGGTTTGGAAGACGGAATTGTATTATTGTATTCAGATTTATAGCGTGTTTTTATACACGTATTCTTCGAGGTTTTTAACCAGTGGTAAAGTTTTTTATGAAGAGGCCAGATGTATAGTTTTATTTGTTTAAGTCGCCGGCCTTGAATAGTTAGTGTGTTGTGTCAGCCGAGCGCAGGAATGTTGTAACCTGCCAGCGACACAAAACTGGTTTGTAACCCAGTGCCCTTGAGAGCACGCCTGTTATATTGTGAGACAGAACTACTTTGACAAGTGACAGAATACTTTTTGTATTCGCATTTCCTTTCATTGCAACTTAGCGTATGGAACTCAGTGTCCATTCCTGTATCTGATCACATGTTTTATAGATTGTTTTGTGTTAGTTAAACGCACTGCTGCGTGTACCGTCGTTTGACGTGTACAGTTATGTCAGGTTTTCTATAGTACGTTGAAGGCTACCCTGTTATAGCAGGAAGTTATTGTATGAAGGTATTTTGTGTATGCCTTGCCCGGGATTGTTCCCGTTGACCAGATGTTTTTGGAGGGTAACTGTAGTGTGCAGGCCCGTTCCAGAGTTATTGAACGCGAGCTTTGCGCCGCTGGTAACTTGTGTTATTGTGTGTCCGAGTTGTTAGTGCTCGTTGATTATATTCCGACTGTTGAGTCGAGGCTATTTGGTGGAGAATGATCTCAGTGGAGACACTCCGTGCCCAGGCTATTATCAATATTATTCGCCATAAACCAACGATAAACCTAAACCGACATCTTAATAATAAAACGCATAATTTTGGTAAAACAAAAGCTAACTAACGAATTCTTTCTATCTAACTTTGTTCTTTTGCATTTTGAAACTGATGACATAGCCGTGCAGATGAAGGTAATTTCCTTTTGTGGAAATGACTAGGACAGCTGACACTATTGTAGCGACCTGAAGCATGCACGAACCTTGAGTTCGTAGTTTGTGGAGCGCAGGCCATGCGATGTTAGACGTAGTCTTTACTACGCAGTCGTCACCGTAACCACACATATTAGATGACTATGGCTTACAAAGAGTAAACTAAGGTGCAGGCAGGCATTTCAATAAAACTACTGTGTCTATTTCATTACTTATTTATCATGTACAAGTGTATAAATCCTACATGTTACCTTATTGTGTGCTGTTAGCACGTAGTTTCTAAGGATAATTAAATGTTTTTTACATGGCTGTACACTTAGATTTGAATGTAATTGTTTTCTATTACGGACGTCATCGCCGTAAACTTTGTTATTAACTGATAGGACTTAGCTAGATGAACTAACGTTAAATGTAAATGTGGAGATGGTATCATCCTAACTTAGATTTGTTTTGCTACCCTGTTAAATGTAAATTCTGATATTAGCTTGATCATGTAACTTGAACTAGGGACTTGCGTCGTACCATTTTCATAGCGTTGCTGTTGTTGCTTTGTCATTGTGAGTTAGATCTTTCGCGAGGGTTTTCCGTAACTTCTCAGGTAGGGACCTGCTCTTTATTTTTGTTTATTTATTAGCTTGCGGACTAGCCGATTGTAACCCTCCGAACTAGGCTAGGGGCTTGTGAATTTTATCAATAAATTTTCACGATGTTTTACATAAGTCTGGATGTTTATTTTCTCAGTCTTTTTTTTTAAGGCGAACCTTTCCTTAGGCAGTCTATGACCATCGTCACCATGCACCACGATCCCTGCGGATTATGGACTCAGTGCCGCTTTAGCCTATTTGGAAGTTCACCTGATCCTCACGGCATTTTTTTTATTTATGCCCGACGGGTGAGATGTTAGGGAAGTCATTGCGGTTGTGGGCTATCCTGGCAGCTCCACCAACGGTCGCAGTATATGAATGCATACGGGTCTTTTTTGAAACGCTTTGCGTGTCGTCAATCATTTGTTGAATCTACTCGTGTGCTATCTACTGTGAAATGTATTTACTAAGTTAGAAACCTTCCCTGGAGTGGAAACAACTTCTCACCCAAGTTTCATCGCAATCGGATGACAGGTTTACGAACAAATACGGGACTGTGTCGAAATGCTTCGCGCGTCGTCGCTCATTTGTTAAATCTACTCGTGCGCTGCCTATTGTAAAATGGATTTACTAAGCAAGAAACCTTCCTTGTGGAGTAATCAACATCTCACCCAAGTTTCAGCGCAATCGGATGGGTGGTGTATGAACGCATAGGAGACATACACACCCACACACCTACATACATACTATCAAGTAACATTGATTTTTAGCCTATTTTCAATTTTGAAAAAATAGGCTTATGAGATCACCTTTTGTCCGTGTGTGTGTGTGTGCGTGTGTGTGTGTGAGGTGTGTGTGTGTGTCCCCTAATACATTCTAAACGGATGGAGCGATTTCAATGAAACTCGGTAAGTTCATAGCGCTATTCCGGACGACCTCGACCGTGCCCTTGAAAATTTGTACGCCTCACTAATCCAACATGGCGGCTGTGCAAAGTATTTCACCAGCATTCAATATCTCCGAAACTATTCCCGATATCACCCTGGAATGTTTGCGGTGATAAAGGAAGCTACTAGAAGTTCACCTATGTGACATTTGAAAACCTCGTACCTACAAAACCAACATGGCGGCCACGCGAATTTGCGACGTTTAAATAGACGTTTCTCGCGATTTAACCAACCAAACGTTAAAACTTGGTACAGTATATGTTTATACACATTGTAATGCACCGACATCTAACTTCGTTCAATTGTTTACATATCCACAAGATGGCGGTTGTGTGAAATATTTCACCGGTATTCTATATCTCTGAAACTATTAGCGGTATCACCCTGAAATTTTGTACGGAGATAAAGGAAGCTACTGGAAGTTCATCTATATGACTTTCAAAAACCGGTTAACTACATAACGAACATGGCGGCCAAGCGAATTTTAAAATTTTATATAGACCTTTCTCGCGATTTAATGTTCCAAACGCAATGAAATCTGGTACAGGAATGTTTATACACATTGTAATGCACTGGTATCTAATGTAGTTAAATTGTTTACATAACCTCAAGATGGAGGCTGTGCGAATTTTAAAATTAAGTTTTTATTTCTTGTGTCGTAGTCATGCGATCGAAGTGAATGTTTGAATAATGAACGTATGCAATAATTCTCCTTTAATGGTACTGTACCCATGTGAGTAATTTCCATGGAAAACATGCTTCTGCCTCCAGCTAGCATCAGTTCTCAGGCGTGTACCGTCCACCCACTGAGCAGTTGCATATTTTTGATCTGAGACTAAAAGGTATCAACTCTAAAATGATAAAGCACGACTCTATTCTAAAGATTTAAATTCAGCTCTAAATCATGGCTTCAAACACATAAAAACACAATCCCAACAAATATCATACAACCAAAGCAAAATTACTCCTACAATCCACTAATTATTCACACTTTATCCTTGCAGCTCCAGCTGATTATGCATTCATTTACCCTGAGATTCACATCAAACTTCATCTCAAGTGCTCTGATGCACATGCAATTTACACAAAAACTGTACTTATATTCGTATGTCACCTGTTGTGACCTCTTTCATGTGTGCCTTTTGTGTTTTGTTTCTCTCTTCCCACCAAAATGCTTTACCATGCACTAACCAATTCTGCAGTTCCCTTTTTTTACAGTTCCACTGTATGTCGTTGTGATTTTAATTTCAAAATTTCCGTTACCGCTGCGTCGGATGGTATATTATGCTACCCTTGCGTGGGCGTAGCATATGGCATCAAGTGTCGGCCTTCATAACTAAGTGACAGTGTCAGTATAAAATGCAACTTTCAACAATTCATAAGTTTGCTAAATATTAAACCATCAGGATGGTCCTTAATTATCAATGTGTTTCAAACCACACAATTACATTATATAATACAACAATGACTCATTCATTACAAACAGGGTTTCAAAATCCTTCCCTTGTAAATGTCAACCTTCAAGGGTCGTTTAACGTCTCCCCCTGGGTTCTTCCTGCATAATGGGCTGAGGCGGGCGGTAACGAAACACTCGTTCCATCCTCTACTAGCTCCGTCTCACTTTCCCTTCTCTCTTTACCTCCCAGCAGTAACTTGTAACTTTAAATACAATAGTGTAGTCTCATTGACCCACATATCCCATATGATTTAAACTGAATGGTATGCACTTTAGATTATGGGCGAGTTTAAACATTTATTCCTAACCTTAGGATATTAATAACTGGCCTCAATAGGTCCATTTCATTATATGAAGGAGCGAGATTCATCAAACACTGGTCGAACTGGCTAGCCGGTATCTCATAAATGCTACGGTCAGGCGCATGCTGCCGCCAATTAGATTCGCTTCTCAGGAGCTGAATCATTTCAATAACTAGTTCTCGGTCGATCAGGTATCATGCAGAGGTTTCCATCGTTATCCTCTCATGCACCACAGGATTAGAACCCGGAACATTCCATATCCATCCTCAGAGTTAGGTTCCATCACTAAATACACTCTGGCACATAATAAAATATCTCTGTACGCCCTAGGCTATACGAGATTTCACACGTCGAAAAGATTACCTGGCTCCCTGACCATAATGCTATGATCCCGTCCTTTAATTAGTAAGATAAATCTATCAATTACTCTACAAGCTTATTCACAAGCTGCAAATTCAATTCACTATTAAACTCTTCCATTCCCTAGATTCTTGCATATTTTATTCCCATTATTCCCATATATTCTGATATTAACTTGCTTTTCTTAGCCCTTCATGTATAATATTACTGCTTGGATAGATACATATTCCAATGAGCTTATAAATTTTTTTGCTTACAACCATTTTCCCCTGATTTGTATTCATTTATTCCTTTTTATTATTATTATTATTATTATTATTATTGTTGTTATTATTACTGACATGAATTACCATATTTGCCATTTTACAATAGTGGTAAAGATTTATCCACTCAATGATGTACAAAACGTCTCAACTTTACTAAAATCAACACAACAATACTACCTTGAGGTTCTCCCTCCTAAAATTGACTCTTATTGGCATATTTTATAATTTTGAAATCACACAACATACAGTGGACTACAACTGCTATAAAATCATGGCTTTGGGTACTTATATCGGCTAGTCCGGTGGCTCCAACCACTCATTTCTTCCAGTAATGCCTGCCATTTGCATAATTAGCAAGGCATTCTTACACTGATAACACTCATTTTATATAACCTTTGCCTCACAAGACACACGGCACTTTTCCTTTACATATTGAAGCTATTGCTTCCTTATACACATAACACTTTATAGCACTTGTTACAATATTAAATTTAAAGATATTTAACAGATCATCACTACACTCACACGCCACTATTTACATTTCTTACTGGTTGAATTTTCCTGGCAAGATATCAGAAATGCAGACGTTGAAGCTCCTCCTCGCTGCTATCCGCATCCTGATTGAAAGTCTCGATTATTTGCCTACGGATTCCTATCGATTCACCCAACTGTCTATCAATCTCTATCCTTCGATGAACTTCCTGCTATCGCATAAGTATGCTTGCATATCGTCCTGAGCGTTACTTATATTGGCGTTCATATGAAATTTCACCAATCGCATGATAAAGTTTAACTCTGCGCAGTCCAACAGCCTATGCTCTGTCTAACCACTATTTTACATACTGCGCTCAACCATTGTACATTGTACTTGTACAAATTATCACTCTCACTTGTCCTACTTTGCATATCACACGGTACCTTTCCCACGTGCACAATGACGATCGCTCGTAATGCCTACTATACAAATATGGTACCACTGTCCTTAATAAATGGTATTAATAAATGTCTTACTGCGCGGATCTTCATGTTGAAGTCCGAGCATCCCTTTACGACTTCGGTAACGCGCACTTCGCACTGAACTGCGGTTCAACTGATTATATTACTCGTTATTAATTCATGACTTAATGCATGATTATATATTGCAGCAATTAGAATGTTAAAGTCCGCGCCTTTCTTCTCTGAGCTAGGGTGACGAGCTCCCTGCTCTAAAGTATGGTTCGACTGACTGCACTGTCTCCATCTGTCTCCACTAACTGCCTCTGTCCTGGGTCCACTCCCTTATATCCGTTTGGAGAGAAAAAGTAGACCGAGAATTCACCTGCAGCGTCAAATTCTCTCACAGTATGATTCTGGTCTTGAAATAACGTTTATATGGTTCCTTTTTCTTCGCTGGTCACAGATCTGAATGCGTGCTCGAGGATCGATCGGCCAATTAATTAATATTAATTTCCTTTGCCATGGCGTGGGCACGCCGCGTCACCTAAAAATCCCCGATGACCTAGTCATATCTCGCCGCTAACACCGAGATTACTGTGTCCCTGCACGTTCCATTAAATCTGCCTCGATTTCACTGTTTAATGGCTTGATAATTAGTCTCCCGGCTAAACATTCACATATGTGCAACCCTCATGTCACTGCGTTGCTCCAATCACGAGTAATCATTAAATTACACTGGTATCTTCCCCTTCCACTAGCCTTTCTATTCTGAAATGGGGAAGAACTTGACGATAAATTAGCCTCCTGACCTGTTCCGGACGACATAAGTAGGTCACATTGAGTGGCACGGCTCCATGAATCTCCTCCCCTTTTTCTAGAGTCATTAGACAAACGTCAAGCGCTCCAACTTCGGTGCTCAAGTCCAGAATAGTATGCCTCATACAGCCCAATAAAGCCGTATTCTACTAATATTCCCTGCATTATATCCATAAATAATGTCAGCTTTAGTGCATATCACAACAGTGATTTAATATGTATTTTCTCTAGGGGTTTTTATAACTTCAACTCCCTCAAAAGATCTCGTGTTCGTTCCTTGGTGGAACCTTTATTCTGAGCTCAACTATCTCTGAGATCCACGTCAGCCAGTCAGACTAACCCCGTTGGGTTCAGTACATGACTCTATGGCGTATACATTTAACAATCCAACATGGCGATCATCCGAAATATTTAAACGGCTCTGGATATCTACGAATCTATTATAGCAATCAAACTGACTTTTTTAATGTTCATAGGGGCTATGAACATAAGTTCATCCATAAGACTTTAAATAACCTGGTGATCACAAATCCAACATGGTGGCGACGCGAAGTATAAATATTCAGATGGACGTTTCTCGCAATTTAACCATCCGAGTGCAGTGAAGTTTGGTACAGTAAATCCTTATTCGAATGTTAATCCACTGGCATCTAATTTATTTCAATTGTTTCCCTAACCACAAGATGGCAGCTGAGCGAAATTTTAAAATCTCCTTGTTACTTCTTGTGTCCTAATCATGCGATTGAAATTTGAATGCTACACGTACACAGTAATCTTCATGTAACAGTACATAACTCTAGGACCTACATATATAAGATCCAACATGGCGACCATCCGCAATATTTAGTCGGTTCTCAATATCTACGAATCTATTACAGCAATCAAACTGAAATTTTGTATGTAGATAGAGGCAATTAACATAAGTATGATATATGAAAATAGGCTGTATAGTTCTTCACTGAACGACTTGTTATATATATAGATTGGATCACAAAAATCACCTAACACCTGAACAAATGTAATTTACAATAGCACTGTAACACGCGGGAATCTTGCAGTGCGGCCAACATTAAGTACGGAATACGGCGCTGAAAGGCAGCGAGTCATTGACTTAATGCTCTTCTCCTCTGATAGCACTTCATGTAGCAGTGGTTTCTGGCTTAAACAGAAGGCTGACTTAATTCTTTCCTATACCGTTCTAAGGCCCTTGGGGCAATACTTCAGAATACTTCTTAATGACCATTTTTGACTTAATGCTTCGCATCTCCGACCGATTCAATTATACTGACTAAAAAATTAATGAATTTAGTGACTGTTTCAAAGATTAGCATTATCTACGAAATAAAAATTGAATGGACTGCCAAGAGATCAACATCAGGACTGAGCATGCAAGAAGCACCCATTTTAAAATGGAGAACTTGGTCTCCATCCAGAGCTTAAACCTGGATCTTAGGCTGAGAATGGTTCAGGAATATGTGTTTCTTACATTGCTGTATGATATGGAAAGTTGTACTTTATCCCAGGCACTGTACAAAAACCCAGAAGTCTTTGAAATGTGGGTCTACTGGAGAATGATTCGCATCTCGTGGACCGAAACATCGAGATGCTGGTGAGGCTAGGTAAATGTACAGATGAACTGCTGTCCATTAAAAGAAGGAAGCTTAATCATACAACTGGCTATGCAGGGAAAAATTGTGTCATATCGGGGACCTTACCGATGATAATCTTCCTGGTTTAAGAACCGCAAAGGCTGGTACTAGACGACAACGGGTGAACTTCTATGTGTGACAGTATCCAAATATCAAATAGTCACGATGATCTCCAACCTCCGTTAGAAGATGGCACACCAAGAAGTAGGAACGTAAACTTGATTAACTACGAATATTACTGCATTGACCGACAAATTTTCAAACCCCAAATTAGAACTGTGGCAACTGCATATGGATAACAGTAACGTTCATGTACGTTATTCTAGGGTTCGGATGTTTAAGACCTAAAAGTACAAAACTTGCAAGCAAATATGCCCCTAATCTAGCTGTATATGTCCTAAACAAGCAGTATATGCCATAGAACTAGCTGAATACGTACAAAAAATAGCTGAATATAACTTAAAATCTCGTTGAATATTACCTCAAAACTAGCTGAATATGACCCAAGAAACTAGCTGAATATGTCCTAAAAACAAGATGAATATTTCCTAAAAACAAGTTGAATGTGTCCTAAATATAGATCAATATGTCCTAAAACTAGTTGAATAAGCGCTAAAACTTGCTGAATATGGCCTTAAAAATAGATGAATATGTCCTAAAAACTAGCTATGTCCTAAAAACTAGCTGGATAAGCGCTAAAACTAGCTGAATATGACCTTAAAACTACATGAATATGCGCTAAAACTAGCCGAGTATGACATTTAAACTTGATGCATATGTCTTGAAAACTAGATGAGTATGTCCTAAAACTAGCTGAATATGACCTTCAAACTAGATGAATATGCGCAAAACCTAGTTGAATATGACCTTAAAACTAGCTGAGTATGTCCTAGAAACTAGCTGAATATGCCCCAAAACTAGATGAATATGTCCTAAAACAAGCTGATTATGTTCTAAAAACTAGATCAATATGTCCTAAAACTAGTTGAATATGTCCTAAAAGTAAATAATATGTCCTAAAACTAGATCAATATGTCCTAAAATTAGTTGAATATGTACTAAAGCTAGCTGAATATGACCTTAAAACTAGATGAATATGTCCTAAAAACTAGCTGGATATGCACTAAAACTAGCTGACTATGACCTAACAGCTAGCTGAATATATCCTAAAAATAGCTGAATATATCCTAAAAAGAACCATCCGAATGTGTTCTTAAGACTAGCTGAATATAGCCTATACATTTTAGGGATATGTAGCAAGTATTGGGGTAGTAACTTACTAACACAAAACGCGATAATGCAGTAGACACCCAAACTGATAGAGCTACAATACCTACCGGACCAATTAAGGGACAACTAGGCGTAAGATAACTAAGAGTTTCCTTGTTCACTAATTATTGCTCTGAGCTAAACCTGTCTCCTGGGGTGGCATCTTACACGGTGAGACATCCGTACAGATACGTTTTCTCGGAATCAGGTCATCTAAACGTCTAATCTGCAACCCATTCCGGCCCTCGCTTTTCTAATAATTAACCTGACGTGGCCGGGAATCGAACCCGGGGCCTCAGTTTGAGATGCAGACACGCTATCTCAACACCACGGGGCAGACATTACCAATGATAATTAAATATCATCTCCTTAGTTTGGTAATTCAAGTCTGACTAGTGAGCGGAAAAGGGTAAATTGAGGCCATTATGTGCATATTTCTCAATGTTTGAGTTCAGACAGGTTCGTCATGTATTGACCGGTTTTCATCGTCCTTATAGGAGGTCAGTCATTACTGCTACAATCCATTCAATATGATGAACCCCCTGAATTTACATGAGACAATTTCCATTCTCGTAGAATAACTCAATTCTCTGCTGGCCTTGTTCACTCGTGTTTCAATGTCAGCAGAGCGAGCGCCGTGCTGCATATGCAAAATGTCGACCGCTTTAGTAATGCAGTTTGCTTCTTTTCCCCTACGGCAATCCACTTGCCTTCGTCAATCACTGTTTTATTTGTTCCTTGACTATCATGATCGATATTTCCAGGAAAACATTCCGGACACAACCAGGTTGATCACGTGCTAGTCCAAAATAAATCCTCTGTCTGTGTATGGCTGTCTGTGTGTATGTCGGGTGATTACCCTACATGTAAACCACAGTAATGCAGGGGTTTTCAAAATTGGAATAAAAGGGACTTTGCGTTCAAATCATTTAGATAAGTAAGATAGGTGCCAATTGTGGTTCGTTACGCGTATAAAATGACAAAAGAGGAACGTACCTAAGAAGTGCATTCATTTTATAATGTACAGTGCGTTCGCTTCCCCCTGCGGCCGGGCGATCCCATGCAAACATTAGAGAATCAGATGGGGTTTTTCTGTGCTCCAGTAGACTATCTATTGTTCTGTAAAGCAACGTGACCGTTGAAATGAAACAACGCCTCATCAAAGAATATTATTAACTGTAGGTCAACAATGTTGTGTAAAATCTAATTACAAAAAGTGATGTGTTTTTATTGACAAGGGGTCGTTTTCCTTGAACTACAGTTACTCTGTATGGTTTCAGTTTTAAAATTTTAGTAGCCGTATGGACTAAGGTCTTAAAAACACTTACTTGCTGTGCAACGTTTTAGAGACTATTTTTGGCGAGTGAGAGAATGATGTACCGTATTAATTTCAACGATTTTATCATTTCAAATGATCTTGCCGACTTCATCGATATGCTTGAGTCAAAAGTTATGCGTTACGGAGTCGGAGACGGTGACGTCATGCCCGGGAAGCCTAAGTTAATGGGTAAAGGGCGGCGAGTGCGTGACGTCATGCAGCCGTGCGGGAAGCCTAAGTTAATGGGTAAAGGACGGCGAGTGCGTGACGTCATGCAGCCACTCGAGAAGCCTAAGTTAATGGTTGATGGAGTCTGTTGAAAGAGTCCTGGGGCGTCAAGCGACCTGGGGTTTCGAGCGAAGCGAAAAGAATACAGGGTGACTCCTAAAGAGGTGTACAAGATGCCAGATAAGAATACAGGGTGACTCCTAAAGAGATATACAAGATGCCAGATAGGAATACAAGGTGACTCTTAAAGAGGGGTGTCTGGCTGCGTGGCTCAGGGGTAACGTTCTCGCTTGCTGAGCCCAAGGTTGCAGGTTCGAAACCTGGCGCAGGCAGCTGGCATTTGAGGGTGCGCAAATGCGAGGGAGCCATGTCAGTACATTTACTGGCACGTTAAAGATCCCCTTCGGGGCAAAATTCCGGCACCCCGGCGTCTCTAAAACCCAGTGTAGTTAAAAGGGACGTAAAACCAATAACATTATTATCTTAAAGAGGTGTACAAGATGGCAGAGAAGAATACAGGGTGACTCCTAAAGAGGTGCACAAGATGTCAGACAAGAATACAGGGTGACTCGTAAAGAGGTGTACAAGATGTCACACAAGAATACAGGGTGACTTCTAAAGAGATATACAAGATGCCAGATAAGAATACAGGGTGCCTCCTGAAGAGGTGTGCAGGATGTCAGAGCAAAATACAGGGTGACACTTAACGAGGTGTACAGTATGTTAGTTTTAATTCAAATATAAGGTGATCCTTAAAGAGGTTTGCCAGATATCAGATTCAAATAATGGGTGACCCTTAAAGAGTTGTAAGAGATGTCAGACTCAAATACAGGGTGAGCCTTAAGGAGGTGCCCGCGCGGGAAGCCCAAGTTAATGGGTAATGGAGTCTGTTGAAAGGGTCCTCGGGCTTCGAGCGAAGCGAGCATTTGTAGCATGCGTCATTTGAAATGATATAACGTCTAGTCTAGTCTAGTCTAGTCTCTCAGACTGACTGTAATTTTTTTCCTCCGTCAGGACCCTTCTCTTTGGCTTAGGACATTCAGAGTTTAGGGTTCCCCTTGCCCGTAATTTATTAACAAGACGCCTGACAGTCTCTCTATTTGGAACTGGAACGGTAGGGAATTAGTCCTTAAATTCTCTACACACCACTCTGCATACCTCCTTTTCTGTATACGTGTCATACGTGTCTCGTAATTTGCCGAAATGTAAACATTATGTGTCAGAAAACTGTATCATAATGATGGTCATTATAACACTGTTTTTCATTACGATACAGTTTCTCCAGCCAATCAGAGCTCATTCATTGACCAAATAGGTAAGGATACCTTCGCGCATGTGCTCAAAATCCAACATGTCGGACATAAACACAGCATCTCTCTATATAAATTACCGACATGGAATACGCACCGTCCATATGTTTGCGTAAATGAACTGGCGAATATGAGAAAAGAAATAGCACTGTACCTTAATATCCTCAACGCCAATTTCTACACAGCGCATTGCTTTCAAACGACGTCGGTGACGAAATTAATGTATTATATAGAGCTGGCCGGCAGACTGTAAACATATGGCCTGCATATGGCGTTGCAAGCACACAGAGCGCATGCCTCGGTCGGTCAAAGAACTTAAAAAAAAGAGATATCATACCCAGCGCGTGCACTCCGATCACAAAATTAAAGTGGCTGACTCAACAGATATTTATGAATTTTTATGTTAAAACATATAATAAAGTTTTAATTATCGTCGAACATAAACAGTCGTATGCAACTCACCTATAATTGAAATTAAGACACTCGTATGAAAATTTAAAAAACGAGCGTACTCGTTGCATAATGTACTATTACAATACACCTATAACTCGTCTTATACACTGCACCGCGTTTTATACACTGTAGAGATAAACGAAACGTCTTGTACACTGCACAGCCAAGCGCCTGTTTTACAGAGACCGCCATTGTTGCATTACTGCTGCTCGCTCCACCAGGGGAAGTGAACGAATCGCCCGGCCGCAGGGGAAAGCAAGCGCATTGTATACCTATGCATCCCAGATGAATCAACTACCCTTAATAAAATTGTGTTATGCAGCTCAACTAACGCGTTTTGTCAGGAAGGTCGATATTTCTCTGCATGAATCCCGTACGGTACTAAAGCACTTCAAGCATATCCCACAAACGATACTGAACACTATTATCTTTCCCTCAATGTGAATGCAGACCATTCAAATAATATTGAGTGCCTGCAGTCAACTATTGTACTGCAACGTATCATCTGAGTGAAGATTTCGTGCCAAGTGAATGGGTATCGGAAATCATGTAATCTATTATATATAATCCAAAATTGACTCATCAACGCAGGGCTCGAATCACTAGACCTAGAAAGCTGAAATGTTGCATGTTGGTTGATCCGAGTATGTAGAGGCTCACTAAGAAACGGTTTTTGAAAATTCAATTTGTAAGTTACTTTTTTCGGCCCTTTGGCACTGAGCATTCAAAATTGACTCATCAACGCAGGGCTCAAACCACTAGACCTAGAAAGCTGAAATTTTGCATGTTGGTTGATCCGAGTATGTAGAGGCTCACTAAGAAACGGTTTTTAAAAATTCAATTTGTAAGTGACCTGTTTCGGCCCATTGGCACTGAGCAAGGACAGTCGGTACAAAGATCGGATTTAGCTCATTTTAAGCCGCCAGATAAGAGAAACAATACTCGGAGGTCCTGTAGGGATCCAGAAAAACATTTTTTAAGTTACTAAAATGTACGGTTTCGGAGATATTCCCTAATAACTGTGTTCCCTCGAAGAAACAGATCAACGTTACTATGGCAACCGCTGAAATTTCAGAGACCGGGGAGAGTTTTCTGGCAATATCTCGAAAACCGTTCGTTTTAGGGCCTTAAAATGCGGGGTTCGGTTTAGCTACGAACATTGCTCCTCGCATTGATACGCGCAGAATGAGCTATATTCCATATTTCTACGAGCAAATCGACTTGGAAAGTCTCATCTATTATATACAAGCTGTACCCGGCATGCGTTGCAATGCCAATCAAAGAAAGTGTTGGCGTTGAAATTCTGTTTCTTGAAGTGCTTTTGGATACACAACATGTTAACTGCCTCTAAGCTATCGTAAAATGGATTTTCTAATTTAGAACCATTCGTGGAAGCGTTGCACAACAACTTTCAAAAGTTTCATCGCTGTCACTCATTTGTTGAATCTACTCGTACGCTACCTGTTGTGAAATGGATTTACTAAGTCGAAACCCTTCCCTGGCGTGTACACAATAACTCATCAATGATTCATCGCAATCGGATGAATTGTATATGCACGTATACGGGGTTTTGTTTAAACGATTCGTGCGCTGTCACTCATTTGTTGAATCTACTCTTGCGCTACTTATTGTGAAATGGATTTACTAAGTCCCCTTCCCTGGCGGGTACACAATAACTGATCAATGTTTCATCGCAATCGGATGAATAGTATATGAACGCATACCTGATTTTGTTTAAACGATTCGCGCTCCGTCACTCATTTGTTGAATCTACTCGTGCGCTACCTACTGTAAAATGTATTTACTAAGTTAGAAACCGTCACGTAAGTGTCCACAACATCTCACCCAAGTTTCATCGCTATCGGACTAATGGGATATGAAGACATAGGGGACTGTATTGAAACGCTCCGCATGTCGTCGTTCATTTGTCGAATCTACTCGTGTGCTACCTACTGTGAAATGTATTTACTAAGCCAGAAACCTTCCTTGGAGTGTCCACCATATTTCACCCAAGTTTCACCGCTAACGGCAGAATGGTATATGACCTTATACGGGACTTTGTTGAAACGCTTCGCGCGTCGTCCCTCATTTGTTGAATCAACTTGTGCGCTGCATATTGTATAGTGGATTTACTAAGCCAGAAATTTTCCATGACGTGTACACAATGTCTCACCCAAGTTTCATAGATACGGACGAATGGTACATGAATGCAAACGGGACTTGGTTGAAACGCTTCGCGTGTCGTCGCTCATTTGTTGATTCTACTCTTGCGCTACATATTGTAATATGGATGTCCTCAGCCAGAAACCTTCCCTGGAGTGTACACAACATCTCACCCAAGTTTCATCGCAATCGGATGAATGGTATGTGAACGTATACGGGACGTTGTCGAAACGCTTCGCGCGTAGTCACTCATTTGTTGAATATAAACGTGCGCTTCGTATTGTAAAATGGATTTACTTAGCCAGAAACCTTTCCTGGAGTGAACACAACAATTCACCAAACATTTATCACTATCAGACGACTGGTATATGACTTTATACAGGACTTTGTTGAAACGCTTCGCGTGTCATCGCTCATTTGTTGAATCTACTGGTGCGATACCTATTGTAAAATGTATGTACTAAGCCAGAAACCTTCCCTGGAGTGTACACAATCTCTCACCCAAGTTTCATCGCTATCGGAAGGATGGTATATGAAATTATATGGGACTTTGTTGAAACGCTTCGCGCGCCGTTGCTCATTTGTTGATTCTACTCGAGCTCTACCTATTTTTAAAGGGATTTACTAAGCTAGAAACCTTCCCTGAAGTGCACACAAAATCTCAGCCTAGTTTCATCGCTATCGGACGAATGGTATATGAACGCAAACGTGACTTTGTTGAAATGCTTCGCGCGTCGTAGCTTATTTGTTGAATCTACTCGTGCGCTGCCTATTGTAAAGTGGATGTACTAAGCCAGAAAATTTCCCTGCAGTGTACACAACATTTTATGCAAGTTTCATAGCTATCGGACGAATGGTATATGAATGCATACGGGACTTTGTTGAAACGCATTGCGTGTCGTCGCTCATTTGTTGAATCTACTTGTGCGCTATCTACTGTGAAATGTATTCACTAATTTTGAAACCTTCACGTAAGTGTACACAACATCTCACCCAAGTTTCATCGCTATCGGACGAATGGTATATGAACACATACGGGACTTTGTTGAAATGCTTCGCGCATCGTCGCTCTTTTGTTGAATCTACGCGTGTGCTTCCTATTGTAAAATGGATTTACTAAGTCAGAAACCTTCCTTGGAGTGTACTCAACATCTCACCCAAGTTTCATCGCAATCGGACGAATGGTATATGAACGCATAGGAGACATACCCACAGACATACCCACAGACAAACTATCACGTTACAATCATTTTATATATATATATAATCCAAAATTGACTCATCAACGCAGGGCTCAAACCACTAAACCTAGAAAGCTGAAATTTTGCATGTTGGTTGATCCGAGGGTGAAGAGGCTAACTAAGAAACGGTTTTTGAAAATTCAATTTGTAAGTGACTTTTTTCGGCCCTTTGGCATTGACCATCCAAAATTGACTCATCGACGCAGGGCTCAAACCACTAGACCTAGAAAGCTGAAATTTTGCATGTTGGTTGATCCGAGTATGTAGAGGCTCACTACGAAACGGGTTTTGAAAATTCAATTTGTAAGTGACCTTTCTCGGCCCTTTGGCACTGAGCAAAGTCAGTCGGTACAAAGATCGATTTAGCTCATTTTAAGCCGCCAGATACGAGAAACAATACTCGGAGGCCCTGTAGGGACCCCGAAAAACACTTTTTAAGTTCCTAAAATGAACGGTTTCGGAGATATTCCCTAATAACTGAGTTCCCTCGAAGAAACAGATCAACGTTACTATGGCAACCGCTGAAATTTCGCAGACCGGGGATAGTTTTCTGGCAATATCTCGAAAACCGTTCGTTTTCGGGCCTTAAAAAGCGGGATTCGGTACCCACTTCATAGACGAACATTGCTCCTCGCATTGATACGCGCAGAATGAGCTATATTCCATATTTGTACGAGCAAATCGACTTGGAAATTCTCATCTATTATATATACTGCTCAAAAAAATTAAAGCACCACTTTTTTCAAAGGCCACCAAATTTTGAAAAGTTGACCTACAAGCTCGAAATCTCAGTATGACGTTTATCCTGACGCCTACCAAGCATATGCTTCAGCACAACTCCCCAACTTGAGTAGTTTCGGGGTAGCACCCCGAAAACCAGCCCATTTTCGAAAACCGCAAATTGATGTTTGCGAAAAACGCTGCAGGACTTGTCGCAGGTTGCCAATGCAGTCGAAAATGAATGAGTCTTGCTCTTAAAGGTTCCACAAACACGTTGAAATCGTTACATTTGACGTTTGGGCATTTTCAACCCCCTTCATCATCCCCTCAACATGGACTACCATTGGGGGGTCTGAGAAGGTACCGGGTGTGTTTAACCACCTGAAAACCTGCACACCGTCCTCAGTTGCTGATTGCAGTAAGTTCTTAAGGCCTCCGGCAATGTCCACACCCCCTAACACCCTCAACTGGCATGGGACCATACCACCCCTTCTCGATTCACCCCTAAGGAATGTTTTAATCGAGATGTTTATCAGTGCTGCTAATGGGGGGGGTCTTCCCCTAACGTTAAAAAAAGGAACTGTGCCTTTGTCACCACCCCTTCCCCTGCAACCCCCGTTTGTATGATTTTTCGAATCAGGCCCTTTTTAAGGGCTGAAACGACGTCTTAATCGCTGAAAGGGCTGTAAAGGTCCTTAGAAGTAGTGGTGACACGAAATCAACCCCTTCCGATCGATGATTGACATTCCGTCCCGCAAATTCGAAATTTTTGCACCCCCAACCCTCCCTGTCTGGACGCGTAATGCGTCATGGCAGAGTTTTCAGAGTTGGATCAAAATGAAGCTTATGGCCTGCAATGGAGCCCAAAACAGCAGACTGGGTAGAAATTCATCGGTAGGTTGGGAAACGGGACCAAAATTTTTCAAAAAAGTGTACAGCCTACAGAACGTACGCCCATGCTTAGGCAACCCACATTACGTCCGTGCGTGTGGGTTGCCTATGATCGGCAATAGGTTACAAAGTTTGGCAATGGGTGAAAAATGACGTGATGTGGGTTGCCTATGCATTGGTGTACTTACTAGAGGCTGTTAACTTTTTTGAAAATCTTTTGGTCCCGTTTCCCACCCTACCGATGAATTCCCATCCAACCTGCTGTTTTGGGCTCCATTTCAGGCCATAAGCTTCATTTTGATCCAACTCTGAAAACTCTGCCATGACGCGTTACGCGTCCAGACAGGGAGGGTTGAGGGTGCAAAAATGTCAACTTTGGGGGATGGAATGTCAATCAAACATCGGAAGGGGTTGATTTCGTGTCACCACTACTTCTAAGGACCTTTACAGCCCTTTCAGCGATTAAGACCTCATTTCAGCCCTTAAAAAGGGCCTGATTCGAAAAATCATACAAAAGGGAGTAGCAAGGGAAGGGGTGGCGACACAGGCGCAGGTCCTCTTTTGATACGTTAGGGGAAGACCCCCCCATTAGCAGCACTGATAAAAATCTCGATTTAAACCTTCCTTAGGGGTGAATCAAGACGGGGTGGTTTGGTCCCTTGCCAGTTGAGGGTGTTAGGCGGGGTGAACATTGCCGGAGGCCTTAAGAACTTACTGCAATCAGCAACTGAGTACGGTGTGCAGGTTTTCAGGTGGTTAAACACATCCGGTACCTTATCAGGCGCCCCAATGGTAGTCCATGTTTAGGGGATGATGAAGGGGGTTGAAAATGCCCAAACGTCAAATGTAACGATTTCAACGTGTTCGTGGAACCTTAAGAGCAAGACTCATTCATTTTCGACTGCTTTGGCAACCTGCGACAAGTCCTACAGCGTTTTTCGCAAACTTCAATTTACGGTTTTCAAAAATGGGCTGGTTTTGGGGGCGCTGTCCCGAAACTACACAAGTTGGGGAGTTGTGCTGAAGCATGTGCTTGGTAGGCGTCGGGGCAAACGTCATACTGAGATTTCGACCATGTGCAGTCAACTTTCCAAATTTGGTGGCCTTTGAAAAAAGTGGTGCTTTAATTTTTTTGAGCAGTATATAATCCAAAATTGACTCATCAACGCAGGGCTCAAACCACTAGACCTAGAAAGCCGAAATTTTGCATGTTGGTTGATCCGAGTATGTAGAGGCTCACTAAGAAATGGTTTTTGAAAATTCAATTTGTAAGTGACCCTTTTCAGCCCTTTGGCACTGAGCAAGGACGGTCGGTACAAAGAACGGATTTAGCTCATTTTAAGCCGCCAGATACGAGAAACAATACTCGGAGGTCCTGTAGGGACCCCAAAAAACATTTTTTAAGTTCCTAAAATGAACCGTTTCGGAGATATTCCCTAATAACTCTGTTCCCTCGAAGAAACAGATTAACGTTACTATGGCAACCGCTGAAATTTCGCAGGCCGGGGATAGTTTTCTGGCAGTATCTCGAAAACCGTTCGTTTTGGGGCCTTAAAACGCGGGGTTCGGTTCACGAACATTGCTCCTCGCATTGATACGCGTAAAGTGAGATATTTTTTATTTATAGAGGTGGTTTTTGTGGTCGGATACGAGCGTGATAAATTTTATACTCTTTGAGCTGGTTATTTTAGGCGAGCTTTCGTATCTTTACGCTAATTTACAATGTAAAGATGCTTTCTATTTTGCACGGTATGCTTTCATTTTCTTTATAAATTTGTTTTTTGTTTACTGTATATTTCTGTTTGCCAATATTGATCTGCTCCTTTCCGTTTTTTACCGTGATCAGCAACCCATAATCTCAGACGGATGTGGCGAATTCTACCGGCTGTCACATTAAATTATTATTTTTCCTTAATTATTCTTACTGAGGAATTGGGCAATCTTATTTCAATAAAGATGGTATTTTGTCTTTCACGGCCATTGAATCCCCGCACAAGGCACGGCTTAAACCTAGAAAAGTTGCTGAGTTGGACTAATGGACTAATGGTGCAGCAGAAAAGAGGAGAATTGAAGCGTTTGAAATGTGGTGAAACAGGAGAATGATGATCAGATGGTTAGATAGGGAAACAAATGAAGAGGTATTAAAACGAGTGGGAGAGGAGAGATGTTTCTGGCGACTGCTAATGAAGAGAAGAGATAGGAGGGTAGGACACATATTAAGACACCCAGGAATAGCAAGCTTAGTTATGGATGGGAGGGTCGAGGACAAGAACTGTAGGGGTAAACCGGGGTTAAAGAGATTGCCTCGGGTGTAGGGTGTGGTAGCTATGTAGAGATGAAACTATTTGCTCAGGAGAGGAAGACATGGAGGGCTGCATTTACCTGTTAAAAATCTGAAGACTCAAACAACAACAATCGGCAATTTTAATTTCTTAGAGAGGCATGTGAGGCAAAATTGGTTTTGGAGAATTTCAATCCCTGGGATGTAACACTGGAAGAGACTGCATATGTACTGTACATCAGCGGCCAAGGTAAGAGATATTTAACTATAGGTCTATTAATAGCGATATGTTGACGTTCAAATCATCAAAAAGTATGGCAAAATTACATCCAGAATAGCTTAAGAAAGAATACTTTTAATTCCCCATATTCCGATAGATTTGTCATTCCAGTGTGCAAGAGTGCAGTTCCCTCTTCAAACAATATTCGCAATTTCTTTAAGAAAGCGCAATGACACACACTTAACAGTAGCACGTGTACATTTAGTCAAAACTATTTTTTTCCCATGGGCAACTGTAAGTGGCGTGCTCGCGAGCATCCGGACCACAAAATCGTTATGTGTCAACAAAAGACGTAATTTTAAAATGTGTTAGCGTAATGTAACATCGAACCCTGCAGACTTTCACAACTCTATAGAATTCCCACTTTGCTGCTCATATCAATATACTGTATGTATCAGTATTCAGAATTAAAATGGACCCACCTGTAGCCGCGATTGCTGTAATAGAATAGACCAATTGTCTTGATCGCGGGCGAAGCCGCGGGTACCTGTTAGTTAATGATAAAACTTCGATATAGTGACGTCGAGAGTGTTTGGAACAGTAAACTGGAAGAGTAACTTACTTTAAGAGGTTTCTTAAGAGTGTTAAAAATCCTTCGGAGGGGAAGTAAAGCCAACGGTCCCATGTCATAGACGTATTGGATGTAAAAGAACCCTCGACTATAATTGGTAGTTTGTAGCCAAAATGTGTAGGCTATTTGATTATAAACGCTCTATCAAGTTCCAAAGTTTGCCGATGGGTGTCAGTGACAGTGGCGTCTGGTAGCCAAAGTTGGAACTACTTGAAATATAACTTGTTGGGGGGCCTACGGGTGTTCAATTCAAATACCCTGCTATGGCCATTGGCTGCAATTCAAATATAATTATGATAAAATTGTTAACTCATATTAGGAAGCTGCATCGAACTACTCTATGGACTGAAAACTCAACAAAACAGTCCTGCCATAGTATTTTATTAGCCTACTTTCGATTTTTGCAAACAAATGAAAGTAGACATATGAGATCAATACAGGGCGAAAAATTGGGTGTCTGCCTCTGTGTGTGTGTCTGTGTGTGTGTGAGTCTGTGTGTGTGAGTGTGTGTACTCTGAATGTGTGTCCCCCCCCTATCAATTCGAACACGGTGAAGCCGAATTGAACGAAATTTGGTACAAAGGTAGCACTAGCAAAGGACACCTCAGTGTCATGCTTTATATCGCCGCCATCTTGACGGAAACGCAATGGCGGCCACCCAAATGTTCAAAGCTTAAATCAAATTACGACTAACCTAATCATCCGATCTCTACCAAATTTTGCAACAACATACCTTTATGGGGGAGCATCCTTTGACCAAACTAATAGGTCATCAGCCTAGTAGTTTGCGGATGGCAGCCATCTTTGTGTGAAAATCGATTCCCCCTATTAATTCAAAAACGGTCTAACCAAATGGAACGAAATTTGGTACAGAGGTAGTGTTGGCAAAGGGCACCTCAGTGTCTGTTTTAAATCGCCGCCATCGTGACGGAAACGTAATGGCGGCCACACAAATGTTCAACGCTTAAATCAAATTACGATTAACCTAATCATCCGATCTCTACCAAATTTTGCAACAACATACCTTCATGGGAGGAGCACCCTTTGACCAAACTAGTAGGTCATAGCCCTAATAATTTGCGGAAGGCGGCCATCTTTGTGTGAAAATCGATTCCCCCTATTCATTCGAACACGGTGAAGCCGAATGGAACGAAATTTGGTACAGTGGTAGCAATAGCAAAGGGCACCTCAGTGTCATGTTTTATATCGCCGCCATCTTGACGGAAACGTAATGGCGGCCACACTAATGTTCAAAGCTTAAATCAAATTACGACTAACATAATCATCCGATCCCTACCAAATTTTGCAACAACATACCTTTATGGAGGGAGCATCCTTTGACCAAACTAATTGGTCATTAGCCTAACAGTTTGCGGATGGCGGCCATCTTTGTGTGAAAATCGATTTCCCCTATTAATTTGAACACGGTGGAACCGAATGGAACGAAATTGGTACAGAGGTAGCACTAGCAAAGGGCACCCCAGTGTCATGTTTTATATCGCCGCCATCTTGACGGAAACGTAATTGCGGCCACCCAAATGTTAAAAGCTTAAATCTAATTACGACCAACCTAATAATCTAGTCTCTACCAAATTTTGCAACAACATACCTTTAGGTGGCAAGCATATTCTGACCAAACTGCAAGATCATCAGCCCAATAGTTTGCAGATGGTGGCAAAGTATGTGTGCAAATCGATTCCCCCTATCAATTCAAACACGGTGTAACCGAATTGAACGAAATTTGGTACAGAGGTAGCACTAGCAAAGGGCACCTCAGTGTCATGTTTTATATCGCCGCCATCTTGACGGAAACGTAATGGTGGCCACACAAATGTTCAAAGCTTAAATCAAATTACGACTAACATAATCATCCGATCTCTACCAAATTTAGCAACAACATACCTTTATGGAGGGAGCATCCTTTGATCAAACTAATTGGTCATTAGCCTAATAGATTGCGGATGGCGGCCATCTTTGTGTGAAAATCGATTCCCCCTATTAATTTGAACACGGTGAAACCGAATGGAACGAAATTTGGTACAGAGGTAGCACTAGCAAAGGGCACCTCAGTGTCATGTTTTATATCGCCGTCATATTGACAGAAACGTAATCGCGGCCACCCAAATGTTAAAAGCTTAAATCTAATTACGACCAACCTAATAATCTAGTCTCTACCAAATTTTTAAACAACATACCTTTATATGGGAGGCATATTCTGACCAAACTGCAAGATCATCAGCCCAATAGTTTGCAGATGGTGGCCAAGTATGTGTGCAAATCGATTCCCCCTATCAATTCAAACACGGTGTAACCGAATTGAACGAAATTTGGTACAGCGGTAGCACTAGCAAAGGGCACCTCAGTGTCATGTTTAATATCGCCGCCATCTGGACGGAAACGGAATGACGGCCACCCAAATGTTAAAAGCTTAAATCAAATTTCGACCATCCTAATCATTTGATCTCTGCCTGCTTTTGCAACAACATTCCTTTTTGTGGAAAGCATCTTATGACTGACAACAAGGTCATCAGCCCAATAGTTTGCAAATAGCGGCCATGTATGTGTGCGAATTCATTCCCCATATCAATTCAAACACTGTGAAACCGAATTGAATGAAATTTTTTACAGAGGTAGCACTAGCAAAGGGCACCTCATATTCATGTTTAATGTCCCTATAGCACGTTGTATTTCAACAAGCTACTACAACCAACATTCAATTATACTCCTTGAAAAGGACATGAGTTATAACACTACCCATGCATTTAGGAGAAAGTAGGCTATATCTTCTTTACTGAATATCTTGTTTTTGATCATCCAGATGTGTAGGTGGGTGCATTTCATAATATTGACGTCATTCCATGAATTTGCTGCTGCTGAACTCATATTGTTTTAATTAATATGGTTTGAAACCGAAAATCTTCTTGTGAGATTATTGTATCTCATTACGAATAAGCGTCTTTCTTCAGTTGAACATATTGGTATCACAGTAATTTAAACAAAATATCATATATGCAAATTGATGAACATTATTGTTTCGTCGCAGATTATTTTAGCGATTTCCATATTGCAGACGAGAGTTTTGTGAATAATGTATGCCATAAAGAGCAAGCATATTGTTGGGCAGAGAGATTCTATTACACAGTGTATATGCACTAAACAATTTAATAATTCAATGATTATTTCCCAATGTATGCCATTGTGTCTGGTACACTAGTGAGGCTGCAGTCACCCAGTGTAGAGTGCTTGTTTAGATTACGAATAACGAATAACTTACAGTTAATATGCTTCGTATCATCTTTATCCGTAAAAATAGATTTTTTGTTCCATCATAATATGATTTAAAACTTTAAATTTATCACGTGCCCAGTTGATTGTTTTTAAGATTTGTAATGCTTTAAATATGTTATATATTCTGTATGGAGTGAAACCCTTTTTCTCACTTTGTATCACCATGACATAGGAGTACTTTACTGTATATTGGTTTTGAGGTGTTTGTCTGTCTGTCTGTCAGGCTGGCTGGCCTTCTGTCTGTCTGGTTGTGTGTGTGTGTGTGTGTCCCGCCCCCTATCAACTCCTAAACGGCTGCAGCAATCGAAACAAAATTTGGTAGCAGTAAAGATCTATACCTGAATATATCACGGCCATATTTGAAAATGATGTCATTGCTACCAACTGTTGAAAAATCGCAATTGAAATTTGAGCTCCATGTTGGATATCTTGGCAGGTATGAATGGGAGCTATTTCAAAATTGGCACACGTATAGATAATAATATTGCAGTTTAATTTCCAGGAGGCCATACCTGGCAGTGTTGCCAAAATAATTATAAGCCTGCTGATAGGTCTAAATTTTAAATGCATATAACTTCTACACTATTAATTGGATTTCAAACAAATTTCGTATGTGCTATGTGCACATAAACAGATATGACTGAGCGTATTCTTAAGAGTAACCAGGGCTGCCAACTGTTAATAAATACTGTCTATATTTTTGTTACCCTAATATCAATATATCAGGACGTATGCAAGCCAATAGCTCTAAACTTTGCACACTTATAGTACCTGGCATTCTAGATTAATTTGGAGTAACTAATATACGTCAGTCCTGCCAACATGATTCTAAGCCAGCTGATAAGTCCAATTTTAAAATGCATGTAACTTCTATACTAACTAATGGTTTTCATTCAAAATTGACACAACAATAGATCATATTATTTCAGATTATTTCTGACCAATACATGTATGTCATTGTTGCCAACATGATTTTACGCGCGCTGTTAGTTCCAATGTTTAACTGCATGTAACGTCTATGCTATCCATTGGACTTCAACCAAATTTTGTATTCTGTACCGTAAGAGATGGAACTAAGAATATATTCAGTCACCAGGGCTGCCAAATGTACTTCTCTATTAGGCTACATTATGCCAGGTATAGAGTATTTCGAATTAATTAGAAATTTCGATATTACCATTATTCTAGATTATTCTAGATAGATCCAAATAGATTAATCATTGGCATGAATCTTAAATTTTAAGAAAAGTAGGCTCTTTAGTTCGTCACGGAACTTCTTGTTATATTTATACTATTGCACCCCGCCCATTCATTGGGTAAAATCGTGTTGACCGATTGAAGAGCTACAAATGACAATTTTGTATGGGTAACACTGACAGAATGGCTTCAAATCTCTAAAAACTGAGAAGAGGTAGGCTCGATTCACATCTCAAGCATCTTGAGAGTGGTTTTCCGTGGTTTCCCATTTCTACTCCAGGCAAATTCCAGAATGGTTCCTAACGTAAGGCCATGGCCGTCTCCTTCCCAATTATCACCTGAATTACAAATTCACACACTAATACAGCCATCACAATGACACAGGTTATCAGAAGAATTCCACACAAACACCCACACGGGGCTACATGACCACAATGTCGCAAGAGCCCCTATATCAATCAACAACAAATATCTTATAACTGTTGTGTTTATCAAAACTCCAGGCTGCTAAAAGATGGCCCTAAAGAGGGACTTTTAATGTCAGTAACTTTAGTATACTGGCTTGGTTCGCTCACAACTAAGCACCTTGAAAGGTCTAACGACTCATTTGGGAATCAATCTAGTGCTTTTTTTATGGGCACAGTAGGTGAGTAGGCCACACAACCCGCCTAAAGATATAGTAAGAGCTTCTGATGATGACGTGGCCAAAAACGAAGTTCACATCTCACGGGTAATGGACTGCTCGCTGAGGTGTGAAAGGAGCTCCTCCCTGGGGCATTAAGAAAATAGGCTTTATATTATACCGAGACTCGTGGGATGGCACGGCTTAGCTTACACGGAGCGGTGGGATTAACATTCAGTTTATAATGTGATGTGCGACTCAGTACAGATTCTCGATGTGGAGTTTACTGAGATTCATCTCAACTGTTTGATTCCTGGCTTTGATGCACTAGTTCAGGCGTTCTTAATCTGGTGCTCGCGAGCACCTCGGTGCTCTTTAAAGGAAATTTGGTGCTCTCGTTATACGAGCTAAAACTTGCTCGCGATCACAAGATCCCTTGAGATCCATTCTTCAATTCAAATTATTTTTCATAATCCGGAACAATGGTGTTTTAATTACAGCTCCAGATTAACGCCAGGAAAACAGTCCAGATGACCTTCAGAAAAGGTGGGAGAGAAAACCCGCACGACAAGGTTTATTACAGAAACGAACCACTTCAATCGGTTAACGCCTACAAATACCTGGGCATGACCCTCCAGACAACCGTAAGATCCTTTAGGATTCACACTAAAACAAGAACATCAGCAGCCACGAAGGCAAAATTTGACATACCATCACTACGTAGACTATCCCTAAAAACTGCCATGAAACTATTCGATGCAAAAATCGTACTCATCCCAACGTATGGAATAGAAATAACCTGGGAAAAACTAGTAATGAAGGATCTATCAGCCATGGAAGCCGTCAAAGCTCGGTTCCTGAAGTCCACCCTAGCAATATCCAAATACACCCGCTCACGACTCGTCTATGTCCTAGCAGGAGAAACCTTTCTGATGGAAGATCTCAGGACCAATTTAATCTACCTTTTACTATAACCTGGGAAAAACAAGAGGAAATATGAAAACAAAAGTCAAAGGAGTTATGGGCTGACTTCTATGCAACGGAGGCCATGGTGAATAGATCATGGATGGAAACCAACCAAGACCTGCGCCATTTCGTGAACTCATTGGCAACGCGCGGATACTACCACAGAGTGTGCAAAGTGAAGAACCATCCGAGCCGAACGAAACATGTGTATGTGATCTTTGTGAACACCCATGTGATCGATACCACATTACAAGATGCAAAAAACTATCCAAGTCAATAATGGAGACCTGCTTAGAACCATACGACAGAAACAAAGTGAAATATAAAATAATGAATGTAGTGTAAATGTATTTGTATGCTTAATGCACAACTTGTGCGAGTTTCTTTAAAATTACAGGTTTGACAGTCAAAAATGTTATCATTTTGTGAAATGGTATTTTTAATCTACAGTGCAGATACTTCGACATCCCTGTTTTATGAGTAACACGAAATATGCTTATTATTATTACTAGTATTATTATTATTATTATTATTTGCGTACATTCCCCTTTAAGGAGAGCAATATAAACAAAAAATGTAGCTTTTGGTGGTGTATCTTTTCCTCTTTTTATCTTCCCTAAAACCTTTCATCCGTTCACTGTGTGCCTTCTTCTCTTCATCTGTCCATTTACTCCTATTTCTTTTGGGTTGTGATCTAAATTCATAATTCTGGGTTTTGATTATTTGTCTACAAATGCTGTGGTCATCGATGTCTTTTGTGGTGATATGTAATTGTTGTATGGATATATTACAACAATTTATACAAAATAAAGTATGGAAGGAATATACAAGAGCTCTGGTCTTAAAGAGTGATGTCGAGTGAGTCCATCCATTCCAATGTTGTTGGAGAGGCATTGATGACATCCTTCCAGTCACCACTGAATCGTCTCTTGCGATATTCCTCTACCATGTGGTATATGGCCTGCTCTGAAGCTTCACAGTCACAAGAGATGCTGATTCGACTCACTATCCACACGTAAATGTACCTTATCTGCAAGTAGTTGCAGAATGCCTGGTGATGGAAGGAGAGAGGAATAGGAAGAGGAAGAAAGAGGCGTATGCTTGTTGCATCATCCCTCCCTATATTATTCTGCTAAGGTCCCATTCCAGTTTTGTACTGAAAATAAGGTCCCATTAACGCCAACCTACACATATGGGGTACCTACAGGGTCAGCATAACCCAATGCGTAAGCGAAACGCACTCACTTACTCTTTAAATGCCTCACAATTAAATAAATACCTTAAAACATGTATATTTACAGTGAAATAATGAAGGAATGCAACACGGTAACCATGGTAACAGAATCTTGCATGTCCATCTATTTCTGTAAGACGCAATGCAATTCCAATTATTATTACACTACTGTGAATGTTTCCAGACGGTTATAAGGTTATCACTGAACCAAATTAAGCTGTAAAATTCATCAATACATACAGTATAATGCGCTTAAGGGGGCAACGGGGCACTCTAGAATTTTTTCACGCAATTTTCACGTGTTAGTGAGGTATGAAAGGTATTTTTCACCCGACTATAAAGCGTCTCCGAAAACCACATTTAAAGGCCCTTAAATTAACAGTGTCTGTGATATTCCCAGAAATCTAACTTCGCTCTGATATACCTACGAAGGAATGACAAACCCCTAACCACTGCACCAGTAGCTGAATTGATAAAGTCTGATTATTCATACCAAGGATAAATCAGTCATAGCATTCATGATTGAGATTTTTGCTAAGTGTACTCTCTACAATTAGAATATTCGCGGGCGAAGCCGCGACGGGTAATGCTAGTTATTATTATTAGCAGTATTATTACTACTGTATTACTATTATTCGCATTGCTATTATTATTATTATTAGTAGTAGTAGTAGTAGTAATAATATTTACATTTTAATGGTGATCGGATGCGTGGTATAGCGTGAGGGAGGTGCTCACAGTCCCACAAAAACTCAGAACGCCTGTACTGGGTCATTAAAAATTGATTACGAGTGACCTAAACGTAAAATAAGCTCGGGTGGCCACACTGGCCTGGTGCAAATCTTTCAAATAGGCATCGCATTGGTGACTCGATTGGCAACGAATCAGGCTCGTGGTGCAGTGGCCAGCATTCTTGCCTGTCACCCCTGAGGTCCTTCTTTGATTCCCGGCTCTGCCAAGAAATTTAATTCTAATCTGAGGTAGGAACTGACTACACTCAATCTCGTGAGGCAAAAGCGAGAAAAGGTGGTTCAGTTACCGCCTCTTCTATCCTGGGAGTGATTTTCCGTGCTTTCATACTTCTAGCTTAATGACGCGACCACCTCCTTGCCAATCCTCACCTGAATTATACCTAAATAATACCCTGCCAGGGAATTGTTATCGCTCGGCGTGGAGCGGGGCTGTTGTGTATACATTACGTCATCTCGCCAAGTTATGGCTGCTTATGGCGGGTTGCGGCGAAAGAGGGGGAACGCATGTACAGTCATACAGTGAGAACACACCGCATAGTGCAAAACCCAGCACGAAACATTCACACACACGACATGCGATGAGGTTTCACTGGCAATGACTGCACGTCTATCGCAGGCGTGTGGCTGGGTGGAGCGCATTAGTTCTGATTCCCGCCACTGGCAACAATTCACTGGCAGGGTAGTACACTGACTGAGCAAATGTCATGAGACAGTGCAGCACTGATTCACGGGTGTTTTGGTCTGCGCACCACACGCCTCCTGTACCAGCGGCAGTTGTATAGAAGACCTTGTGAGAAGTGGTTGTGCATGTGACAAGTGTAACATACAACGTCGTTATGAACTGACACCGTTAGAATGGGGTATGGTGGTCAGTGCCCGCTGGATGGGAAATGTGATTTCGGCAGTGGCGCGGGAATTCGGCTTCACACGGTCAACCATGTCCAGGGTGTATCGCGGATGGTTGAATGCGGGTGTCACCGCCCACAACAGTTGAATAACCGGCCGTCTAGCCACCCTCGATGACCGTGACCGGTGACATCTGAGACGGTTTGTCAATAGTGGCAGAAGGACAACAGTGCAACAAATCACGGCTCAATTCAACACGTCTCCCAGTGGACAATCCGTAGGATCATGGGTTCCATGGGATATAGGAGTCGGCGCCGCACACGCTATTAAAGTCTGTTCGCCGAGTCGAGATAGTGGAAGTAAACACATTTGTACACGTGATTACAGGGCTGCCTGGAAGTGGTGCATAGAGCTGTGCCTGTTGAACATTCCCCAACTTCAGTGCTGTGTATAGCCTACACGTGAAGCGGGCTGACTTATCGGTTACATGCTACAGCGCGGTTTATTTAATGTTCGTTTATGTATGTATTAATATATAAGCTATTAACTGCTTATGACAGGCAACAGTATACAGGGTCTTTCATATAAAGTAAGAACGGCGAGCGGCGCATTCGGTGCTGAAGCCGGCTTGGCCGAGCTTGTGACGCACCACGGCCCCCTGCTGTAGTATTGAAAGTGCGTGCATTGTACAAACTTGACCTTGCAATAAGCGTGCAGGTGTTGTCAGTCGCCAGTCTGAACCACAGCTGCTAACATGTTGAGACAGTTATCATTGCAACATCGTTTTTTTTTGTATGTAAAATTTATTTTAATTACGATTCGGCTCGGCGGGTACGTGATGCATTTGTTCAGCAATTTCCTGATGAAGTGCCACCTTCACTAGCACAGATTCACGTAATTGCAAATAACTTTGACACTACTGGTTCAGTGCTCAATAAAAAACACAAAATAAAAAATCAGAAAGAATACAGTGGCATGACTCACTCGCGTCAGCCAAAATGTGGTTACCAGATACAATGCCTGTATAACCCAGGAAGGACGACACTTCCAGCAACTTTTATAAGGTAATATTTCATAGAGGATTGTACACACGCTTAGAACTGGGGGCCACGGCTCGCTACAAGCTCGGTCAAGGCCACCACACTAGCGGATAACAAACCCGCCGCTTGGCGTTCTTGCTTTATATGAAAGACCCTGTACAGTGCAGTGCAGCACAGCACTAACGAGGGAAGTACCCCAGCTTGAACGGCTAAACCCGACTGGCATTGCGCTTAACATACGAAGATATGTCTGTTCTACTACCCATCACATCACGGGCATTTATGTGTAAAACCCCACATTTGTTTACAATCAATGTTTGGAAGTCACGGCGTCCAAAGATTGCAGACACACAATTCACAGCAGAAACTACCGTGCAACAGGCAATTCGGACCATTATATTAGGGAAAATCCATTCCTAGCAATTGGTTAGAATTACGAAAATATTGCAGAAATACAATTCGCAGCCGAAACTACCGTGCAACAGGCAATTCGGACCATTATATCAACAAGAAACAGATGTGGTGCAGTATTATCTGGCAAAAGGTTGAATACTTGCTTGCAACAAGAAATCTTAACACATGCAGTACCGTGTTGACATAGTTATTTTTCCCACAGTAAAAGATAACTGTGTTGTTCTTCATTCGACGTCGAAGTGTAAATGTGGAGTTTCGATGAAGTGATTAAAACACAGCCGAATGGAACAGTATGCACTCTTAACAAGAGCAACATGTAGACATACTCCATTATTTACAATATTCCCGCATTGCAATAATCCGAACTCAAATGCCAAGGTGATCACATTATCACACACTCAGATGGCGCTGGTGACCGAACACGTACTTTTACAGATGAATGGCATTGATAGCTATTGATATACAGTAGGTACAACTGTACACTTTAAACCCACTTTCAGTCAGTTTTCTCCGTTCGAGCTGGAGTACTTCCCTTGTAAGTGCAGCAAGTCTTGTCTTTTCTTAGGCTACGGCATGACTGATGATCTCGGAGCTTCTTGGCTACCCCTGGTCGGGCGTGTTTCCCTGTCCGGGTTGCCAGGGGCACTGTCTCGACTCGGCGAATAGACTTTAGGTGACCATCGCATGACATTTGCTAAGTCAGTGTACACACACTACTACAGACACTGCAGTAATAGGCTACAGCCTAGCATACAAGATCTACACATACCCGAGTATACGGGGCTACATGGCCATGATGTGTGAACCCCTCAAATGAAAAAAGAAACTTCAATAAAAACATGTCAACGATACCGTTCTAGTATCTCAACCAGAATTTGCCTACATCATTTGGCAGAGTCTGGAATCGAACCCGGATATCCAGGTTGGTAGCCAATAATGATAGCCATTTCATCATGAGGCATATGATAAGATGAACGGTACACACTAAATTACGGGGAATGCAAAATCGGTTACTACGGGGTACACTCAGCCTCGTCAGGCAAGACCGAGAATAGGTGGGTTCGATTCCCATCCAAGCCATGGCCGCCATCTTCCCAATCCTCACCTTAGTTATAAATATACACACTAAGTTACCACAGACGCTACAGTAACACAAGTTATCTGAAAACTTCTACACATACTGAAGTGCCATGATGTTTAAGCCATCGAATGAAAGAAAACATGTCAACGATACCTACTGTTGTTGATTCTTTAGGGGATTTGCGACATCTTGGTCAGGTATCCCCGATTGCTTGGGTGTGTGTTGAATTCGTCTGTTATCCTGCGTCACTGGGTTGTCTGTACTGGTGTGTGTATTTGTAATTTAGGTAAAATTTGGTTAGGAAGCGGACGAGGCCTTCAGTTAGGCACCATCCCGGCATTTGCCTGGAATAGAAATGAGAAACTATGGAAAACAACTTGTAGGATGACTGAGGCAGGAATCAAACCCCCCGCTTCTCAGTTTTTCCTCACAATGCGGAGTGTACCATTCATCAGGCCAGCATTAATTTTCTTGGCAGAGCCGGGAATCAAACTCGGGCATCCATGGTGACAGCCAAGAATGCTAACCACAACGCAACGAGGCGGACAGACATAAAGAAAACTGCTCCTAAAATACATTTCCTTGAATCTTATCGCATCCCAGTTTTATCTCACCAGTTGGACAAAACCGGAAAGGTGCACTTATTTCAGAAAACTGAGAATCGCAGAATGTTTGTCAAAATTATAAAGAGAAAAGGAATAAATTCAAAAACTTTTTTTTTTTTAGCGTATGGCTTTTTAGTGCCGGGAGTGTCCGACGACATGTTCGACTCGCCAGTTTCGTAGCTGCTTCGAGACGGACACCCAATGGGTGAGCTACAAGTACCGTTGGGGAGGGAAGCGTGAATGTAAGGACGAGGAGTTGGAAGGTAGCGGCTGTGGCCTATAGTTAGGGACCAACCCCGGCATTTGCCTGGAAGGAAGATGGGAAACCACAGAAGACCATCTTCAAGGTTGCCGGCGGGGGGATTCGAACCTCCTCGCCTCCCGGATGTGAGCGACTGCCATCAGTCATGCCGTAACGACCACGGCTAACTCACCCGGTTCTAAAACGGTATACTTAGTGTAATGATACCGTAAAAGGAAAAGTCGCTAGTCTTCTTGTTTTGTCTAACTCTCCCCTTCTGCTTGTGTGTGTTTGAGTCTTCAGTCTTTTGACTGGTTTTATGCAGTTCTCCATGCCTCCCTGTCCTGAGCTAATCGTTTCATCTCTACATAGCAACCACACCCTACATCCGAGGCAATCTGTTTAACATACTCTAAACTTGGTCTACCCCTACAGTTCTTGTCCTCGACCCTTCCTTCCATAACTAAGCTTGCTATTCCAGGGTGTCTAAGTATGTGTCCTACCAACCTATCTCTTCTCTTCTTTAGCAGTCGCCAGAAACATCTCTCCTCTTACACTCGTCGTAATACCTCTTCGTTTGTAACGCTATCTACCCACCTGATCTTCATCATTCTCCTGTAACACCACATTTCAAACGCTTCAATTCTCTTCTTTTCTGCTGCACCAATAGTCCAAGTTTCCCTTCCATAGAGTGCGACGCTCCAGACAAATGTTTTCAAAAATGTCTTCCTAATACCTAAATCTATGTTCGATGTCAACAGATTCCCTTTCTGTAGAAATGCTTTCCTTGCCTGAGCCAACCTACGTTTTATATCCTCTTTGCTTCGTCCATCACTGGTTATTTTGCTTCCTAAGAAACAGAAGTCTCCTACTTCCTTCAGTGTTTCCCCTGCCAATTTGATTTCCATTGAGGTTTCTGATTTATTGCGGCTGCATTCCAATATTTTTGTTTTACATTTATTAATTTTCATCATGAATTCTTTCCTCAAGACGGAGTCCATACCATTCAAAAACTCATTCAAATCCTCAGGCGTGTCCGCCAAGATGACGATGTCATCAGCAAATCCCAGAGTTGAAATTATTTCTCCTTGAATCTTCACTCCCACTTTAAATTTCTTTCTAATTTCTGCTTGTGATAGTTTCTTTATTCATCCTTGGGAGCTCTCAGTCTTGCGTATCACTGTCCAGCGAAATAGTATTTCAGGTTAGATTATTTCTTCTTAAAGCGGAGTAAATTCCGCCATGTAGAATACCCGCAGACAAAAAGAGAGAGTGGAAGGTTAGACAAGACCCGAATAAAGATTTGTCCCTGTGCGTCCATTATCTAAAATGAAACCGTGGTGAACAAGCAAAATCCGGCTGTTGGCATCAGGGAAACCATTTCTATGCTAATCGAATGCAGAACAAGAATACAAGCACTCCAAGTTAAAATACTTAGAATTTACGGCACGTTTCTCGAGTTACCCTCAGTGCAATCCTCTTTTCATCCAAATTTTAAATAAAATCAAAGTGAAAAGTTGACAACGATCATTTGACTTTAACCCTTGGACACTCGCGCTAGTAATAGATACATATGTAGCCCAAACATTAATTCCATCTGATGGTCTCACACGTGTTAATTTTGGGGTTCAGTTTTAATAATACGATATATAGTAAAATATATAAATAAACTAAGCTAAACCTGAAGATTTTATGTATGTTTTTCTTTTCATATCTAGAGGATATACAAACTTAAGAAGAATATTTAATTATATTGTACATAATCGGGAATTCTAAAGTAAAAAATTAGAAAATAATGGAATATGAACAGTTAAATTTATTTTGATATAAACCTATATATGAAAATTAGTTCATTTTTGTGCCATAAGTAAACAAAAATATCACTAGGGTAGATAATTCCCTTTGAAAATCAGCATATATTATGAACAACTTCAATATTTTCTTTTAAATTTTTCTTGAATTTGTATATTTCTTTTTGACCTTTTCGGCTACAATTTATACCCCAGAAAAGTCCATAAGCATGCTCACACCTCTTCGTTACTGAAGCATTTGGTACAAATGGCCACTGTGTACCGCAACATAATAAATCACTGGCCTACATCAGTAGCCCACGCGAGTATCTGAGGGTTTAAACAGGAACTGTCCAAGGCTTGTTCCCAAAAATTTTCTGTTTTGCAGTAGCTCTCGCATAGAGAGCTCTGTATATTTATTACATTATCTGCTTATTGTGGAATATTTTAGATGTGAAGAATGAATTGCACATTGCATGCGAATACAGCTACTGTTTCAAAGTTGAAAATATTTCTTAGCATACAAAGTGGTCCCCATCTTAACACAACCGTAATATTAAGCAATTTCCGCAACTGTGCCAAATATTGAAGGCATAAAGAGCCCGGAATGGTTTCAAATTGTAAGTATTGGAGAGGCCTATCAAACTAAAACACCAAATTTTGAAAATCACTTCCGGTCTAAATGCAGTTCCGGAAAAACAGCCTAAACTCACTTGTTTATTTACTCGTTTTCTTTTTTTTTATTCAAATCCTAGTCAAATTAACGTATTTACATAATTCTTTCATTGATGTGTCCCTTGGCGTTTTCTCATTTCTTGACAAATCTTCACACTGGAAGTCGTTGTAAGGGCTTCAGTGAAACTCTGACTCACACTAGCAGTCGTAGTGGTAATAATAATATCGTATGGCCTCGGATACCGGCTGCAAGCTTTGTTATTTGACGCCCAGATGGTAGCTTGCATGTCGAATTTTGTCAATTCTAGGAACGCTATGAAAGTCAAGGAGGTTAGATATCTTAGCATCTTGATACTATAGCGCTTTCTAGTAGAGAAAGGAGGAACTTTGTGTTGGAAGAAAATCCTGAGATTAATTTTACCATTATGAACACGGCCTACTGAATTAAAATGGGTTCTTTAACATGCTAACAACGCATAACATGCGTGCTGTGATTTTTGCCGCCTTTAAAAATATTTACCACGGCCAGAAGCAAACCTGCAAGCTTGGGGTTGGTATTCCGACACGATAACCACTCACCCAGCGTGGCAATTCAGTCGTAGTGGTAGAAAAGGCAAACTACTAATCTAATCGACGGGATATGGTTGAGTTTCATTGACTTACACTAGTGCTCGTAGTTGGTTAAAAAGCAAACTGATAAACTAATGTACCAAATATGGGTGAGTTTCCAGTGAACAATCATCAGTCTACCGCGCGTTATCATGTCGGCATCTCCTAAGAAACGTTTAGTGTGTCCTTTATGTTTAGAAAAGTGAAGAAAACAACAAAAAAATAATTACAAATGCACCAACAATAAGATTCAGTGATGAACCGGATTCGAGTCGGCAATGGGACAAAATGTAATGGTGATCGACAGACAACGAGAAGATAATGTCACGAACGAAGAGGAATCTCCCAAGAAATGACTACGTAAAGTTTGTAATCTGAAGAAAAATATAAAAGTTTATGAAATCTAGTGGAATCGTTTAAAGAATATATGGACGTGAATTTATTCGGTAACACGCTTAATGAATGCATTCTCATACTTTGCTATATGTTATTTACGTAAAATTCGTAGCTCATATCTCTAGAGGTTGAAGATACGTAAACTACCAAGTCTACATCTCCTAAAGGAGTAGTATTCATGGAAAGTCTAGTCTTTGGCATTAAAGGACGTTTCAAAATTGAGTTGCCTCAATCGATAGAACTGTGGAACATTGATCTATAAGATCTTGAGGCGCATAGTTAGGTAGTGTCATCCTGATGATCCTGGACGTTGGCTGTAATTCTCCGTTGGATTATTTTAAAGCGAATAGTATCCACTTGACTCCGTGTTCTCAATTCGTTCTATGAAGACGGTCTGTGTCACATTTGGTAAAACTACAGGTCACTCAGATTATCGGCTTCTTTGCTATATGTCAGTGAAAACGTAAGGTCGAATTTGATGCAAAAATAGCTTTACGCTGAATGGCATAACTTGAGAGATAGACTATTAAGAAACAGTCACCATATTATTACTAGACTATCATTATTGTTAGTAAAATTATTATTATTATTATTATTATTATTATTATTATTATTATTATTGCATCGTTATGCCCATCTGTAGAATGCGATAGAATTTATTTAGCTAATGATGGTTTTTCTTTTCCCAAAATCTTTTCATCTGGGCCCTGAAAATTTCTCTATGTTCTTCAATCCATGATTTATTGGTCCTGGAGTTATGTATCTCGTCCAGGCTCGAACCCCAGACCCCATTCTAAACTAAAGGTTATGGTCATTCTTCCTATAGAAGGAACATCATTGCCCAATGTATCCCTCAATATGCTATTAACAAAGTGTTTACTTGATGAATGTTCATTCTTGGAACCAAGTAAATGACGTTGCATACTTCTTTCACAACATGTTATTGTCAACGTAATTACTTCACTATCTGCAAATTGTTATTTGTCAAATACTTCCTAGAAGGAACATTGCCTCATATGATTATTCAATATGTTATTTCAAATGTTGACTCCAACAGCTATCAGTGGTCAAATTCACGGAACTGTTATCAAAGGCATGAGTCCATATCCTGTAAGATGTATATTTTCACATACATGTTATCGAGTGCGCCCCTCTACTGTGACGCACATTGTTATGAAAGGATTTGTATAAAAGACCTGGGCTCAGAAGCAAAGGTCTCTTCCAGTTACAGCATCAACTAAACAGGTTGACTGTCTGGTATTAACTTGTATATATTGGATCGTCAAAGATTAATAAATACTTCTACAAACTAACCAACGAGTTCTAATTCATAGAAATCAGATACTACTCATCAGAAGTAAGAACCACGAGACCTACTGACATAGCAGTAGCAACAACTTCTTAGTACATCACTAAAGAAGACTGTTAAGCGACAAACTTAACTGGGGGCCCTTTCCGGGATAGGTAACGATTATCCTTGCCAGATAATCTACGAGTAAGTTGGTACAGTGTTCTGACAAACCTCACAAGGAGGCCTTTCGTCACTATACTAGCGACACCGACTACCTTCAGCACCAGATGCAGTCATCGATTCTATGAACCAGCCAGCAAGCCAGGAGTGGAACTGACAACCTCAGAGAGGCCTTTCATCCACGACTAACTTCGCCAGCTTGAAGGAAGGAAGTTCGCCGACAAACGTTCCAAGAAGCTCACGCTCCAAATAACGCCTTTCGCAACATCCAACCGCCATCGCCGTAAGTGCCGACAACGCTCCAGAAGCGCTTTCCTACCACACGACGACACAAGAGGACCAACCGACTCCGCAGTTCCAAGAGGATGCAGCCAACACTGATCATTTTTTCTTGTCTGTAAGTAAAACTCCAAATAATACCTTATTTGTGAACTAGAGTATTATTAGTGAAGCATGGTTCAATATTTCAAGTAGCAAACTAGGAAGAGCAATAATAATAACAATAATAATAATAATAAAATAACATCATTTCTTAACAAACGTGAGTTAGTGCAGCCCATACTGGTCTTTCGCTTGTCACTATTAAAGGAATTAATCAAATAATTAAATATTTATTATAAATAACATTTTGAAACCGTCTTTATAAATTCAAACAAAATGCCTGAAACCGAGCTCCTTTCAAAGTTCGAATATGCTCAGATACAGCTTTTGCCTGAATTTAACGGCACTAATTCTTGCAGTCTTGACTATTTCTTAGCAAGAACAGAATCATTCTAAACACACATAAGGGAATAGCGTCAGCTACAAACTCAGTATTAATAAATGATTTCCTCTTTAACGTCATAAAGTCAAAACTAAAAGGTGAAGCATGTAGCATTCTTGACTTAGAAGCCAACAGTACTTATGAAAAATTTAAAGATGAACTCATAAGAAAATACGGTAACGTCAAAGACGAGAGACTTCTCATCCAGGAGATCTCTAATTGCTACCAGAAAATAAACGAATCATACAATGACTACCATGATAAATTGGAAGGATTGACTTTGCAATGCAAAAGCTTATGCAAACTCAATTACCAAAACCAAATTTTGGAATTGAAATTAAGATAACTTGAAGAGTTAAGCCTAAACACTTTTAAAGCAGGAGTTTTGGAACCCTATCGTTCATACTTAAGATATGCACAGATTACAGACCTGAATCATTGCCTCAGATTATGCAGGTCTTATGATAACGATCGCGCCCATGAAGATTACATGGACCAACTAAGAGGAAAACTACCTCCTAGCAAGTTTCCAACAGCTCGACCACTAGGCCACTCAGCACACACCCCATTCTCGAATTTTAACCCTGCTCCACCAAGGAACCCATTTAACCAACCTTTCATGCAAAATCCAACCCACAGACCCTTCTTTAAAGATAAACCACAACCAATTTTCGGACACACTCAAGCTCCGAACACTCAGCCTTTCAAGCCACCAAACCCCATGAATCGTCCTTACCCAACTCCCAATAATATTGGCCGACGTTTCACACCCACTAACCAGCAAAGATTTCCACAGCCGATGTCAGGTGTTTCAACCATTAGAGGTAATCTGAATGCTCACTTAGAACCTTCAGGAGACATCGAACAGGAAGCTTTAGGTCCCATACAGCAATCACAAGAGTATGTAGATGAGTATAACATACAGAACTACCCACAAGAGTACGACACTCAGTACTATGAATACGAGTGCGATACAGAGGAACAGTCTCAGGATTTTCGCTTGGCCAAGTCATCAAAATCGAAGACTTAAATACCTTGGGTAATGCTCCCAAACTACCATTCATCACACTGTTTGGACTAAAGATCTTAATTGATAGCGGTGCTTGCAATTCAATTATGAACCCTGAATTCGCACACTCATTGTTCGCAGAGTATATGTTTAAAGAACCATTTTGTATTCAATCAATCCACTCACAAACGATAGGAGAAGATAATATTCAATTACCTATCTTTTCAGAATACAACATAGATTCACCTATAACATTCAGAGTTATGCAATGGCATAATTACTTCGACGCATTAATTGGTAGCGCAGCTTTTGCTCAACTAGGTGCAAAGATTGACTACGCCTCAAACCTAGCCACTCTTAACAACACGGACATACCGTTTCACTTTCATTCCCCACATAAGCAATAAAGCTTTCAACCTGCATTAAATGCATATCATCTTGCTATACCTGTCAACATACAACACGGAGACGTGTATATTTCCAAATTCGAATACGAAGGAATATGTTTTCCAGATGCTATTCTTCATGCAGAGAACTACCAGGTTCTATATCCCACAAACACTCAGTTGAAACAAGAATTCACCGAGCCCATACTAGTTGAACCTTTAGAGAATGTAACAATCCAACCACTGGAAATAAATTCCATTTCTGAAAGAAACATTCATGAACACCTCCGAACACAACAATTGAACGATCTAGAAAACAGTGCTATTCAAGGCATATGCTCGGAATTCTCAGATGTTTTCTATTACCCAGGATGTGATCTGACATTTTCAAGTGCAGTAAAGCATTTTATTCGCACTGCAGATGAAGACCCAGTACACCAAATAAATTATCGGTACCCACCACCTCTAAAGCAAATATTAAACAACGAAGTAGAGAAACTTTTGGACCAGGGAATAGTCACGCATAGCGAATCTCCATACTGCAATCCAGTCTGGATTGTCCCCAAGAAGCTTGACGCTTTGGGACAAAAGAAATGGAGACTAGTCATAGATTTCAGACAGATGAACAAGAAAACTATCGAGGATAAATATCCCCTGTCTAGAATAACAGAGATATTAGATAATCTCGGTCGATGTCAGTACTTCAGTACTTTAGATCTAGCTCAGGGATTTCACCAAATTGAGATGGACCCCAGGTCTATCGAGAAAACAGCCTTTACAATCGACAATAGACACCTAATGTTCAAAAGAATGCCCTTCGGCCTAAAAAATGCTCCAGCCACATTTCAACGTGTAATGGAAATGTCTTGCATCCTTATCTATTCAAGTTCTGCTTTGTGTACATTGACGACATAATAATCTTCAGCAAGTCGCTAAGCGAACATGTACAACATTTAACCCTTGTGCTACAGAAATTGAGAGAAGTAAATCTCAAAATACAACTAGACAAGACAGAGTTTCTTCACAAAGAAGTTGCTTTTCTTGGTCACATTGCATCACAAGACGGAGTCAAACCAAACCCCGAAAAGATCAGAGTAGTCAAGGACTATCCTATTCCGAAGTCTACCAAAGAAATCAATTTCTTGGCCTTGCTGGATTTTACAGAAAATTCATCAAAGATTTCGCAGAAGTAGCACAGCCCATGGTTCGCTGCTTAAAGAAAGGATCCAAAGTCGATATAGAGAATACTGAATACAAGTCCGCATTTATGAACCTTAAGACCATTTTAATAAATGCTCCTGTGCTAGTTTATCTAAACTTCGAAGAAGCATTCACGTTAACCACAGACAGTTCAGATTTTGCTCTGGGAAGCGTCCTATCACAGAAGGGACACGCCATCGCATACTACTCCAGGACTCTAAACCCAGCAGAGAAAACTACTCCACAATAGACAGAGAACTATTAGGAATTGTAGAAAGCTGCAAACATTTCAAGCCTTATTTATGGGGACGACACTTCCAAGTAGAATGTGATCACCGCCCGTTACAGTGGCTCTCCACGCTAAAGGATCCTAATTCGAGACTTTACCGTTGGAAGATGAAGCTTGGAGAGTTCGACTTTGACATCAAATACGTCAAAGGCAAAACCAACTATGTCGCAGACTCACTCTCTAGAGTAGAAATTAACATGGCTGATGAAACAGCTTCAATTGTTGCCATCCCCGTAGATGACATCTACCAAGATGATATGGATAATGAAACTATCCATTCAAATCAGGCAGACCCCATATTCACATTGAAAATATCTGAACGGAACTTAAACCAAAACCGCAATCAGATTATTGTAAAATATGGTAATTACCCCAAGGTACTTCAACAAAATCTGTTTAAAAAATGTACCAGACACATAATGATTGTCACAATGAAAAATCTTCAGGAAGATTTAGCAAATCGCCTCCTCAAAATAATAGTAACCTCAAACAAGTACGCTACTTATTTTGACGATATCACTCTCGAGATCCCATTCATCAGGGCATGCCAGAAGCTATTTACTTCTGAACTAATCATCATCAGGTCATCCAAATTCTCGGAAGACATTGAAAGCCCCGAAACTCAGAGACAGCTGATTTCACACTATCATTCTGAAAAACACAATGGTATAGTAGAAACTTACGAACATCTTAAGACCAAATACTTCTAGCCTCATTTAAGAGAACAAATTAGGACAATCATCAATCAATGTAACCTCTGTCAGAGAAACAAATACGAGAGACACCCTAACGAGGTATCGAACCAAGGTCCCATCACCGCCGATCACCCTTTCTCTCAAATTCACATCGACACGTTTCACTTCGAGCAAAGTCGCATATTAACTATAATTGACATTTTCTCGAAGTATGGACAAGCCTACATTTTACCAAATGGTACAGGTCTGGCCACACTAAGCCAATTACAAGTTTACTTTTCCCACCATGGATTCCCAAGGAAAATCACACATGACCAAGGAGGAGAGTTCGAAAACAATGTCATAAAAGAATATTGTAAAGCCACGAACATCGAATATCACGCTACTACCCCTTTGAATTCTTCATCTAATTCTCCAGTAGAAAGACTGAATTCGACCCTCCTAGAGAAAATTCGTATCTCCAGAGATCACGATAAGTTCACTCCGCTCTCAGTGCTCGTGACCATCATAATCACGAATTACAATTCCTCAATCCATTCCACTACTAAAGAACCTCCTTTCAACGTTCTATCCGGAACCTACTATAAGGCTTTAGACCACGTCTTCTCGCCATGTCCCAAAATCAATGAATACATTGAAAGACAAGGAAATCAGTTGAAAATTGTACAAGAGAGTCATACTAAACCAAACACCGACACTTTCAATCATAATTACCAATTTAATGAAACTGTCTACGTATTAGATCCCCTCACCAGAAACAAGAAATCAAAAACCTGTACAGCGAAGGTATCATTACCAAATTTGAAGAAAACAGGGTATACTGTAAAATGAGAAACGGTAAAACTCATGTAAGGAATTTTCGGGACATTAAACCAAAAAGAAAATTTCTTATTCCTGATTCCTCCCTGGATATGGCACCATCATCACACAGCGGATCCAGACACAAGGATTCTATACCGACTCATTAGGACCAGCGTTAATAATTAACGATTATCACCGGTTCATGTTTCATTTCAATTTAACGAGTATAAAAGAATCTTATAATAATATTCAAGACACTATCTCAAGTCTCATATCACGAAGCAATAATACTTTTCCTTATCTAATATCAGAATTAAGAGAATCAATTAAAGAAACAAAAAAGGAATTAAATAAGTTGTTACCTGCTACACCTAGAAGTAAGAGAGGTCTTATAAACGGTTTAGGTAGTATAATTAAATTCATATCAGGTAATCTAGACCAAGATGTTCTAGACAACCTACAAGAACAATTAGAAGCATTAAAACAAAGTAACGCCAAGGAAATTAAACATATTAATAAATTAGTATCATTCAGTAACTCCATTGCTCAAAAGTTGTATAATGAAATGAACCATGTAAACTATAATATGAAGGTAATTAAAGGTATTTTACAAGAAGAAGACTTCAAGATTAACCTTCTGGAACATCAACAATATGTGCTCTTGTGTACGAACAAATTAGATAAAATCATACAAATGATGCAAGATACTATTAGCTTGTCATTTAATGAAATGACAAATATCAAGATGTTCTCCCAAAAGGATTTAACAAATGTTGTAAAACATTTTTAACTAATCTACCCAACAAAAACTATAATTCATACTGACCAGTATCATCAATTTGAGAACCTTAAACTGTCAAAAACGCAAGTTCTCATGATGAACGAAGAAATGGATGTAATATTGTATATGCCAATCACTGATGCTAAAACTTATACATTGTATAAAATTTCTCCTGTACCTAGCAATAATCTAATATTAATCCCTCCGGAAAAATATTACTTGCAAGGACCAACCTTCAGATGGTCTAACGCATCTTGTATAAAAATTACTCAATATTACGCATGTATACTCTTTAATACTAGAATAACTTCATGTAATTTAACGGACACTGCCAGATGCCAATTTGCCACTGTCAAAAACGAGGTACAACTATTTCAGCCAGCAAATAAGAAGCATAGCCTTTTCTGTAGTAAAAATCCTCAAATAATCTTGCAAACCTGCCCAGAATCTCAGAGAACTATAAAATTAGCAGGATCATATGTTATCTACTCAAATGAGTCTTGCCCTATTACAAGTATGGGTATAACTTTGCAACAGCAACCTACAAATTATGTGCACCTGTTTCCACTCCTGTCCACTCCAAATCATCCATATGTTAAAACCGAAATAAATTTCCATTCATCCCACCTCGATGTGAAAGGAATGAAGTTAGATTTAAAACCCATTCCAGAATACAATACAAAAATGAAAATTTTGTGTCTGTGAACACAAGTATTATAATACATATTTTCTGTGTTATCATGTTAATATTTAGAACAAGAATATATCAATATATTAAATCTGTAAAGAATAGATTTAAGAAAATTGTTATCGAGGACGATAACGAGCAACAAAGGGTGGAGGAGTTATGTATCCCGTCCAGACTCGAACCACAGACCCCATTCTAAACTAAAGGTTATGGTCATTCTTCCTATAGAAGGAACATCATTGTCCAATGTATCCCTCAATATGCTATTAACAATGTGTTTACTTGATGAATGTTCATTCTTGGAACCAAGGAAATGACGTTGCATATTCTTTCACAACATGTTATTGTCAACGTAATTACTTCACTATCTGTAAATTGTTATTTGTCAAATACTTCCTAGAAGGAACTAAGGAAATGACCCTGTACATTTCCTCATATGATTATTCAATACGTTATTTCAAATGTGTTGAATCCAACAGCTATGAGTGGTCAAATTCACGGAACTGTTATCAAAGACATGAGTCCATATCCTGTAAGATGTATATTTCCTCATACATGTTATCGAGTGCGCCCCTCTACTGTGACGCACATTGTTATGAAAGGATTTGTATAAAAGTCCTGGGTTCAGAAGCAAAGGTCTCTTCCAGTTACAGCAGCAACTAAACAGGTTGACTGTCTGGTGTTAACTTGTATATATTGGATCGTCAAAGATTAATAAATACTTCTACAAACTAACCAACGAGTTCTCATTCATAGAAATCAGATACTACTCATCAGAAGTAAGAACCACGAGACATACTGACTTAGCAGTAGCAACAACTTCTTAGTACATCACTAAAGAAGACTGTTAAGCGACACACTTAACTCTGGTAGTGATATTCACAGATAAATGATGGTTTTTTATTAATATTGTGAACTGGAGTCGATCTTGTATAATTTCTTCTGCAATGCCAATTTCTTCTTCCTATTATTATTATTCTGCTTCATATTATTATTATTATTATTATTATTACAGAAGGCAGGAAACTAACGAGTTCAAGCTCCAATTCCCCTGTCTCGGGGACTGGGTGTTTGTGATGTCTTCTTAAAAAAACAAACTGAAAATAGTATAAACAGAAAAAGTAAATTAAACAAGTACCGTGGTTCCGTGAAGAACTATACAACTTATTTTCATATATCCTACTTAAGTTAATTGCCTCTATGAACATACAAAATTTCAGTTTGATGGATGTAATAGATTCGTAGATATTGAGAACCGACTTAATATTTCGGATGGTCGCCATGTTGGATTTTATATATGTAGGTCCTAGAGTTATGTACTGATACATGAAGAATATTGTGTACGTGTAGCATTCAAACTTCAATCGCATGATTAGGACACGAGAAGTAACAAGGAGATTTTAAAATTTCGCACACCTGCCATCTTGTGGTTATGGAAACAATTGAAATAAATTAGATGCCAGTGGATTAACATTTGTATAAGGATTTACTGTACCAAGTTTCACTGCATTCGGATGGTTAAATTGCGAGAAACGTCCATGTGAATATTTATACTTCGCGTCGCCGCCTTGTTTGATTTTTGATCACCAGGCTATTTAAAGTCCTATAGGTATATGCCTACCAGTCAAGCTGATGATGAGGATGTTGAAAAGGTCTACGAAGAAATAGATGACATTCTGAGGTATATGAAAGGTGATGAAAATATTATAGTAATGGGAGATTGGAATGCTGTGGTAGGAAAAGGGAGAGAAGGGAAGATAGTAGGAGATTTTGGATTAGGTGAAAGGAATGATCTAGGAAGCAGGCTGATGGAATTCTGCACCGAACATGAGTTGGTCATAGCTAACACCTTATTCAATAACCACAATAGAAGAATATACACATGGATGAGACCAGGAGATACAGGGCGTTACCAAATCGACTTCATTATGGTCAAGCAGAGGTTTCGAAACCAGATTTTGGATTGTAAAACATATCCTGGTGCTGACATAAACTCTGACCACAATCTGGTTGTAATGAAATGCAGATTAAAGTTGAAGAAACTGAAGAAAAGTCAAAAGCCAAAAAGGTGGGCAATAGACGGACTGAAAGTAAAGGATGTAAACGAAAGATTCAAGAAGAGTATAAAGGAAGGACTAATCAAAACCCCTAAACTAACTTCAATTGCAGACGAATGGGCACTTTTGAAGAATGAAATAACAAAATCCGCAGAAGAAAACAATGGTAGGAAAGAAAGAATAGGTAGAAAACCGTGGATCACTCAGGATATACTAGAATTGATGGATGAAAGGCGGAAACACAAGAATCTAAGAGATGAAAAGGGGAAAGCAGAATACAGACGTCTGAGAAATGAGGTTAACAAGAAGTGCAAGGAAGCGAAAGAAGAATGGTTGAAAGAGAAATGTGCAGGTATAGAAAATTGTCTGAAATTAGGAAAAGTAGACACAGCTTATCGAAGGATTAAGAATACTTTTGGGGAAAAGAAGACTAAGTGCTGTAATATTAAGGACACAAATGGAAAGCCTCTAACAGATAGGGAAGAAAAGGTTGAGAGATGGAAAGCTTACATAGAGAGTTTGTATAAGGGAAAGGAGATTGAGAATCATGTAATGGAAAGGGAGGATGAAATTGATGAGGATGCGAAAGGAGATTTAATATTGAGATCAGAATTTGATAGAGCTTTGGAAGACTTAAGCAGGAACAAAGCACCAGGCATAGATGATATACCGATTGAGTTGCTACGCTGCATAGGAGATGAAGGTCTGATCAGGTTATTTCACTTGGTGTGTAGGATATATGAGACAGGTGAGGTACCCCCTGATTTCAAGAAGAATGTTATCATCCCTATACCAAAGAAAGTGGGAGCTGACAGAAGTGAAGATTACCGTACAATCAGCTTGATTACTCATGCTTCAAAGATCCTGTCTAGAATAATTTACAAGAGGATTGAAAGCCAGATAGAAATGGAGTTGGGTGAAGACCAGTTTGGTTTCATGAGAAATGTAGGAACAAGGGAAGCTGTACTAAGTCTTAGGCTGATTTTGGAAGGTAGAATAAGGAAAGATAAGAGAACGTTCATGGCATTTGTAGACTTAGAGAAGGCTTTTGATAACGTTGATTGGACTAAATTGTTTGACATTTTGAAATCTATTGGAATAAAGTACAGGGATAGGAGGGTGATATACAATATATACAGAAACCAGACAGCAGTCATTCGAGCTGAAGAACATGAGAGAGAAGCTGGTATTCAGAATGGTGTAAGGCAAGGCTGAAACTTATCACCCATACTTTTCAATCTTTACATTGAACAAGCAATGAAGGAAATTGGAGAAAAATTTAAAGTGGGAGTGAAGATTCAAGGAGAAATAATTTCAACTCTGAGATTTGCTGATGACATCGTCATCTTGGCCGACAAGCCTGAGGATTTGAATGAGTTTTTGAATGGTATGGATTCCGTCTTAAGGAAGGAATTCATGATGAAAATTAATAAATGTAAAACAAAAATACTGGAATGCAGCCGAAATAAATCAGAAACCTCTATGGACATCAAATTGGCAGGTGAAAAGCTGAAGGAAGTAGGAGACTTCTGTTACTTAGGAAGCAGAATAACCAGTGATGGACGAAGCAAAGAGGATATAAAAAGTAGGTTGGCTCAGGCAAGGAAAGCCTTTCTACAAAAAAGGAATCTGTTGACATCGAATATAGATTTAGGTATTAGGAAGTCATTTTTGAAAGCCTTTGTCTGGAGCGTGGCGCTGTATGGAAGTGAAACTTGGACTAATGGTGCAGCAGAAAAGAGGAGAATTGAAGCATTTGAAATGTGGTGTTACAGGAGAAAGATGAAGATCAGATGGGTAGATAGGGTTACAAACGAAGAGGTATTAAGGCGAGTGGGAGAGGAGAGATGTTTCTGGCGACTGCTAGTGAAGAGAAAAGATAGGTTGGTAGGACACATACTAAGACACCCTGGAATAGCAAGCTTAGTTATGGAAGGAAGGGTCGAGGACAAGAACTGTAGGGGTCGACCAAGGTTAGAATATGTTAAACAGATTGCCTCGGATGTAGGGTGTGGTAGCTATGTAGAGATGAAACGATTAGCTCAGGACAGGGAGGCATGGAGAGCTGCATCAAACCAGTCAAAGGACCGAAGACTCAAACAACACAACAACAGGTGAACTTAAGTTCATAGCCCATATGAACATAAACACATTCAGTTTGATTGGTATAATAGATTCCTAGATATTCAGAGCCGTCTAAATATTTCTGATGGTCGCCATGTTGGATTGTTAAATGTATAGGCCATTGAGTCATGTGCCATTAAAGGAAAATTATTGTGTAGGTTCATTATTCAAACTTTCACATCGATCGCATGATTACGACACAATAAATAAAAACTTAATTTTAAAATTCGCAAAGCCGCCATCTTGAGGTTATGTAAACAATTGATCTAAATTAGATACCAGTGTATTACAATGTGTATACATATTTCCTGTACCAGATTTCATTGCGATTGGAACATAAAATCGCGAGAAAGGTCTATTTAAAATTTTCAAATTCGCTTGACCGCCATGTTCGTTTTGTTGTTAACCGGTTTTTGAAAGTCTTATAATGAACTTCCAGTAGTACCCTTTATCTCCGTACAAAATTTCAGGGTGATACCGCCAATAGTTTCTGAGATATAGAATGTCGGTGAAATATTTCGCACATCCAGCAACTTGTGGTTATGTAAAGAATTGAACCAAGTTAGATGTCGGTGCATTACAATGTGTATAATCATACAAGCAGTAGTGCCCGGCTTCGCCCGGTGGATTTATTTGTTTTATGGATGATAACGAATACTACTACAGAACTGGCACATGATACTTAACTAACAGAAACCAATATTTTAAAAATATATATTTTTGTGGTGGTGGTGGTTGTAGTGGGGGTGATAAGTAGTACAGTATAATGGACGTAACATTCAGGTCAATTTCCCGTAATGATAATTATGAATAGGGAAACAGATGTAATTTACAAACAAATTTACAAAAGAAAATAGAAAGAACAGTAAATGTAATAAAAGACACCACCTAGGGCCTATATCTCATTGGCTGTTAGAAATGTAGAGACCAATAGTGTCGCCTTTTGTCACATAGCGCCGTAGGAAAATAATCAGAACTCCTTGGCGAACTTCGGCTGTCCCGAGCTACTGAGCAAGGCCAACTACAATACTCAGACCTTAATGCAGGTGAAAATGGCGTATGCTGAAGCCCCGGCATATTGTTTGTTTACATTCGTTGCTGGGATACACTTTAACTTTGATTAGCTTCGTTTGATGAAAGTTGGGATAAACTGTCGCTCATCTATAATTTTTAGTGTCTTCTGTATGTCTGTCAAGTCCAGTTCGCGTTACTGTACTGCAATCGTATGTAAATGTGTGATAATACGCTTAATATGGACTGGTTCGTTTGTGTGTTGATTGTCCAGTCAACCGATGGCATTGTGTCATTTACTTCGGATATTGAAGTACCTAAGACTAAAGCATAATATAAGTGTTTCAAGAATATACACCACAATGATTTGCTAGTTAGTGACAACATAATAATAGCTTAGTACACGTCAGTAGTGTCGAACTTAAGTACGTAAAGGGAAAACGCAATGAGCATCTACGGCTAGACCAAACCGTTGGCGTTATCTTGAACGCTCAGCAATATGTGCGTCCGTAAATCATTACCAGTCTGGCAGATGTTCTACACTGCCTTGTATACATGCCAAATAATACAGTGAACTTCTGTTTTATTGGTTAAGGAAGATGTTCCCCCTGTGCCTAACAGTGAACTCATTGTGTTCCGTCATTATTCATACTTATGTGATTCTTACTGCTTGTAAGTTCTTTTTATTATGATGTGTTGTGCCCAAATCTAGGAATGGGTATTCCAAGTTTCAGACACCTAGATATCAAGGGAAAGGCTGTAGCAGCGTTTGAAAGTTCGGATATTTGAATATCGCGCTACATTGCTTCTCGAAGCCTTTCGAAGGAAATTACCGATAGTTGGATGGTAAATGACGTAGCGAGTAACAGCAGAGGTGGAGACTATTTATTGATTAAATAGTTAACTACGGAGTAGAGACTTGAGACTGGGATCAGATTACTGGCACGGCCAAATGAAAGAGAATGCAATTAGTATCAAGTAAATCGGACCAGGGATTCAAGAGATATGAGGATTTTTAGATATCAGGCGATGACGCGTGACCCTGACCGTTTTTTTATAAAAGCAAGCTGGAGCAGGCTTAGTTAGCTCACTTCATCACAAGCACTTGGCGAACAAGTTGCGTCTACGCTGAGCCAAGGCACATGGTTGCCACGTCTACGAAGAAGTACTTTTCAAATCGTGATAGTCACGAGAAGTGCTGCGCAAACGAGTTGGAACTTAGTAAGTTTCTGGTGAGGAGAATCACTGAGGTGATTGTATTTCTACAGACATTGGTGGAAATATTTATATTTCCTAAAGGACATATGCTAGACTTGGTCTAGAAAATAGTATTGTCACAGTCCAATAGTAAATTAATACTTGGATGTTTAAATCCATTTAAAGTCAGTTTTCATATTTTGTAACTATTTGACCACTTCGATCCGTCAGTACATTGAAGAATAGTCTATAACGGTGGCGTTCATTAGTCTACGCAAGGGAAACTGCAAGTTGTCTAGCGCATGGCAGATGGTGATATTAATAAACCATGCCCAGGGAACGATCTTCAGAACAGCCGTTAACTGCCTAGACTGTCAACGTTTTTCTTGTACTGATGAGATTACAGTGAGTTAGGTTACAACTGACACATTTAAGAAGAGATCGCTTAGATCTGACCCTTTTCAAACAAACTGTTATGGCTTTGTTAGAAGCCCAGATTAAAATGGAACCACAGTCATTTAAAACGTCGAAAGATACTACCACTATGTCTGACTAGACGATTTGTGGGTCTACAATGGCGGCCGATACAAGGATTATACGTGCTTGTCCGATAGGGCATGTCTACGGATAAATCTGGTATAGACCAGGTTTACTATACTTCAAGAACATCAAGAAATGTAAGCCACATTTGAATTATTTTATGCTTAGCTAATTGGAACAAACTATTTTTCTGCAGATGACCAACACATTTTTTTTCGTCGTATTTAAAGCTTGTAATGATTTACGTAAGACTTGTTAGATTTATTCTGAGCATTTTCAGCACTCAGAACAGTTTAGGATCGATGACCGAGTATTTTGAGCATTTATTTGAATTTTTCATATTTTTGGGAAATCACGGTAATCAGCCGATGTAACTGTAAAAGTTAAATTTATTTTTGTTGAGGAATGGATATTTTTTTCCATATTCGAAGGTTCGAACATGTGGATTCTCACATAATGAGATGATAATTAAACATATTTGAAATAATAATAATAATAATAATAATAATAATCCACTAATAGACTAATAATAATAATAATTTTCATAATTTTTCTAAATAATTCTTGGATATTATATTTTATAATAATCATATGTATTAAGAAAGAGCCTATGAAGTAGTTGAAACATTTCTAGTTTGGAACAGGAGATTTTACGAAGGAGAGTGGTTAGCGCAAGCCCGCATTCAACCTACATTTCAGTTCTGGTTGAACAGTTGATATTTGCAATGAGCAAAGTATATGTTTCATATAACACGGAGAGGCATGAAACGGGAAGCAATTGATATTTGTATCAAATAGGATATTTTGTATTTATATAAAATCATGACGTAAATACACTTCGAAAGTGAAATGAAGCTTTTCATAAGTATGGTAAATTCACGGGTTGAACTGAATGGTAAAATAAAATAAACTTGTAAGTTTATTAATCTTCCAGTGTTGATGACAAGCAGAGGCTTGATTTATTGTATAAATTTTGGGAAGAAAATTTATGTGTGTGGAATAGTTGTAATGCCATTCCCAGGTGCGCATGTTAAGTCGCAGGAATGAAGGTTTTTTCGAGCATCAATCAAATAGCAGGTTCGATGGCTCAGGTTTATAGTAGGAGTATTGGAGCCACACATTTCGTCGTATGAATAACCCGAAGGTTATTTCTTTGAAACCATCAGTTCTTATTTCAACCTTGTTTACGAATTCCATTTAGAATTTGATTTTGCTAGAACCCGGATTTGTCATGATAGTAGTTTATTCTTCTTCAGAGGAAGACCTTTGCCGTTGTTGTTGTTGTTATAATGTTGTGTCCTTACACAAATAGTAGAATGGGCCACTGCCAATTTAAAATAATTCTTTAACCACGAATAATTTGAAGGATATTTTCAATCCTAGTGCCATGAACTAAATGAATTCAGTATAAGACTACAATTCTAATTTCCGCATTCTGTCAAAGAATTGCAAGTTGTGAAAGTTGCTAGAAATGGCCATAAATATAAATATTTTTTTCATAATAATTCCAAGTGGAAAATCTAATAGTTGAATGGTTCAACCATTTATTGATCAAGTTGATGATTCAGAAATCATATGTTTTGTTTGGAACTTGAAGTTCATAATCGAGTCACTTCTCGAATGTTTAATGTCAGAAGAACAATTAATTGTTGTTGTGCTTCGCACAGTTCTTCGATGCTATGCTCAATGGTCAAATACTTTTCAGATGTTGTTAATATGTGTTAATAATTTGTGTTGCTACGATGATAATAATAGTTTCAACGATATATTTTGGAAAACTGGAAAACAAATGAAAGTTTACGAAATTCTATAAACATTTATTCTACGTGTGTTAATATCATGTAAATAGTCAAACAGTGATCTACGTTATTTCCAGTATGGACAATTCATTTTGCACTGGAGTTAAAATGTTAATAATTTTGGAACACAGTCCACAGGACTAACAATCGGACTTGTGTTTTCAAAAAGATTGTCAAATGTGTTTGGAAGATTTCTGTATATTGTGTGTAAATAAGAGTGTGGATCGCCACACGTGGATGATGCTGCTTTGAGCATTCTTGCAGTCAGATTTTAACTTTAAATAAACTGCGATAATTTTACCAGATGTGTTTCACCCAATTAAATCTCCTTCTATCCTTATTGTTGCATTGAGCCAAAAATCAGCAAAGCATTTTTATAAATTTGATGTCGTTTTTGCGATTTGCTTTAACCCATCTGGCGCTCCGGGATATTTTGATTCTCGTGCTGACTGATTATTGGTAAAATGCATATGTGGTCGTGCGGACTCCGGTCTAAACGGGCACATAAAATAAGATAGAGAGAGAAATGGCTTCGAACGTGGGTCCCGATTTAGACATGGTCAATCGCATGCCGATTTGAAATTGTGATAATTTTTATAGAAATATTTTGGGAGTTGAGAGATGTCTGGTTTGGATGAATAAATTAGTAGGAAACCCAATTAGTGGGGAAAATTAAAAATTTAACTGGTTAATAATTAGAATGGGTTTGATTATTTTTGATAATGGCTTAACCATTAGGGCGTCAAGTAAATTCAGTAGTAAACGTTCGATGACTGGAGATACACATTATTAGAATCCAGGTGGAGGATATTTGAGAACTAGCATATTTTTCTTGTGATATTATGGTAAATGTAATTCGTAAAAGTAAAGAATTTTGTTTTTCCATCACGTCGATATTAGGACAAATCTCATTTTATTATAGTGTTCCAATTAGCTACTCATATTTCTTGTTCTAGTTATAAGCTTGTGTTTGCCACTGTTGTATACTCCTAAGTTTTGAATAATTGAAATTATGGAAGAAATGATGAGAATGATGAGGAGTTTGGAGGAGAGTTCGAAACAGGCTGGACTTCGTGTAGCAGCCATTATGAAAGAGAATACTGAGGCTTTAGAAAATAAACTTAAAGAAAATTCTGATTCTTTAGAGAATAAACTTAGAGAAAATTTGAATGATAAACTTAAAGAAAATTCTGATTCTTTAGAAAGCAGGTTAAAAGATAACTTGAAAGAAAATTCTGAGTCTTTAGAAAATAAACTTAAAGAAAGTTTGGAGGATAAACTTAAAGAAAATTCTGATTCTTTGGAAAGTAAACTTAAAGAAAATTCTGATTCTTTGGAAAACAGGTTAAAAGGTAATTTGAAAGAAAATTTAAACAGTAAATTTAATTCAATGGAAAGTAAATTTAAAGAGAATTCTGAAATTTTGAAAATGACACTTGAAAGTAAAATGAATAAATTATGCGATAAAACACATGAGCTCGAAACTTCATTAGCTACTAACGCAAGTTTAATGGACGATAAATTTCGCGATGCCGATCTTCGATCCCAAAGCTTAGCTGATAGGATAGAACATGGTCTTAGGAAAGTTGGTGAAGACATGGTCAACCTGGAAGTCCGAGTGAAGAAGGAGAGTAACGAGATGGGAATTCTAGTTGTTCAGCGTTTAACGGAACAATTCAAGGAACTTGTCATGGGAGAAATAAGAGAAGGAGTGATTCATGAATTGCAAACTGAGATTAAAACCACAGTTGTCAATGAAGTTAAAGACACACTCAAGCTGGAGAATCAAGAGGGAATCAAGGAGATTAGGGAATCTTTGTCATCCCACATTGAAGTAATTGCCAAGGATATTCAAGCAACTCAGAAGGACATATCAGATATGACAGGGTCATTGAAAAGTCATGAGGCTGTTATGAACCAGATATCCATTGATGTTAAAGACAATTGTAAGGAGACTGAAGCAATCAAGAAGATGGCAGAAGAAAACCAGAAGGAACTTGAGGCTATGAAAACTCAAATAAAGGATGAGAAACAGTCTGATCATCTTTTGAAAATGCCGAATGTAAGGGGAAAGGAACAGATACAGATAAATCTAGGAGGAGCTAGAGAGACTGATAGACAGGATGAGGTCAGGACAGTATTTCAATCCAACCCCATAACTGTATTTAAGAATATAGAAGACAAGCCTTCTAAATTTTCAGGGCGAGATTCTGTAACACCCGTGGAATTTCTGAGAAAAGCAGGTGATTACCTGAAAGATTCTAAGATCCCTAAAGAAAGACAGATCAGGGTAATAGGGAAGTTCTTGGAAGGTCCCGCACTTTTGTGGTTTAGAGCATTTAGATCCACTCTAAATACTTTTGAGGAGTTTTCTCGTGGGCTATTGAAGAAGTTTTGGTCCCCTGAAACCCAACAGCAAGTTAGAGCAGAGTTGTATTCGAAGAGATTCTCGACGTCACAACCTACTCGATACTCTACATACTTTTCTGGACAGCTGTCTAAACTCCAACATTTAGATCCGCCAATGCCAGATAACGAGTTGATTACTGCTTTGATACGACAATTTCCAGCAGACGTCCAGAGGACTTTGATCGCTGCTGATATCTACAATATGGAACAGTTTGATGAAGTATTGCAGAAGCTGGATCATACAAACGCTCAATTCTTTCATCAGAAGGGAGTAAAGAGTAATAACGCTGTGTATGCTGTTATGGCTGACAGTTATTCTCAGACACCTCGAGAGATTCGAGAGGAGCGAGAAGAGAAATCGCCGAGGGAAGATTCCAATACGAGAGGATGGAACCAATACCGTAACAGATACAGTTACAAACCATATGCAAGACCGGATGGTGGTAATCGATACAACACTCGATGGAGAAGACCACGAGATACTCAAGGAAGGTACCAGGAAAGAAGATCCTATGGTAATAACTATAATAACAGAGGGAATGTAGATACTCGTCAGTCCAATGAAGAGTTTAACAAGGACACGAGGAAAAACTTGGAAGCAAGACACCAAGATAACTTACAATTTGTGGAGCAGAGGCCCAATGATCCAGGTCCATCGGGAACACAACAATCCCGGGGGAATGGTAATGAAAAAAAAAAAACTTCGAATTCACAGTAGAAGATAGAATTTTGAATACTTTCACTTCCAGAATTATTAAATGGCAAGCAGAGGATGATGACTTAATTCAACAGAATGACGAACGAAAAGAAATGGGTACCAGAATTAGAATGCCAATCATTTCATGCGAAGTATTTGGTATGCCTGTCGATACTTTGATCGATACTGGGGCTATGCTTTGTCTGGTGAGTGAGAAGCTTTATATTCTGTGGAAGCTCAAAGAGAATTTAGAGGAAATTCCAGTATCAGGAATTAAGATCCAAGGAATAATACCCAATAAAATATCTCTGTGTAAAACACAATTATACTTATGTATTACGATCGGAGGACATGATTTCCGACATGTATTTGTTGTAATGAAGGACATGGCTTTTGACATGATATTGGGAGCAGATTTCATTCAGAAATATCAAGCAGTGATAGATATGAAGACAGAGACGATTAAATTCAAGAATACCGAAGAGATAAACTTCGAGGGAAAAGAAGAGGAAGACATCGAGGGAGATGCTCAATGGTCTCTGATTTTTCATGAAGCTATGAAGTAGCTAATACACGAACTGGTGACATCGTGGGAACTTACAATGCATCGAATCTGAAGATCTATTATTCAAGAACCAGATAATTTAATGTGTAGATAGGAAAAATAAAAATTTTTCAATTTTTATTTTTTTGCTAGGTGTGGGGTGGATGTGCCCAAATCTAGGAATGGGTATTCCAAGTTTCAGACACCTAGATATCAAGGGAAAGGCTGTAGCAGCGTTTGAAAGTTCGGATATTTGAATATCGCGCTACATTGCTTCTCGAAGCCTTTCGAAGGAAATTACCGATAGTTGGATGGTAAATGACGTAGCGAGTAACAGCAGAGGTGGAGACTATTTATTGATTAAATAGTTAACTACGGAGTAGAGACTTGAGACTGGGATCAGATTACTGGCACGGCCAAATGAAAGAGAATGCAATTAGTATCAAGTAAATCGGACCAGGGATTCAAGAGATATGAGGATTTTTAGATATCAGGCGATGACGCGTGACCCTGACCGTTTTTGTATAAAAGCAAGCTGGAGCAGGCTTAGTTAGCTCACTTCATCACAAGCACTTGGCGAACAAGTTGCGTCTACGCTGAGCCAAGGCACATGGTTGCCACGTCTACGAAGAAGTACTTTTCAAATCGTGATAGTCACGAGAAGTGCTGCGCAAACGAGTTGGAACTTAGTAAGTTTCTGGTGAGGAGAATCACTGAGGTGATTGTATTTCTACAGACATTGGTGGAAATATTTATATTTCCTAAAGGACATATGCTAGACTTGGTCTAGAAAATAGTATTGTCACAGTCCAATAGTAAATTAATACTTGGATGTTTAAATCCATTTAAAGTCAGTTTTCATATTTTGTAACTATTTGACCACTTCGATCCGTCAGTACATTGAAGAATAGTCTATAACGGTGGCGTTCATTAGTCTACGCAAGGGAAACTGCAAGTTGTCTAGCGCATGGCAGATGGTGATATTAATAAACCATGCCCAGGGAACGATCTTCAGAACAGCCGTTAACTGCCTAGACTGTCAACGTTTTTCTTGTACTGATGAGATTACAGTGAGTTAGGTTACAACTGACACATTTAAGAAGAGATCGCTTAGATCTGACCCTTTTCAAACAAACTGTTATGGCTTTGTTAGAAGCCCAGATTAAAATGGAACCACAGTCATTTAAAACGTCGAAAGATACTACCACTATGTCTGACTAGACGATTTGTGGGTCTACAATGGCGGCCGATACAAGGATTATACGTGCTTGTCCGATAGGGCATGTCTACGGATAAATCTGGTATAGACCAGGTTTACTATACTTCAAGAACATCAAGAAATGTAAGCCACATTTGAATTATTTTATGCTTAGCTAATTGGAACAAACTATTTTTCTGCAGATGACCAACACATTTTTTTTCGTCGTATTTAAAGCTTGTAATGATTTACGCAAGACTTGTTAGATTTATTCTGAGCATTTTCAGCACTCAGAACAGTTTAGGATCGATGACCGAGTATTTTGAGCATTTATTTGAATTTTTCATATTTTTGGGAAATCACGGTAATCAGCCGATGTAACTGTAAAAGTTAAATTTATTTTTGTTGAGGAATGGATATTTTTTTCCATATTCGAAGGTTCGAACATGTGGATTCTCACATAATGAGATGATAATTAAACATATTTGAAATAATAATAATAATAATAATAATAATAATCCACTAATAATAATAATAATAATTTTCATAATTTTTCTAAATAATTCTTGGATATTATATTTTATAATAATCATATGTATTAAGAAAGAGCCTATGAAGTAGTTGAAACATTTCTAGTTTGGAACAGGAGATTTTACGAAGGAGAGTGGTTAGCGCAAGCCCGCATTCAACCTACATTTCAGTTCTGGTTGAACAGTTGATATTTGCAATGAGCAAAGTATATGTTTCATATAACACGGAGAGGCATGAAACGGGAAGCAATTGATATTTGTATCAAATAGGATATTTTGTATTTATATAAAATCATGACGTAAATACACTTCGAAAGTGAAATGAAGCTTTTCATAAGTATGGTAAATTCACGGGTTGAACTGAATGGTAAAATAAAATAAACTTGTAAGTTTATTAATCTTCCAGTGTTGATGACAAGCAGAGGCTTGATTTATTGTATAAATTTTGGGAAGAAAATTTATGTGTGTGGAATAGTTGTAATGCCATTCCCAGGTGCGCATGTTAAGTCGCAGGAATGAAGGTTTTTTCGAGCATCAATCAAATAGCAGGTTCGATGGCTCAGGTTTATAGTAGGAGTATTGGAGCCACACATTTCGTCGTATGAATAACCCGAAGGTTATTTCTTTGAAACCATCAGTTCTTATTTCAACCTTGTTTACGAATTCCATTTAGAATTTGATTTTGCTAGAACCCGGATTTGTCATGATAGTAGTTTATTCTTCTTCAGAGGAAGACCTTTGCCGTTGTTGTTGTTGTTATAATGTTGTGTCCTTACACAAATAGTAGAATGGGCCACTGCCAATTTAAAATAATTCTTTAACCACGAATAATTTGAAGGATATTTTCAATCCTAGTGCCATGAACTAAATGAATTCAGTATAAGACTACAATTCTAATTTCCGCATTCTGTCAAAGAATTGCAAGTTGTGAAAGTTGCTAGAAATGGCCATAAATATAAATATTTTTTTCATAATAATTCCAAGTGGAAAATCTAATAGTTGAATGGTTCAACCATTTATTGATCAAGTTGATGATTCAGAAATCATATGTTTTGTTTGGAACTTGAAGTTCATAATCGAGTCACTTCTCGAATGTTTAATGTCAGAAGAACAATTAATTGTTGTTGTGCTTCGCACAGTTCTTCGATGCTATGCTCAATGGTCAAATACTTTTCAGATGTTGTTAATATGTGTTAATAATTTGTGTTGCTACGATGATAATAATAGTTTCAACGATATATTTTGGAAAACTGGAAAACAAATGAAAGTTTAAGAAATTCTATAAACATTTATTCTACGAGTGTTAATATCATGTAAATAGTCAAACAGTGATCTACGTTATTTCCAGTATGGACAATTCATTTTGCACTGGAGTTAAAATGTTAATAATTTTGGAACACAGTCCACAGGACTAACAATCGGACTTGTGTTTTCAAAAAGATTGTCAAATGTGTTTGGAAGATTTCTGTATATTGTGTGTAAATAAGAGTGTGGATCGCCACACGTGGATGATGCTGCTTTGAGCATTCTTGCAGTCAGATTTTAACTTTAAATAAACTGCGATAATTTTACCAGATGTGTTTCACCCAATTAAATCTCCTTCTATCCTTATTGTTGCATTGAGCCAAAAATCAGCAAAGCATTTTTATAAATTTGATGTCGTTTTTGCGATTTGCTTTAACCCATCTGGCGCTCCGGGATATTTTGATTCTCGTGCTGACTGATTATTGGTAAAATGCATATGTGGTCGTGCGGACTCCGGTCTAAACGGGCACAGTGTGTAATAAAGTCTTGTGAGTACCTTGTAAATTATGTACTTATATTGCGAGATGGTGTGCCGCGATAATTCCGTAAGAGGGAGATTGGTGCTTTCCAACCTATAGTACTTTACTAAATCAACTATTTCCAGCGTACAACTATTCCAAACGGTAACAGCGAATGTTTAATAGGTTAGATGGTAACATATTATCGTGTCCCTTGTGTGTAGTATTCTCCATAATTATGTTCTGATATCCACACGACGACTTCTTTGCATATTTCAATCAACTAATTCGGTGCGATGTTTTACCCGAGATTTTAGGCAATTCGACGAGATGTCTTAATTGAATTGTATCTCTATGGCGTTGGTTCGATTATTTCAGGCAACTATTCTCATTCCGATTGTGAACACAAATACTCTGCATGTGCTGGGACAGCATTTCAGTAACCGGGTACTTTCTTCCCTCCTACTTAAGAATCTGTTTGATTTTTTGCTAATAATATTATTCTCTAATTACTGAACTTAAATACAAATCGTGATAACTCGCCAAAAAGCTTCTTATTCAACTACAGAAACAGTGAGATTATTGAAGCTGCCCCTTAAGTGAAGACGAAGGAACCTATAATTCGAGGCCAGCACTATATAGATAAAAATAATTCAGGTAAGTCTAAATATTATTGATGCATATTTCTTCGGAACCTAGTCTCGTCTTGTGATATATTTTATGCTCTTAGGTGAGTAAAAATAATAATTTACACGATCTGTGACAAGCCCGATTACATCATCTTAGCTATTGGTAGGGCAACCATTGCCGCCATGTTTTTTCTACATTACGGTCTGAGGATTGTAGTTGGTCTTGTACTGAGGTAGCAATAGTATCATTGATCGCCACAAAGCGCTTAACGATAAGTTTCAGAATAAATGAAGGTAAATTTCAAAGCACCAACGCGTATTGCAGCTGATAACCTCAATGTACTGCACCAACACCATTGCACTTATACAGAGGCATACTATTTTCATGATGATAACTGTTTAAAGGGGCCTAAGAAATCTTTTTGCACTAATTACCCCCCATGACTGCAATTTATAAACAGCGCATGGTGCAACTGTTTTCGCAATTCTGCACCAGAACACTGGTAGGGGTGACGTGAAGCAGCTCGAACTGCCCGTCAACAACAGACTTATTAAAATACTCTTACAGATACACTACTCTTACAGATACACTACTGCGGACATGAATGGTTCTAGGGCCTTAATACGTGGTTTTCAAGTTCATTTTGTCTGTTATTCTAAATGTAGGGAATGGGGAGCGTTGTCCAAAATATCAAGTGAACAGTGTTACCAGCAGGGTTTCAAAGTGTATGTAAAATTTGGTGCAATTAAGAGAAACGGTGTAGATTTGTGATGAAGGGCCTAAATGCAGGGAATGGAGGGGTCTGTCCAAAATTTCATGCAGTCAGTGTTACTCGCAGGGTTCCAAAGGTAAGTATACAAATTGCCGTTCAGATCGGTGAAACGGTATGGATGTGTGCCAGAGGACCTAAATGCAGGGAATGGAGGGGTCTGTCCAAAATTTCATGCAGTCAGTGTTACTCGCAGGGTTCCAAATGGTAAGTATACAAATTGCCGTTCAGATCGGTGAAACGGTATGGTTGTGTGCCAAAGGGCCTAAATGCAGGGAATGAAATGGTCTGTCCGAAATTTCGTGTAATCCGTGTTACTCGTAGGGTTCCAACGGGTAAGTATACAACTTTTGGTTCAGATTGGTGAAAGGTGTAGATTTGTGCCAAAGGGCCTAAATGCAGGGAATGGACTGATCTGTCATAAATTTCATGTAGGGAGTGTTACTCGCAGAGTTCCAATGGGTAGGTATACAAATTTTGGTTCAGATCGGTGAAACGGTGTAGATTTGTGTCAAAGGGCCTAAATGCAGGGAATGGAGTGTTCCTATCCGAAACTTCATGCAGACTGTGTTACTCGCAGGGTTATAAAGGGATAGTATACAAATTTTAGTTCTGATCGGGGAAATGGTGTAGATTTGTGCCAAAGGGCCTAACTGCAAGGAATGGAGTGGTCTGTCCGAAATTGCATGTAAACAGTGTTACTCACAGGGTTCCAAAGGGTAAGAATACAAATTTTGGTTCAGATCGGGGAAAAGGTGTAGATTTGAACCAAAGGGCCTAAATGCAGGGAATGGACTGGTCTGTCATAAATTTCACGTAGACAGTGTTACCATCAGGGTTCCAAAGGGTAAGTATACAACTTTTGGTTCAGATAGGTGAAACGGTGTACGTATCATTAACCATAACGCCAGCGCATGCGGATAGAGCTGTTCGGGAGCACTTGTTCTACCGACTTACTGAACAAATATCAATCTTGAAGGTCACCTGAGAAGTGTAGCCTAATGCTACAGAGCCTAAACTGTTCCTCTTGAATCAAACTATCATATAAAAAAAGAATTTTTCGAATCGGAATGGTAGTTCCAGAGATAAGCGCGTTTAAACACATAAACACACAAACACACAAACTCTTCAGCTTATTATAATAGTACAGATACTGTAGCACGTTTTATTGCGTTTGGTTGGTTAAATCGCGAGAAAAGTCTATTTAAAAGTCGCAAATTCGCGTGGCAGCCATGTTGGTTTTGTAGTTACCAATTTTTCAAAAGTCACATATGTGAACTTCTAGTAGTTTCCTTTATGACCGTAAAAATTCCAGGGTGATATCGGGAATAGTTTCGGAGATATTGAATGCTGGTGAAATATTTCGCACAGCCGCCATGTTGGATTGGTGAGACTAAACAAAATTTGAAGTGCATGGTCGGGGTCGTCCCGAATAGTGCTATGAACTTACCGAGTTTCATTGAAATCGCTCCAGCCGTTTAGAAGATATTAGGGGACACACACACACACACTCTCTCTCACACACACACATGCACACATACACACGGACAAAAGGTGATCTCATAAGCCTATTTTATTTTTTCAAAATTGAAAATAGGCTAAAAAGAACAAATTAAAAAGAACAAACTAAAGTAAATAAAGAAGCCCCGTTATTGAGAAATGTGACACAACCTGAAAATAATTACATGTGATTAAAAGTTATTTGCTCTCATTACAAGAAGAGTGGGAATGAAAGGATGAAAAGTTTCCCTCATCAGGCGAGGATCGTCATATCTATGAAAAGGTTTAAATCTGCAAGATAAAAAATTCCACAAAACTCGACCAAAGCCCAGAATGTCAACCACGAACTGACACCAACACCAACCATTTAAGAAGCGACAAAATCTTAACAAAGTGCGGAACTAATGAGGGAACTTAGCTATGTTAACAGTCGCTGTGCAATAAAGCATTGTAAGTGAAACAGCAATTTAGGTCAGTTAATCTGTAGAGGTGGCAATTCTTTCTGAGAGCAGGAACAATTGCTGATCAGCAAGACTTCGAGAATCCAATAAAAGTTTCAAAGGACAAATTAATCGCCGCCCTCGTTAGCTGCTAGTAACTACTAGCGCTCCTTGCGCAAAGTCGGAGACACCGGCAATCAATTATCTTGAAGGGGGGATTGAAAGTGTTCCGACGCTCTTCGGTCTTCGTATAGGCCTACTATAGAACAGAGACGAGTAGAGGTAACACGGCAACAGTGGAAATACTGGAGGGGATGTAGTTTTATCAACGGTTTGCTCAATACACTAAAGTATGTGAATTACCCCAGTTGGTCAATTTCACAATTGCTTCACAGCTTTTAGTAGTCCACCTCATTGCGTAGTGGCAATCACTCTTGCCCGTCACCACAGAGGCCTGGGTTCGATTCCCAGCTCTGCCAAGAAATTAATTCTCCTCTGAGGGCTAAAACGGGGTATACTCAGCCTAGAGAGGCAAAACTGAAAAGGGGCGGGTTTGATTCCCACTTCAACCATCCTGGAAGTGGTTTTCTGTGGTTTTCCACTTCTACTCCAGGTTAATGCCGGGATGGTTCCTAAATTATGGCCACGACCGCTTCCTTCCCAATCTGCATCTGAGTTTCATATATACACTCTAATATGGTCATCACACTAAAACAGGTTATCGGACAAATTCCACACACACACACCCAAGTATCACGGAGCTACATGGCCAGGATTTCACAAAGTCCCGCAATTAATCAACAACAACAACAACAACAGATAGTGCTGTTTTAAGTTCTTCTTAATTTTAATTTTTAACTTTTAATTTACCTGTTCCCCGTAAACTATTTACAGGAACTTTTTTCCGGGACGTCTCTTGAAGTTCTCTTACCTTAGCACAGATAATTAGAAAATAAATACATTTTTGATTTTTTTAATTTTAATTTTAAAATGGCGTATTTTTAATAGCATTTTCTTGACCATTTTCATCTGCCAAAATTAAACTTAAGTAATTTTATAAGAAAATATTTTAAATTATAGCACACATAAGAACACATTATTTGTAAAAATTGTAGCTTTGTATCTTATACTGTTCGGGAAGAAAGATAATTCTTATGAAAGTTATAAGAGACGTAAAACCAATAACATTATTTTAATTCTTATAAAAAGAAATCGATTTAATAGAGAAACTGAGTCAAAGTTTCTTCCGCTAGCTGAGGAAACGACGACAGCTTAGGTTTTAGGGCGGGGTGCACTCCATCACTGCAACACCAGTTTTGTTTTCTTGCTTTTTATCATTCTTGACTGTCACCGCGGAGTCCCGGGTTAGATTCCCGTCTCTGCAAAGAAATTTAATTCTGATCTGAGGGCCGGAACAGGGTACACCCAGCCTCGTGAGGCATAACTGAGAGGAGGCAGATTCGATTCCTACCTCAGCCATTATGGTAGTGGTTTTCCTGTACTACTATCCAGACAAATGCTGGGATGGTTCCTAACTTAAGGTCACGGTCACTTCCTATCCTATTCTTACCTCATTTATAAATCGGCATATTAGTAAGGACATCACAGTGACACAGGTTATCAGACAAATTCTACACACACACAGAGGTGCACGGGGCTACGTGACCACGATGTTGCAAATCTTCTTAATGAATCAACAATAACATCAGTATTAACCAGATTTTTATCACAATGGCATTAACTAATAAGAGATATTCCAGTCAGTGTTTTATCCTTCATTTCTCCATTTTACAGAATATACAAATAAACAAGTAACTACAACTTAGATCTTCCAAAATCACATAAAGATAAGAAATGGTCGAAGATTTATGCCCCAATTACCACGTTAATCGAAAGAATGCTTCCACTTTTACGTGGCTTTTAAACTTGCGAATCTCCCTATTACGTGAAATCCGAACCATTGATGAATGAGGAATCGGCTTAAGAATAGACTTCTCTCGGAAATAATCCTACTGATGTAATATGCTGATTTGCGAGACCGGGGACCTGCATTCGCATTGTACGATGCTGGCTTTCAGATTACATCTGAACATTGATCCGATATGAAACAGCGAATAATAGGCTCAGAAGGAGCAAGTGATTTATGCTCTGGCCATGTTGGTCTCGTAATGAGATCCGCCAACAGTAAGAAAGAAAGTTATTCTTCTCGATGGACCACCCAAGTCTGAGTAGAACCCGTTCCAGTCCTCATACTACTATTCAAATTTCGGGGCATTATAATAATTATGACAATAATAATAATAATAATAATAATAATAATAATAATAATAATAATAATAATAATAATATCGTATGGTCTCGGGTGCCGGGTCCAAGCTTTGTTATTTGACACCCAGAGGGTAGCTTACATGTAGAATTTCTAGTTGTTCCCTGAAGCACTATGAAAGTCAAGGGGATTAGATATCTAAGCTCCTTGAACACTATAGCGCTTTCTAGTAGAGAAATGATGAACTTTGTGTTGGCGGAAATTCCCGAGATTAATTTTGCCATTATGAACACGGCCTACTGAATTCAAATGGGTTCTTTGACATGCCAACATAGTATGACTGCGAGTCGTAATTTTTGCCGCTCTTCAAATAAATCACTTACCACGGCCAGGAGCGAACCTGCAAGCTTGGGGGTTACTAGACCTACACGTTAACCACTCACCCCCCGTGGAAAGCATAATAATAATAACCAAGCACCTTTATTCTTCTGCTATTGACCACCTCGTGGTGTAGCGGCTAGCATTCTTGGCTGTCGCCCCTGGGATCCACGATCAATTCCCGGCTCTGCCTTGAAATGCAATGCTGGAACAGGGAACACTCATCCTCGTGAGGTGAAACTGAGAAAAGGAGGGTTAGATTTCCATCTCAGCCATCTTGGAAGTAGATCTCCGTGTTTTCCCACTTCTACTCCAGGTTAATACCAGGATGGTCCCTAACTAAAGGACACGGCCACCTCCTTTCAAATCCTCGCCTTAATTACAATTAGACACACTAACGTAGCCATTATAATAGCACAAGTTATCAGACAAATTCCACGCATACACGCAAATACTCGGGACTACATGACCACAATTTTGCAAATCCCCTAAATCAATCAATAACTAACCTTTTCCAATCTATCTATCCTGCTGGGGCAGATGACCTCGCTGTTCCTCCTCTTAAAACAACAATAACTATAACTATAACTATAATAACTTTCTATGTCTCCCTCCCTCTGAAGTGCTGAAATAGCTAGGGATTCACCACTCACCAGGCATGCTGCAACTGCTGGCATGACTCAAGGAGATAAGAAACATTTACGGTAAGTGTGGACAGTCGAGTCAAATCAGCATATTTTGTGTTAGTCACAAAACAGGGATGTCCAATTATGTTTACTGTAGATTAAAAACTACTACTTTACGAAATGACAAAATTGCTGACTGTCTAAACTTGTAAACACTAAACACTCATTATTCCGGTTCATGCGACAAAATTTGAATTGAAGAAGGGATCTCAGGGGAGCTTGTGCTCGCGAGCACTTTTTGGCTCGTATGACGTGAGCACCAAATTTCAATCAAAGAGCACAGGGTTGAAAACGCATGTTCTAGAGAGTAAACGTTTCACATGGACCAGCAACCAAGAGAGCCGGTATGAAAGGAATTACCCGTATATTATACATTAATTTGTTTATTTAGTCATTCATTTATTCATTGACAGAATATTTTGTAACGGCGGCGGGCACATGTCAAAAATTTATGGTATGTAAAAGAACCTTCCACCTACTACAATTGTGTGAAGTTAACTTGGTAGGTTAGATTTGATTAAAGCTCTATTAAGTTCCAACGTTTGCCGACAGGTGCCAGTTGCGGTGGCATCTAGTAGCCAAGTTCACAGCTAGGTGTCGTTGACGGTAGCATTTGGCAACACCGGTTATCAGACAGATTCTACATACACCCAAAGTACACGGGGCTATATGACCGCGTTGTCGCAACCTCTAAACTGAGGAACCAACCAATTTTCCTCCATAAACTAGAGTACCTCGAACTGCTGCCATGATTTCCACTCACATGCCGTCTTTCTCTTCTTCCCTTCCACACAAAGTTATGAACTTGACTGGTTGTAGGCCCCAATAAGAGCAAATCTTGAATGTACTTCTTGAATAAACTCAGCCGTCAGATCTTTCCAATCGACTAATACGTTTTCACTCTTCAGATTGCGCAGCAGCTGTACTCCATCCATAAGGGTGTCATGTATATTGCGAGCTCGGCAGATTCCTCCTCGCTTCACCAAACTCAGCAATCGTAATCGTAAAATGACACCAACATGTGTTTCTCTAGAATTTGAATTTAAGGTATTGTGCACAAGAAAAATGGTTCTCCATGGATTACTGAACCAACCTTCCGTGTCATATCGAGTCCCCCGTCCTTAAGACCCTGGGTTATATTGCTGGCCTTGCCAAAAAGTCTTGCGTTGAAAAGATGTGCATTCAGCCTCGTGATAACAACTAGGAAAAGAAGTGGGTTCGAATTCCACTTAGGTGTGTGTTTCCACATTTCCCAGTTTTTAATGTGGATAACATTTCCTAAAAGTCACTAAGAGCACTCAAACTCTAGGGGTACAGTTTTCCAAATACCGTACGTAAAGTTAAGCTATTTTGACAATAATTGTGCCAAACGTTGGAAAGCCAAAAGACCCGGAAAAGTGTCAAAAAGCATGTTTTGAAATGCATTATCATATTTCAAAATAAAATTTTGGAAATTACTATCTGCTTAAATGAATTTTGAGAAAACATGCTAAAAGAAAAGCCTGTTTTTAAAATTGAACTTGTTCTACAGATTTAAATGAAATTAAAGTTTGATTGTTTTAATATATTCTTGATTCTTCATCTTCAATTTGTGGGAAGCAGATTACTGAATTTCTCAAAACATGTTTTGAAATGCTCTATCATATTTCAAAATAAAATTTTGAAAATTACTCTCTGCTTAGATGACCGACAGTAGTGGCTACGCTGGCTAAAGCGCAGCATTAGGTCATGGGACCAAGCTCTCTGCTGACTCGGTAGACACGTGGGTTCGAGCCCCACCGTCGGCCGTCCTTGAAATGGTTTTCCGTGGTTTCCCATTTTCAACACCAGGAAAATGCTGGGACGGTACCTTCTGACAGGCCACGGCCGCTTCCTTCCACATCCTTGCCCAGTTTCATTCACCATCATTCATTTCGTCTCTCATTAACTCCTCTCATGAGGTTGGCGTCAGGAAGGGCATCCAGCCGTAAAAACCATCGCCACAAAGACTTCCATCGCATCTCATCCCCGACCCCGTTGGAAAAACGGGAATAATAAGGGGTAGACATACATACATACTCTCAGCTTGGATGAATTTTGAAAAAACATGCTAAAAGAAAAGCCTGTTTTTAAAATGGAACTTGTTCTACAGATTTAAACGAAATTAAAGTTTGATTGTTTTAATCTATTCCTTGATTCTTCATTTTCAATGTGTGGGAAGCAGATTACTGAGTTTCTCAAACCTTAAGTAGATGTTTCGATTTTCATTTGACCACGTATGGGTCAACACTAGAGCTCGTAGTGATAGATTTAGTGAACTACATATGACAAAGGATGTGGTCTAACTCTTGGCATCCATGACTTGTCAGTTTAGTGTGTGTCACCATGCCGCCAACTCATAAGAGGCGTTTGGTTAATATACAAAATATTCGAAAGTGGAATAATAAAATTAAAAAGCAGATAGTAGTAAGATTCAGCGACGAACCTGTAACGAGTCGGCATCGAGATGAAGACATTGAAATCATTGAACGATCAACTACCCACAAGATGGAGCCATGAGACACATCCAAATCGGTCTCCGATCATGTCCTCTGCCAGTAATGTTACCGAATCGAAGGTTGAGATTAACATAGTGGGGCCATGTTAAAGCCTATTTTACACAGTCTACCTATAAGACCCGAATCCTACAATCAACGCGAAGTATTTACGATTTGAAGGATATTGATGGTAAAAATCGTGTCTCGATGTTGGTTCCAAACGTTGATTCGTGGTGGGATGAAGAGAGTAAAGAACTGATGACCACGTTCATTAATTCCGAATTTATAAACGATGTCAGACGTCTGTCTCAAGGACGTTCCTTCACATCAACCTAAGAGAAAGATCAGTCCGATGGTGGTGGAGATTCTAAAGACACTGTAGAACCAGTGCCTAAATTACCTAAATATACTGTAGATTTCATCGAAAGTTTTGTAATTTTCTAGGAGAATAAAAATTGATGTTAAGTATATATATATATATTTGTTATCCTAAAATCTTAATTCCCAATTGCTGATTTCAACATTATGTTCCTAGCCTGGAGGTTTAGAATAATTATAATAACGTTACCCTCCTGCCCCACAGAAAAGTTCACAATTATTGTGAATTGTTCTGCGGGGCAGGCTCTATATTCATTGTTCTTCCCTTCTTTCTTCGCTCTAATCCCTGCCATTTTTCAAATATACCATTATTTGATGGCTGTAAGTGCTTTTCTTCTATCAACATATAAATTGGGAAGTCTGTTGTTAGAGGCAGATGACCTCATAGTTCCGCCCCTTAAAACAACAATAATTAACTATGATTGGTTAGCTCCTCAGTTTAGGGGCTGTGACAACGCGGTCATGTAGCCCCGTGTACTGTGGGTATGTGTAGAATCTGTCTCATAACCGGTGTTAATTGTGATGACTGCATTAGTGTGTGTTACCTGTTTTCTTTTCAATTCAAGTAATGACTGCAGACATAGAATTTTTTCAAGTAGTTCCTACTTTTGCCGCCAAACGCCACCGTCAACGACTACTAGTTAAGAACTTTGTTACCAGATGCCACCGCAGTCGGTTCCCGGCGACGAACGTCGGAACCTAAGAGCGTTTGTCAAATGTTTAATCTAATTTAGCTCCACACAGGTGTAATTAGTGGAAGGTTCTTTAACATGCCATAAATCTATGACATGGGACCGCCGGCTTTACTTCCCCTCCGAAGGAAGGAATACTGAGGGATTTCTAACGCTCTTAAAAAACCCGACGACTTCAGCCGGGTTTGAACCCGCGATCTTGGGCATAGAAGCTCAGCATGCTACCAACTACGCCACCGAAGCCGCTAAAATAACTAAGTCTGTTGTTGTTGATTCATTTGAGGTCTTGAGACATCTTTGTTTTGACCTCGTGTACTTGTTGTTTGTATGATTTGTCTGATAAATTGTGTTGTGAACGTGGGTTTAAAATTCGAGTGCGCATTTATCGATAGTTGGCAGCTAAGTTGAATCTAAAAGTATTTACAATCATATATCTTAAGGTATACATTGTACTTTAAAAATTTGTTAAAATCTATTAGATTACTATGAAGTGACATTCAGTTAAAATTTGAACCTATCAGTACGCGTAGGATCAAATTGGCAACACTGTCATGTATGGGTTGTTCAAAGTAAATATGCAATATATGCATATGTATGCCACGTTTGGCACAGTTTTCATGGACACTCTATGAGACATCCAAACTTGGGTTCAAATTTCAATAGGGATTTTTCACCAGTTTGGAGCAATGTTATCATTTTAAATATCGGGTACAGATGTCCTGGCATACATTTTCATTCATACGAAATTTAGATCGATAGCTGCAGCCGTTTAGGTGTTGATAAGGTGCGGTAAAGACAGATGGAGAGACGGAAAGGACAGATAGAAAGACATCACTCCGGATTGATCTCACAAGTCTACTCATTCATTTTCTTTTGCAATATATGGAAAGTAGGCTAAAAATAATCATCAATGTCTCATGAAGCAATAATTCAAATTTACTACAAGCATAAAACCCCTGCTTGCAAACCCGGTCTTCTCTCATGAAACATAACGCCCTGGAACTCGGCACTTAAAAGGTCTTAGACTTAATGTAAATTAAATGCACGTTAAAATTTACTTTTATGGATACATTTACGGTATGATCACAATGATGATGGCACTATTTATGTATTTGGTGCTTTTCTTGCTTGACAAATCCAGGGTATCTACCTAAATTAAGACCACGACCGCCTCCTTCCTCAACCCTCATCTCGGTTACAAATACACACTCCAATACAGCAATCACAACAACACAGGTTATCAGACAAATTACACACACCATAATACACGGAGCTACATGACCAAACTGTCGCAAAGCTTATAAATAAATCAACAATAAATTACTTGGTAAATATTTCAGTTTAATTTATTTTGATCACTGGGCAGTACTTCATTTGCTCTTCTTGAAATATTTTGTTCCAAGCAAATAAAATAATATTTATTATTTTTGTTGTCAATTCATTTTAGGGGTTTGGTACATCTTGGTCATCAGCCCTGTGTAGTTGGGTGTGTGTTGAATTTGTATGATAACCTGTATTTTTGTGATGACTGTAGTAGTGCGTGTATTGCATTAAGGACAGGTATGAGGTAGGCGCCCCTGGAATTGTAGTACGTTACTAAGTCTGCATTTGCTTGGAGGGAGTGTGGAAAACCCCGAAAAGTAACCACACTCAGGATAGCCGCTGTCAGCCCCAGAATTCAAACTTGCGATCTCCGGATTTGCTGCAGCTACCCTCGCGACCGTATTGCATGATTTAAAGCAAGACTACGCCGCGTGGTATGAAAAGACGTGAACCTTCCATTATTTGAATGAACAGTGTTATTTATGTCTACAGCTCATTGTTAAACATTCGTTCTTCATTTTATAGCAAATCATTCTAAAGTCTGTTTTCTAATTAAACGTACCAACTCCAGACTGTCTGCTTGTTTATTGGGGCGCTATTTAACAGCAATGAATGCCAAGCTGCTCTCGCAAAATACATTTGACCGTACATTAAATTTACATTAAGTCTAAGACCTTTTATGTGCTGAGTTCCAGGGCATTATGTTTCATGAGAGAAGACAGGGTTTGCGAGCAAGGGTTTTATGCCTGCAGTAAATTTGAATTATTGCTTCATGAGACATTAATGTTCTTTACCCTTAATTTGTTGCCAACGTTATTCGACGAGTATTGCATAAATTAATGCCTTTCACTCACTTACAAACGTTCCTGTAGTGAACCATGAATCATTCCAATAATTTGGTACAGAAATTATCCGTACGAAAAGTTGTGTACATTAATGTGTATGTAAGTCAAGAGGCGCGACCGGCCGCGGTGGCCGAGAGCGCTGACGCGCTATCTCATGTCTCGCTGGCATCGGGAGAGCGTGGGTTCGAATCCCACCTCGGCCGTCTTGAAAATGGTTTTCGTGGTTTCCCATTTTCACTACCAGGCAAATGCCGGGACGGTTCCTTTCAATAGGTCAACGGCCGATTTTCTTTCATAATCCCTTCCCTGACCCGTCCTGAAAAGAAAATACATGGCCATTGGCTGCATTAATAAAAATTATTATTATGTCAAGTGGCGCACTGATGGGACAAAAAGGGGAAAGTCTTGCAGTAGTTTTGATATTTGGTTCTATTACGTTCCCATTATCGCTGAGCTCGATTTTCATCTTTCTTGATGCAAATCTTTTCCGCCAAAAATCACGCTGTGCGATGTTATGAGTTTATTTTCCTCGTCAATTGTTGTTGATCTACCGGCGTAGACGAGTGCGCGAACTCACGCTCCATGACTGTCATGAAAAACAGCTGTTAAGACGCTCCCGGGTTCGGTTCCCGGTCAATGCATGTGAGATTTTCGAAGTGAAATGCCATGTCCTGTGGTTCAGATTCGACGTAAAAAGGAGGTTCTGTGGCTCATGATCGCGTGATTAACAGTCACATTGAACTAGGAGCTTTCTTTTGTTAAGACGCTCGAATCCCGTTGTTGACAACTGTCTTCCTAAGACATATATTCCCTCATATATTCCACACTCGCTTCTAGTGAATACTGAGATGGTGACTTTCTGTGGCATCTGCCCAAATGCTATATCCTACTGATTGCAGTTCAACACACTGCTACAGAACCCCACATTAATACAAAGTAAATATTTGATAAACGAGATTTATCAAATCCCTAAAATGAAATAACTCTTCTGGTTTCGAAGACACCGATGTCACATTATTTCAAACGAGATGGGATCCTTAACAGACCTGTATAAGTTGAATGAGTCACTGATTACTGTAAAAAGACCCACAAATTTTAGTTGTTTTCAATCTATGGTTAGTGGCACTGAAATCTTCAAATTTGTTTTACCTTACATTCCTTGGTTGAAATTTGCTCAGTCGTTCATATGTTAATGAGGATGAGGAGAGAGAAACAAATAAACCAATATACAAAGAGTCAGAGATCTTAGAGAGACTATGTTAAAATTTAAGTGCAAGAGGACAATAATAATAATATCAATCCGTTAATAAGGGTAGAAAATGGCTTAAAGCTCGGGTACAAGTATATGATTCTTACAATCGACTGTCTAGCCTTCGCAGATGATCTAGTGATCTTTTCAGATTCCATTGATATGGCAGAAGAACAACTTAACCAGCTGAAAAATCAAGCACTGAAGGCTGGGCTTCAAATCTCCTTTTAGAAGACACAATTCATGATAAACAGAAAATCAGCGCCCAGGGAACTGGAGGTCGGGCTAAGAAAAGTCCAGAAGGCAGAAAACTTTAAATACCTCGGTGAATGGATAGAGCCTAACCTATCAGAGAAGGAAGCCTTCATGTCACGCATTAATAAAATGGAAATGGCATTGAACCAGACTAAAGACTTCTACAATAAGAGATCGATATCCTTAAACGCCAAAATTAGACATTACTGTACTGTTATTCGACCAGAGGCTCTGTATGCAGCTGAGAATCTAATAATGAACAAGAAGGGTCTAATGGAAAAACTAGAGGCTAAAGAAAGGAAAATTTTGAGGAAAATTCTGGGTCCTATCAAAGAAAACAGCGAATACAGAAGGCGTCACAACCACGAATTGTACAAGCACGTGGAGAAGATCAGTGACACGATTCGAAAAAGAAGGATTGCCTTTTATAGTGTTCTATCCCTTGGTTGGAGGTGGGATAAACAGGCTAGTGTAGGTGTGTTAATTTCAAGGGCTGTTTCCGAATGAGGGTAGTTTCCCGTGATCGGGGAAGACTACCAGTATAGTGTGTTGGTGTGAGTGCTTAATCTATTGGGGGCGTCCCTGCAGGATGCGTTTACCTGCTAGGGGATGAACGTGTAAGTGCAGGCTACTAAGCTAGCCTGCCAATTAAGTAGAGTGAGCAATTCAGCGATCGTGCGGAGTCGGTGACTCGACACTCTGCAGTCGGGCCGCTTGCTCGAGTAGAACTCCTGACGATGCAGTTCCTGGTCGCCACGGTCAGGGTAAATTATGACTAAGGTCAGGTTGGGTATAAGGATGTAAAATGGAGTGTGATTAGTAACAAACGTGTGTGTTTACTGACCAAGTGTTTATTGGCCAGTTGCTGTGATGTGATGTCCCTTTTGGGGAGTTAAACAAATATAAAATGAAGTACAAGTTGTAAAGTGCACAAATGTTTAGGGTAGGTGTTTACAAAGATAAGGAATCTGAGCACACGGCTAGGTCTCACCTGGTGAAGAGCTGGAACGGACCTCGTCGGGCAGGGCCGCTGGCCAAGAACAGATAATGGGGCTCCTCCGGGCCTAGCCTTTAAGGCCTTCCTCCACTGCCTGGTCATCGCTTCCTCATTGCTGTTGTTCCAGTTACCGTGTTTGTGTTAGTATTACGTAAGCGTGACTGTCAGCAGTATGCCGGGCCCGCTTGTGTTTGAAGAAGTGCATGAGGCTTATGTTATGCCTATGAGGGTGGTTTTGATGAAAGATGGAGGGGTGGGTCTTAGGGGGTACTGCCCCGGGCTGTACAAGACCTCTTCGTCGTTTGTTCGCATCCTCGCGAACGGGAAATAGGGTGGGCGTGTCGTTGTAATGATTTTTCCTCGTTTTCTTCTTGTCCCTCTTCTTCTTCTTCTTCTTCTTCAAAGTCGGTGTCGTGTGGGTGTATCGATGTCGTGTTGTCCTGATGGTGATGTGAGTTTAGCGTGTGCTCAGAGGGGGTGGGTTTTAAGTATATACATGTTCATTGTTCATCTAAAATTAATCATTATAAATCTTGACATTGGAAATAAAAATACAGAAAAATACATGTTCTTGATGTTATTGCTGTTAACGAAAAGAGGAAGAAAAAAACATAGATATATGCGTGTTGGCGCCATGCAAGAAGGAAAAAAAACATGGTTGGACGGGTGGTTGTGTCGTCCGTCGTTGTGTGGGAAAAAATTGCTCCCTGCATGTACCTGGTGTCTATAAAGTATAGGCAAGGTATTGTATAAAAGATGGAAGAAAATAGAAAAACAGGTGCCCCAGTGTATAAGTTAAAGGTATATATCAGAATGATTTATTGTTGTTGGGATGAAACAGGACACCTTCACAAATTTTAACGTTAGTAGAAAGAAGATGAAAGAAACAAAAGCATAATCAGTGTGCGTGTATATATACACATTGGAAAAAAATATAACAATATTCGCCGTGGCGATGATGGCAATAATGGTGCCGTATACAGGCTGGTGATAGTCCTGTGGTAATTATGGTAGCATTGTATAATGACATTGGTAATCATGATGATGATAACAGGCATGACCTGATAATAATAATAATAATGATCATGACATTTATAATATTTATAATAATTTATAAATAAACATAATAATAATAATGACCATAGTAATAATGATGGTTGCCATGTTGGTACTCCATGTATAGGTATATTATCCAACCATGTGGAACATGTACGTGTATAACGTTATCATGATATAACTATAAAATACAAAATAATTTACAACTGTTATATATTACCTTATAGAGCTCTTTTAAGTGGCCAGTTATTTTATACCTCTTGCGATGTTAATTCTCGACCTTGCTTCGCACTCTGAAGCGTCCTTAAGTGGCCGTTCCTGCTAGGGTTCAGTGGCTAATCCGCTGTCTCATTTTGTTTTCTCTTATACCCTAGTGGTTTTCCCACCGTGGTTAGGAATTCCACCTTAGCGTCGAAGGCGCGGCGCTTACAAGCGTTGTGCCGCCCTTAGACACTGAATCCACGCTTAATTTTCGTGCATAATGTGTTTTTGTGTTCATTGATACTCAGTATTCCACGGTTACTGTGCATCGTTGACCACTGTGTTGTCACCGTTAAGGGGTGCAACTGAAAGTCTTGGTGAGTGTATGTGTTTGTGACATAGGAGAGTGTGTACAAGTTGGTGTTGGAAATATATTTACAAAAGACATGTTTATTGCGTTGTGGACCTGTGGACAAAGTATATTAGTGGATTGCCGCTCGGGTGATCTGTAATAGAGCATAGAAATATTATATAAGTCATATATACCATTTATAGGCGCATGCCGATATCGCTTGCCTTTGGCACTTGATATTACTGTACCTTAACCTATGCCGGCTAGAATCCTATCTTAGCCTACTTACTCTACTCTTTTGTGTACATGTGTAATTGTAGGTCTCCTCAGTGCACTCCAGTTGTGTGTAGTGTATGTGTGACGTCACCTTTACCTGGTAAATCATGTCAGCATTCCCACGATGCTGCAGTGAAGGAGCTCTTTGCTGAAAAACAAAGACATGTGGTATATATGCCCTTGGCCAAATATATATATATTGCGCACCTATCGCGCAGCGCTGTTTTAAGGGTCGGCTTGGATGGTGCCACCGCCCTTGAGACCTCATCGGACGTCTCGTGTATTATCGGGGTCGGTCAGCTCCAGTGGCTGTACCGTATACCTCGCTGATGGGTCGGACGGCTTTAGCGCCTCCGCCCTGTTATGTCTTCTTGTCGTTACTTTATAGATTTATCGGGCTTATCCTGGCAACATCTAGCCGCCAGGTGCCGAACGCTCTGTGTCGCGTTCACATTACATGTGCCGTTGAATGTTGTTCGGACTTACCCTATAAGGTGCCGAACGCCATATGTCGCGTTCGCGTCGCATACGCGTGTTTTCTCAATGTGTTGTCGGTCTTACCCAGGTAACGGTTTTAGTTGCCAGGTGCCGAACGCTCTGTCATAAATGAAAGTGCCTAACCTATATTATATTAATTAAAGCTATACAAAAAATATTTGTATGTACCTGCCGAGATATTTCTTAACCTAATGCCGAAATATGTTTTAGCAACTGTTTTACAACAGTGCTTGTTAAATTTGCTTCAGTCTAAGTTGCCGTCCAAATGCAACTACCTTACATACTTGAATTTTGATGGCGTACAATGCGTAGGGAGGTATTGGGATTGCGGGTGCCTAATAGGGCTTACACTGCGCCTTTGACTGTCGAAATACGCGAGCATGCATATAGTACACAGGGACCTTCGTCCTATTTGCAGTGTGGTATCGGTAATCCGAGTGACTACGCATGCAGATTGTGGTTTGGGCACTATGTTTCGTGCTCAACACGGCTCCTCCATTGGACCCGTACGTATAGTAGTTTGGAATTACCTTTTGCCTAGAAGGAGTTACCCCTACCTAGTGACCTCCCTTGCACATTGTCACCCATGTGTTTCGTGGGGTTCTCCCCTTAATAACTAATGTGTTGTATATAGGCCAGAGTGACTGCGTTGCTAAGGAGCAAACGCCTCGCGCGGATATCCTTTCCGTTGGTCTTACGCATGCTTATATTGGCATTATTCGCCATTTGGTGTTTATTAATGTTTATTACTGGGTAGCCCACAAGACCCCTTTTGGCAGCCCGTTGCATACCCATTTAATATCTCTGGCCACCCGGTGCGTTACCATTTAAGCTCTGGAGACTCGGTGTCATCCATTTATGTGGGCACGGGCAGGATGACCGCATTCATTCCATACGCATTATTTATTATTCATTGGTTATCATTTGTTAAATCGTCATCACCTCATCCTCCGGGATAAGGACTTGGCGTGCCTAGGATTGGTCCCGCTGAATCCTGAGACACTGCTTCATTTCCTCGAATGGAAGGCTTGTTCCCCGCCATAGGAACGCTACTTATATTACAAGCTAACTACAAGTCTAGTCCTAGTTTGTCGTCTCTAGGTTCGTCTCCTGAGTCTAGTATGGAGCTGGTTAATTCTCCTACTAGCCATCAAAAAGTCTCCCCTGCAGGTCTGGCTTCGTCGACAACAGTGGATAATGGGTGTAAGTTTCTTCGTCCCAGGGAACAGGGTAGGTTTCCCAGGATTCTGAAGCTTGCCCGCACTGAGTCATCGAGCTTCAACCCTACGTCTATCAGTCTATCATCTGGGTCAGGATCTGTTGGCGTTTTGCCCCGTCTCTGCCCTTCCGTGGAGCTTCTGCTCCCTCCGTTTACCTTCTCATCACCATCTAGTGTGATGTCAGATTCCTTTAAAAATAAGTGTGCTACTGCATAATTATGTAATTATGTACAATTTCTAGTGTTCTGGGGTTGTAGAATCTTCGAAATGCAGTGACTACTTTAGGCTTGTCATAGCCGTGTCGGATTTCCAGCGGTGATGCCTTGGTACTTTCCTAGAGGTATTAGTAGGTTTGTAGGGCGTTTGGTCCCTTGTTATTAGGATTCGGGGGTATTATTTGCTGAATGGGGTTAAAGCGTGGTGGGAGGGGTCGTGCATCGTTGGACTCCATGTTTATGGTGGCCGGGAGTCGATGATGCTGCTAGGAGGTATTTACTGTGAGTGGATGGGGTGGGTTTTTCCCAGGTGTGCAACATTTTGAAAATGTCATGCGGGTGTAATAATAATACAATCCCTGGTGTGTGGATAGGATACCTCATGAATTGCGATGGATATGAGGCGTGTCTGCTCTCACTTGAGGATAGGGCCTGTGCTGGGTTACGATAAGTTTATGTCCCTTGAATGCGGGATTATTTAATAAAATACTTGTTAGTATCAGTATGGCCTCATCTCTCTACACAGAGATGTGCATTGCCGCTTGATATTAGTTTCCGAATCACCTCTAATACTCAGGTGTAGGCGTTTGGGGCCAAGGTGTAGCAAACCTTAATTCATTAGAAGCATGAAGTCTATCAACCCCGATGTATACTCTGGAATGTAGTGTAGGTGTTCTTATGTATCTGTATGTCTGTGTTGGATAGTGTTGTAGTAGATAGGGTATGTAGGAAGAAGGGTGTGGGGATGGTAGCCCGTAGTTGGTACCATGGCCATCCTGATGGCATTATCCACCTCTACTCTTATTGTAGTGTGTCATCCTCTCTTGGTTGCCATGTGTTTTCTACCCGCTCTTTGGGATGTACGCTGGCTAAGTTGAGATGCCATATAGCACCTATTGTCTCCTAAAATACTAGTTTGTGGAGTGCCCGTGGGTCTGTGATACCAACGTTGTGTGAAAATGTTTGTGTCTGTGGGCACCGCCTTCGGGCTGCCCTTAGGATGTTTAAGTGTGGTGACGCTGTGTCGTCACGGCCTAGTCTGGTCTCCTGTTCATAACGTGGGGTAGCATGTGATTGTGAGTATAAATTGGCATAGCGTGATCGCCTGTAATGAATTTTAGAGAGAGAAAAAAAAACAAGAAAACAAATTATTAGGGGGGGGGGTTGTTCCCTCATGGAATCTGTCTGTATCCGCCCCTGATTGTTGGGCGCGTGTAGGAAGGATGTGGCCGTGGCTGTAATCAGCGCGCCTGTGTGTGTGAGGTCGCCCACCGCTGACGTCTGCTGGCGCGTGGGATGTTATCGGAGAAGGCTTATCTCGTGTCGCGTGGCTAATTGTCAGGTGCCGCGTACTGCGTGTTATCACCCTTGTAGACATATTCCTAGTGTCGCCAATGATAGGCGTTTGTTAGCCTGTTCTTCCGAGATCAATCCGGCCCACAATATTTGTGTAATATTGGATGCGGAGCCTATTGTAATGCCGCTCTCACTTCCTGTATCAACATCCGTGTCACTGTATATCGTTATTGTTATTGTTTTTATGTCAGTGTCATCATGTCTGCATGTCATTGTCACGTCTTGCTATCACAAGAATGCCTTCCGGCAACAGTGTGTCGCAACGCGCTGGAATTCGCTTATTTGCAACGCAGTGTTTTTTTTTTGTGTATTTGTTTGGTGTCCTTGTGTACGGAAAGTCTTTAATGATATGTAGGAAGGCTGACAAAACGTGACTTCCGCCACAGTCTGTATGTTGACATGTGTTTGCATTCTAGGAAGGCCAACGTGCTACCTTGTCACCTTTTTCCCGCTCACAAGCTTGTTTGGAAATTTGTTTTCGCGATTCGTTCCCCATTGTGTCTTGCTCTATTATTTTATGTCTGGGGTTATCTACATTGCCATGATTTTGGCCGTAGAGATGTGGTGTTACCTACTTTGCGTGAGCGGTTGTTTGTGCCCGTGGCGTCCCCCGTATTCAGATGTCGGGCGCTATGGTCCAAAAAAAAGTATCTTGTGGTCTCCGTAGAGGCCTGGTTTTCCCGGTACGTCCCCTATTGGCAGTCCCGGGGTCGCTAATGCCCTAAGTAGGCTATTATAGCGAGTACCTTAGAACGGGCCTACGTTCCTGTATGTAAAAGAACCTTCCTGTGTTCATGATTGTGTGGCTCAATCGTTTATGTGCTTGTGTGTGGCATTAGTGCAATGCATCTGCCACCCCTAGTGTATGTTTAAAGCGTGTACACCGTAATAATATGCCATTCATATACGTATAATATAAACATTCTTATGCCTATCTTCACTCTTAGCTATACTCTATGGGGCACAGTGTCTATATGGGACCCTATGGTTTTTCTTTATGGGATTGTGTATTCATGCTGTCTGTGCGATGCCGCCCGTGTGATTGTCTGTCCCCGTGTCCATATTCCTGGTTTAATTTTAACGTACTTGCGAATTGCCTTAATTTTGGCCAGTTTCCGTCTAGGTGAGAGTGAATTTTCCCCTGTAAATGTGTCTATCTGGTGTCTAGTCGCGCTGGCTGAGTTTTCTGACTTTCCATGTTGAAAAACCTGTGTGTTGGATCTAACTGATCTTTCGTCGGTCGACAGTTTTGTTTTTCACGGCGTCCGGTTTTATTGGGTATTCGGACCCGTGATCCCGTATAACGCTCCGTGTTTTATGTCTGCGTTGTCTGTTGGGATTTTATGCGTCCCTAGTTTGGCCTCTAGTCGTGTTGTCGCGCCAAAAATGCCGTTGGATGCTTCCTTTTTGGCACGTTTGTATCGTGTTTCTGTGTGTTGAATGTGTTAGGCCCTGATGCATACCTTATACCTTTCGGTAGCCTAAGCTGCTGGAGGCTGTAGACTCTCTATTATGTATGTAACATGTTTGGTACAGGCATGCGGGTTTGACGCAACCCACAAAGGTATGGTATCTGTTCTGTGCGTCCGCATATGCCTTGGGCTAATGCCTCGGCACCACATTTTCTGTGTTTTATGTACCATGGCGTGTATTGTATGTTTGAAATACGCGTGCGAAAATGTTCATTAGTGTGAGTGTTTTGTGTAATTCGGAACGTCCCTCGTACTTTAATTTCGGGAGTTATCCGGCTTTGAAAATGGCGTGAATGATTGTGTATATTACTGCCAGAGCGAGGGCGTTCCTAGCCTGTCTGGTACTTGCGAAAGCCGCATGTTCATTTACGTCTTATCGCTGACTGGCGATACTGTCAAGTTTCAATGGTGTGTGAAGTACCTGCTGCTAGTCTAGCGGTCTGTTTATCGCATGTGTTGAGCAAGTGTGCGTGGGTTTGCTGACACGCTTTTCTATTGTCTGCATACATGGTGTGCCTTTGGTTCCTCGTCATGTAAAAAACCCTACCTCTGTTCATATATATTGTGTCCTCAATTTTTGTGTTACTGTAGGTCTGGTGCGAATATATTCTTGCTCTTGATATGTCTCTGTGAGTAGCTGATGTATTTATGTACGTGTATCTCCGGGCTTCTAGTCGCGTGTCTGGTCACTAGATGTCGGAGGCGGTTTTATTATTTTATGCATATTAATCCCTGTTAGCGTGACTGTCCCTTATTGCTGTGTCCTCCAATTGGATGGCTACCTGACCTTGCGTTCCTGGTATTCAGAAGGTCGCGGGTTTGAGACCGTCTTTGTTCAGGATGATCATTCCTGTTGCCTTTTGGGCCTGTGTCTCTGTGACGGTTTTGTCAGTCTTATTGACTCTTTTTATGGTAACTGTGTTTACTGCGTGACCTCAAAAATATATTACAGTATTTTCTCCTCAACTGTGAGTGTTATCTCATGGTATTTACGCTTAGTTTGAGCGACGTCATAAGGGACAAGAAAAATTCCTGCTATGGGCAGTGTAAGAAATAACATACACATATGGATCAAATATATATACACGCATGCAAATTGTACAGTTTTGGGCATGGGTTTTTGTGTGTTTACCCTTTCTAATTTAACTATTGCCTGCCAGTATATCTCAAGTGTTATCATGCTGTATGGAAGTGTAAGTCTGTGATGTTGTATCTCCAGACCGCGCAATTTGTTTGCCCCTGGAGTGTCGTGTTTGTGTGAATGCATCCCGTTTGTGTGTCTAACCTCTACAGGGGTAGAACCTGTCTTTTGTGTTAATTGTAGCGTACGCGCCCCCGTGAGGGTTTTGGGAATGTTTCAGCATTTTATGTGGAAAATTCCGTGTATTTTGTCCTGGGAACATTTATCCATGGGCTTGTGCGGTCAGTGAATTTCACTATTGGGCGCGCGACCTCGCCCGCCGGGGTGAATTACTGCGCCCTGTTATGAAGGCATAGGCCTCAGGTTCCCATTGAGGTGCTTCTTTACTACCTTTCATGGGTGTTTTAAGTAAAGCAGGCCTAAGCCTACGTTCCCCGTAGTGCCTGTTAATAGGCGTAGGTATGCTGGCGCCTGTGTTGGCTCCGCGCTTCCCTATTAGTGTCTGTGCGCGTGTATGCCCTCCTGTCTGCCTGGCCTCGTGGGGTGGGCGGTAAAATTTCCCTTATACCCCGTGTACTTTTTTTCGGAGGCAGGATAGTGTGTGTAGGCGTGTGTGTTACATGCTGATGAACTGTAAGCAATCCCCCTGTATTTTTTCACTGGGGGTGCACATGTTCGTGTGGATGGGCTAATGTCCTACCAGCTGTGTGTGGTAATGTATGTGTGCCGGGTGTGGACCTCTGTATGTGTCAACGTCTGCCCTTGCACCCATGGTCCTGGCTTCGAATTTGCCATTGCGTACGTAGTCAGGCCTGTATGCCAGGTCGACATGTATGCCCTATCGTCATATCGTACCGTGGATGTCCTGACGTCATGCGGGTGTTGCCCTCGCTCATCCGTTCGCCCCATCAGGTCGTTTCGCCGCCGATCGCGGGTCTCATCCCTCGTCGTGGCGTGTGCCCCTGCTGTCATTCTAGTTGGACCTCTATAGTCCCGGTAGTGTGGCCGCCGGTAGGCCCTCTTCCGCTCTTCCCTAATGTGTCTTTCCCTGTCCCCCCTAGGTGTTTGTTTGGATGCCCTTTTACGTAACGTCGGGGTGGGTAGCCCCGTTCTTCCCTGTATTGGTATTGGAGGGATATGTCCCCGGTTTCGCCTATTCTCTGCCATAATGGTCTTCCGGGCTGGTTCCGAAAATTGTTTATGTGTGTGTGCCTGCCCCTGCAGCGTTTTGGAGCTTACCCTGGCCGATTCCTGTGGTATGGCCACGGCTGCCTCCTTTCCCTTTGTTTTGCTGGTGTCTGAGATGGACATCCGTGTGAATTGCTGCGTTAAGATGTCGTCTTCGTGCTTTGTGAGGTTTCCTATTGCCAGCTCAAAATGAATATTAGTAGCTTGGAGCTCTACAAATTCATCCCAAAGCTTGGCGAAATCGCTCGTGAGCTCTTTGGCTTGGTCGGCTACCTTTGTGTTCTGTGTTTGCGCCCTATGGTGTTCCTCCCTCAATCTGTAGTATTGTTGTGTCAGCTGATCGTGTCTTTTATGTAGCCACCAGTGTGTAAGATTTAATTGTATTCTAATTGTGGCTATTCGAACCCTAATTTTCCGGGACTTTCCGCTGGTGCTCTGCGAGTTGGTAAGTGCCCTCATGATCGGTCTATATTGTCTCTGCACGAGCTTTTGCACTTTTCGCACGCGGTCCTGCTGTTCCCTAATTCTGCTGTGGGATGCTATGATCCCCTGGTACAAGTCAATGTTCCTCAGCATGGCCTGTCGAGCGGGTGTGTTCATATTTATATGTGTGTTAAAAATAAAAAGAATTATGTTCTGCAATGACTCGCTATACTGGGGTGGGTTGGTGGGTTAAAAATTCCCTTGTATTCCCAGAGAGGAGAAAAAATAATGCTTCCTCTCAGAAAAAAAAAATTAAATCTCGCTTGGCTACTTGCGATATGGATCGCTCTACCACGAGGGCTCGTTGTTTGAGTTCCTTACCCTTATTTTGCGTGGTAGTGGCGCCACCACCATATATGTTTTATCCCTTTGTTGGGGGTGGGATAAACAGGCTAGTGTAGGTGTGTTAATTCCAAGGGCTGTTTCCGAATGAGGGTAGTTTCCCGTGATCGGGAAGACTACCAGTGTAGTGTATTGGTGTGAGTGCTTAATCTATTGGGGGCGTCCCTGCAGGATGCGTTTACCTGCTAGGGGATGAACGTCTAAGTGCAGGCTACTAAGCTAGCCTGCCAATTAAGTAGAGTGAGCAATTCAGCGATCGTGCGGAGTCGGTGACTCGACACTCTGCAGTCGGGCCGCTTGCTCGAGTAGAACTCCTGACGATGCAGTTCCTGGTCGCCACGGTCAGGGTAAATTATGACTAAGGTCAGGTTGGGTATAAGGATGTAAAATGGAGTGTGATTAGTAACAAACGTGTGTGTTTACTGACCAAGTGTTTATTGGCCAGTAGCTGTGATGTGATGTCCCTTTTGGGGAGTTAAACAAATATAAAATGAAGTACAAGTTGTAAAGTGCACAAATGTTTAGGGTAGGTGTTTACAAAGATAAGGAATCTGAGCACACGGCTAGGTCTCACCTGGTGAAGAGCTGGAACGGACCTCGTCGGGCAGGGCCGCTGGCCAAGAACAGATAATGGGGCTCCTCCGGGCCTAGCCTTTAAGGCCTCCCTCCACTGCCTGGTCATCGCTTCCTCATTGCTGTTGTTCCAGTTACCGTGTTTGTGTTAGTATTACGTAAGCGTGGCTGTCAGCAGTATGCCGGGCCCGCTTGTGTTTGAAGAAGTGCATGAGGCTTATGTTATGCCTATGAGGGTGGTTTTGATGAAAGATGGAGGGGTGGGTCTTAGGGGGTACTGCCCCCGGGCTGTACAATAGCCACGTGACACGAATGAGCCCAGGTAGGATATCAAAACGGATATTGACGTACTTTCAAGATAAGAAAACCAAAGGGGCATGGTTTACGGAAGTTGAGGAAGATCTACGTGAAATGGAAATTTCCCCTAAACATATCCAAGAGCGTGTTCCACTTCAGAAAAAACTACGTACGCACAAAGGTTTCCAGGAAAAGCCGAAGTTGAAGACAGGGAAGGCGTGGTCCCAAGAGAGAAAAGAACAACACCGGAGACGAATGCGGGAACATTGGGCGGTAGTTAGAGCTCGGAAGAAGAGACAGTTGAACTGACGTGGTCCCTAGTTGGCCGAATCGAAGAAAGAAGAAGAAGAAGAAGAATCAATCCATAAAAGACGAGCCCGATTTTATGGCCGCCTCAGACGAATGGACGGCAACACGTTGACAAAGAAGGTCTTTCACTTTTTGGTTCCAACCACAAACCACGATTCCCTGGTTTAAAAACACCAAAGAAGTCCTTCGAATTCTCCAAATCAATCCCGACGACGCATTGGACAGGGATCTCTTGCGCCAAAAGATAGTGACAAACGGGCTTAACCGAGTCTTGTCTGCATAAATAAGACATGGTGCCCCTTGGACAGAGGTACGCAAGCAGGGTCATTCCCAAATGATGAGGGAATTCTGAGTGCAAAACAAAGGCAAATGTGACAAGACTTAACGTGGTCCTAGATGGCCCTAGTGAATTATATAATCATAATCATAATAATAATAATCTAATAATCCTAAGGAATTCAGTGGTATTCTGGAAGAACCTCTAAGGAAAGGCACCCCGTTGTCAAAAGTAAGAAAAGAAATACATCAGGAAAAAACTTGACGAGCCTTACAGTAGTCTCATATGATGTGTAACATCTGACATAGAAGAAACCTCACATGAAATTGTTGATACACCGGTATTGTATGTCTACCCCTTATTATTCCCGTTTTCCTACGGGGTCGGGGATGAGATGCGATGGAAGTATTTGTGGCGGATGGTTTTTACGGCCGGATGCCCTTCCCGACGCCAACCTCACGAGAGGAGTTAATAAGAGATGAAATGAATGATGTGGAAGGAAGCGGCCGTGGTCCGTCAGAAGGTCAGCATTTGCCTGGAGTTGAAAATGGGAAACCACGGAAAACCATTTCAAGGACGGCAAATTGTTGATACAACGGTAGTTTATAATATTTTTGGCGCAAATATTAATCTATTGTAAAAGGGAGTGTTTTACAGATATTGTAGTTTATAATACGAAACTCATTTTATTAGAAGTTTTGTATCTTCCACCAGTACTAGCCTAAATAAAGAATACGATATGGATCAACTAGATTAATGGACGCGACACCGCTCATAACCTTAAATTCCCTATAAGGAGGCCAACTTGCAAGTAAATGCAATGTGCATAGCAGTAGATCATGAAAGGCTTGCCCAGTTCCCGGACCTTTTGATTCACAGACCGACACGTAATTTCATATGGATTTTATTAAAATGAGTCATACTGATATGATAAATATCGTTTAAAACGATAATCTGGTAGCAAAAATATCTTACTCGTCCGGGATTCGAACCCGAGATCTCTAGATTCAGAGTCAATGACGCTAACCCAACGGCTATTCCAACCACACAAACATTAGGTAAAAGATGGTGACTTATTTTCACGTACCAATAATAATGCATCACGGAATTACGTTTCATTTATATTTTGCTTGTTCCGATAATGTTCCTGCGTGAAATTGAGTTTAAAATGCCTTATGAACAGGCCCTCCTGTGAGTTAAGATAATAAATTCAGCAATAGTTCATGAAGGCTTGCTCAATTCTCGTATAAACACAACGATTATATTATATTGATGACTGCATTACCGTTATGTGGGTTAATATTTGAATAGCGATTGTGCAGAAACATAATACCGGCAATGCCGACTACTTACAATGTTTGAAATTAAGGCATTTTACCATTTAAATACGGATACGAAGACTTCGAACATGTACCATGTGCTTTGTTTCAATCACTTGACACCAGAGTTTGCATGAGCGTTCACCGTCAGAATGAAAGTGTTCAGCAATGCGATCCAGCTGGCAGTGCGTCTTACACACTTCCGTTCGATTCACCACTGCCAGTTAGATCGTCCGATCCACTTCCATCCCATTTTTAAAATCACTCCCACAAATATCCAGCAACCGAGGGGAAAGATTTTACACATCAAAAATGCGTCAGTACTGGGCAAAAATCAAAACCCATTTGTTGAACAAGTGTGGTCCCCAGTAGACTCATTTTAAAGAATAATAATTGTTACGTGGAGAGGACTCTAATTGCGACCTTGACTGTATCTCGTGTGGCGAGAGGATGGCTCTCGACTCCATTTAGCGGCAAACCTTCGACCTGTTTCTCCGCGTGTTGATCTTCTGAGAATTATATCGATTTAGACTTTGACTTGTCGAGAATGATCGATATCTGTAAGATTGTATCATCAGTTGGCACTTGAAAAACAATTTGATTATTAATGGATTGGAACTAGAAACGACAAGATGTAGGGTCTGACATTTTACTGGTCTACCAGATTTTCAAAGGAAAACACTTGTTCAGAGAAGTTGTTTCTGGAAACGTCTCATCGAAGACGTAATGACATAACTACGACATACAGAACTTATGTATAACCTTCTTGTAGGACATGCATGTCGTGTTAATTATACAGGTATGTTCAAGTTAATAGGTAACTGACGATTTTCCTTGTACTTGTGTTGTGTCTTGTAGCACTTACGATGGTGGGAACAATTGCCGATATGTCCTATAAAATATTGATCATGCAATTTGGAAGGGTTGGTTCTTAAACTTAAACGTCGATCCTAAACAAGCAGTTTGGTGATGCTGACTTACAATTTGTCCTGTTAGCCAGAGACATTTAAAAACCTTCTTTAATAATGTTTTTTATCATTTCAAATGATCTTGTCGACTTCATCGTTATGCTTTGGTCTACCGTTATGCGTTACGGTTACGGCGTGTATGACGTCATAATGTTGTTCAGTGCATATGTACCGAGTCTGAGTTTACTCCTGGGGTCTGGCGTTATGCGATACGGAGACGGCGAGTGCGTGACGTCATGCAGCCCCCGCGGGGAGCCTAAGTTAAAGGGTAATGGAGTCTGATGAGTCTGAGTTTACTCCTGGGGTCTGGCGTTATGCGGTACGGAGACGGCGAGTGCGTGGTCATGCAGCAGAGTGCACCTCCCGCTCTCCGATAGCCGCGCGGGAAGCCTAAGTTAATGGGTAATGGAGTCTGTTGAAAGAGTCCTGGGGCTCGCTTCGCTCGAAGCTCTCCTGAGTCTTTCTAACATGTGTAGCATTTGTAGCATGCGTCATTTGAAATGATATAAAGTCTAGTCTCTCAGACTGACTGTATCTTTTTCTTTTCATTCCTCTGGTTTAACGTAGTATTTTCCCTTAAGGAAACCGTCTCAATTCATCTTCATTAATGACATTTTATTGAATCTTTTCTAACCGTTCTTTGGTCGTTGTCATGCTATCCTTTGGTATAGTTAATAACATTCTGTTTAAACAATTCGACTTTCAATTTATTAATGATTTTATCCATCTTGATACCGCAGTGAATATACGTGTTTGAGCCGAGCTCTTGAATAATTAACGATCTAAATATTTTCTTGGATTGATTCATCCTGATTCATCCTACAGGGTCATTATGTGTGTGCACGCCAGTAAACACGGCAAGCTAAGCCGGCTGTGACTAGCGCAGATCGCGGCCGCGTGCACCCGGTTCAGCCGGAGGTCAGCGCGCACTTTCACACTTTTAGCAAAGATGTTCAATAATGTGTACTTACAGTGCTCATAGGCGATGCTGAAAATATGTCCTCCTTTCTTGTAACACACACCTGACATCTTGAGATGAAAGAATGTCTGTCAACGCTTTAATTATTTACGGATCCTGTTTCCTTGAATCGTTTATCGAGCCTCCTACTTGTACTGTCATTATACACAGATCTTCCTGGAAACTTGATTCGAAATTTTCGCTTCGTTTCAGAACAAGATTTTCTGCTTTTCATATACGAATTATGGATATACACACGTTCGCGCAATGTGAATTGGTGTCTTGGTATGACCAACAATCACAGTAATCACAATACTAACTAAACGTGCGACACTAACGTCTAAGATTTGCAAATACTCGCCCATATGAATGACAAAGCACTTGTGAACTAACGATATGAGTCAGCGGAGAGCGCCGTTATACTCACTAAACGTGCGACACTAACGTCTAAGCTTTGCAAATACTCGCCCATATGAATGACAAAGCACGTGTGAACTAACGGTATGAGTCAGCGGAGAGCGCCGTTATATTCACTAAACGTGCGACACTAACGTCTAAGCTTTGCAAATACTCGCCCATATGAATGACAAAACACGTGTGAAATAACGATATGAGTCAGCGGAGAGCGCCGTTATACTCACTATACGTGCGACACTAACGTCTAAGCTTTGCAAATACTCGCCCATATGAATGACAAAACACGTGTGAACTAACGATATGAGTCAGCGGAGAGCGCCGTTATACTCACTAAACGTGCGACACTAACGTCTAAGCTTTGCAAATACTCGCCCATACGAATGACAAAGCACGTGTGAACTAACGATATGAGTCAGCGGAGAGCACCGTTATACTCACTAAACGTGCGACACTAACGTCTAAGCTTTGCAAATACTCGCCCATATGAATGACAAAGCACGTGTGAACTAACGATATGAGTCAGGGGAGGGCACCGTTATACTCACTAAACGTGCGACACTAACGTCTATGCTTTACAAATACTCGCCCATATGAATGACAAAGCACGTGTGAACTAACGATATGAGTCAGCGGAGAGCGCCGTTATACTCACTAAACGTGCGACACTAACGTCTAAGCTTTGCAAATACTCGCCCATATGAATGACAAAGCACTTGTGAACTAACGATATGATTCAGCGGAGAGCGCCGTTATACTCACTAAACGTGCGACACTAACGTCTAAGCTTTGCAAATACTCGCCCATATGAATGACAAAGCACGTGTGAACTAACGATATGAGTCAGCGGAGAGCACCATTATACTCACTAAACGGCGACACTAACGTCTAAGCTTTGTAAATACTCGCCCATATGAATGACAAAGCACGTGTGAACTAACGATATGAGTCAGCGGAGAGCACCGTTATACTCACTAAACGTGCGACACTAACGTCTAATCTTTGCAAACACTCGCCCATATGAATGACAAAGCACTTGTGAACTAACGGTATGAGTCAGCGGAGAGCGCCGTTATACTCACTAAACGTGCGACACTAACGTCTATGCTTTACAAATACTCGCCCATATGAATGACAAAGCACGTGTGAACTAACGATATGAGACAGCGGAGAGCACCATTATACTCACTAAACGTGCGACACTAACGTCTAAGCTTGGCAAATACTCGCCCATATGAATGACAAAGCACTTGTGAACTAACGATATGAGTCAGCGGAGAGCGCCGTTATACTCACTAAACGTGCGACACTAACGTCTAAGATTTGCAAATACTCGCCCATATGAATGACAAAGCACTTGTGAACTAACGATATGAGTCAGCGGAGAGCACCGTTATACTCACTAAACGTGCGACACTAACGTCTAAGCTTTGCAAATACTCGCCCATATGAATGACAAAGCACGTGTGAACTAACGATATGAGTCAGCGGAGGGCACCGTTATACTCACTAAACGTGCGACACTAACGTCTATGCTTTGCAAATACTCGCCCATATGAATGACAAAGCACGTGTGAACTAACGATATGAGTCAGCGGAGAGCGCCGTTAAACTCACTAAACGTGCGACACTAACGTCTAAGCTTTGCAAATACTCGCCCATATGAATGACAAAGCACGTGTGAACTAACTATATGAGTCAGCGGAGAGCGCCGTTATACTCACTAAACGTGCGACACTAACGTCTAATCTTTGCAAATACTTGCCCATATGAATGGCAAAGCACGTGTGAACTAACGCTATGAGGCAGCGGAGAGCGCCGTTATACTCACTAAACGTGCGACACAAACGTCTAAGCTTTGCAAATACTCGCCCATATGAATGACAAAGCACGTGTGAACTAACGATATGAGTCAGCGGAGAGCGCCGTTATACTCACTAAACGTGCGACACTAACGTCTAAGCTTTACAAATACTCGCCCATATGAATGACAAAGCACGTGTGAACTAACGATATGAGTCAGCGGAGAGCGCCGTTATACTCACTAAACGTGCGACACTAACGTCTAAGCTTTACAAATACTCGCCCATATGAACGACAAAGCACTTGTGAACTAACGATATGAGTCAGCGGAGCACGCCGTTATACTCACTAAACGTGCGACACTAACGTCTAAGCTTTGCAAATACTCGCCCATATGAATGACAAAGCACGTGTGAACTAACGATATGAGTCAGCGGAGAGCACCGTTATACTCACTAAACGTGCGACACTAACGTCTAAGCTTTGCAAATACTCGCCCATATGAATGACAAAGCACTTGTGAACTAACGATATGAGTCAGCGGAGAGCACCGTTATACTCACTAAACGTGCGACACTAACGTCTATGCTTTACAAATACTCGCCCATATGAATGACAAAGCACGTGTGAACTAACGATATGAGTCAGCGGAGAGCGCCGTTATTCTCACTAAACGTGCGACACTAACGTCTAAGCTTTGCAAATACTCGCCCATATGAACGACAAAGCACGTGTGAACTAACGATATGAGTCAGCGGACAGCACCGTTATACTCACTAAACGTGCGACACTAACGTCTAAGCTTTGCAAATACTCGCCCATATGAATGACAAAGCACTTGTGAACTAACGATATGAGTCAGCGGAGAGCACCGTTATACTCACTAAACGTGCGACACTAACGTCTAAGCTTTACAAATACTCGCCCATATGAATGACAAAGCACTTGTGAACTAACGCTATGAGTCAGCGGAGAGCGCCGTTATACTCACTAAACGTGCGACACTAACGTCTAAGCTTTGCAAATACTCGCCCATATGAATGACAAAGCACGTGTGAACTAACGATATGAGTCAGCGGAGAGCACCGTTATACTCACTAAACGTGCGACACTAACGTCTAAGCTTTGCAAATGCTCGCCCATATGAATGACAAAGCACGTGTGAACTAACGATATGAGTCAGCGGAGAGCACCGTTATACTCACTAAACGTGCGACACTAACGTCTAAGCTTTGCAAATACTCGCCCATATGAATGACAAAGCACTTGTGAACTAACGATATGAGTCAGCGGAGAGCACCGTTATACTCACTAAACGTGCGACACTAACGTCTATGCTTTACAAATACTCGCCCATATGAATGACAAAGCACGTGTGAACTAACGATATGAGTCAGCGGAGAGCGCCGTTATACTCACTAAACGTGCGACACTAACGTCTAAGCTTTGCAAATACTCGCCCATATGAACGACAAAGCACGTGTGAACTAACGATATGAGTCAGCGGACAGCACCGTTATACTCACTAAACGTGCGACACTAACGTCTAAGCTTTGCAAATACTCGCCCATATGAATGACAAAGCACTTGTGAACTAACGATATGAGTCAGCGGAGAGCACCGTTATACTCACTAAACGTGCGACACTAACGTCTAAGCTTTACAAATACTCGCCCATATGAATGACAAAGCACTTGTGAACTAACGCTATGAGTCAGCGGAGAGCGCCGTTATACTCACTAAACGTGCGACACTAACGTCTAAGCTTTGCAAATACTCGCCCATATGAATGACAAAGCACGTGTGAACTAACGATATGAGTCAGCGGAGAGCACCGTTATACTCACTAAACGTGCGACACTAACGTCTAAGCTTTGCAAATACTCGCCCATATGAATGACAAAGCACGTGTGAACTAACGATATGAGTCAGCGGAGAGCACCGTTATACTCACTAAACGTGCGACACTAACGTCTAATCTTTGCAAATACTCGCACATATGAATGACAAAGCACGTGTGAACTAACGATATGAGTCAGCGGAGAGCACCGTTATACTCACTAAACGTGCGACACTAACGTCTAATCTTTGCAAATACTCGCCCATATGAATGACAAAGCACGTGTGAACTAACGATATGAGTCAGCGGAGAGCGCCGTTATACTCACTACACGTGCGACACTAACGTCTAAGCTTTGCAAATACTCGCCCATATGAATGACAAAGCACGTGAGAAATAACGATATGAATCAGCGGAGAGCACCGTTATACTCACTAAACGTGCGACACTAACGTCTAAGCTTTGCAAATACTCGCCCATATGAATGACAAAGCACGTGTGAACTAACGATATGAGTCAGCGGAGAGCGCCGTTATACTCACTAAACGTGCGACACTAACGTCAAAGATTTGCAAATACTCGCCCATATGAATGACAAAGCACGTGTGAACTAATGATATGAGTCAGCGGAGAGCACCGTTATACTCACTAAACGTGCGACACTAACGTCTAAAATTTGCAAATACTCGCCCATATGAACGACAAAGCACGTGTGAACTAACGATATGAGTCAGCGGAGAGCGCCGTTATACTCACTAAACGTGCGACACTAACGTCTAAGCTTTGCAAATACTCAATCATATGAATGACAAAGCACGTGTGAACTAACGATATGAGTCAGCGGAGAGCGCCGTTATACTCACTAAACGTGCGACACTAACGTCTAAGCTTTGCAAATACTCGCCCATATGAATGACAAAGCACTTGTGAACTAACGATATGAGTCAGCGGAGAGCGCCGTTATACTCACTAAACGTGCGACACTAACGTCTAAGATTTGCAAATACTCGCCCATATGAATGACAAAGCACTTGTGAACTAACGATATGAGTCAGCGGAGAGCGCCGTTATACTCACTAAACGTGCGACACTAACGTCTAATCTTTGCAAATACTCACCCATATGAATGACAAAGCTCGTGTGAACTAACGATATGAGTCAGCGGAGAGCGCCGTTATACTCACTAAACGTGCGACACAACGTCTAAGATTTGCAAATACTCGCCCATATGAATGACAAAGCACTTGTGAACTAACGATATGAGTCAGCGGAGAGCGCCGTTATACTCACTAAACGTGCGACACTAACGTCTAAGCATTGCAAATACTCGCCCATATGAATGACAAAGCACGTGTGAACTAACGATATGAGTTAGCGGAGAGCGCCGTTATACTCACAAAACGTGCGACACAACGTCTAAGATTTGCAAATACTCGCCCATATGAATGACAAAGCACTTGTGAACTAACGATATAAGTCAGCGGAGAGCACCGTTATACTCACTAAACGTGCGACACTAACGTCTAAGCTTTGCAAATACTCGCCCATATGAATGACAAAGCACGTGTGAACTAACGATATGAGTCAGCGGAGAGCGCCGTTATACTCACTAAACGTGCGACACTAACGTCTAAGCTTTGCAAATACTCGCCGATATGAATGACAAAGCACGTGTGAACTAACGATATGAGTCAGCGGAGAGCGCCGTTATACTCACTAAACGTGCGACACTAACGTCTAAGCTTTGCAAATACTCGCCCATATGAATGACAAAGCACGTGTGAACTAACGATATGAGTCAGCGGAGAGCACCGTTATACTCACTAAACGTGCGACACTAACGTCTAAGCTTTGCAAATACTCGCCCATATGAATGACAAAGCACGTGTGAACTAACGATATGAGTCAGCGGAGAGCACCGTTATACTCACTAAACGTGCGACACTAACGTCTAAGCTCTGCAAATACTCGCCCATATGAATGACAAAGCACGTGTGAACTAACGATATGAGTCAGCGTAGGGCACCGTTATACTCACTAAACGTGCGACACTAACGTCTATGCTTTACAAATACTCGCCCATATGAATGCCAAAGCACGTGTGAACTAACTATATGAGTCAGCGGAGAGCGCCGTTATACTCACTAAACGTGCGACACTAACGTCTAAGCTTTGCAAATACTCGCCCATTTGAATGACAAAGCACTTGTGAACTAACGATATGAGTCAGCGGAGAGCGCCGTTATACTCACTAAACGTGCGACACTAACGTCTAAGATTTGCAAATACTCGCCCATATGAATGACAAAACACGTGTGAACTAACGATATGAGTCAGCGGAGAGCGCCGTTATATTCACTAAACGTGCGACACTAACGTCTAAGCTTTGCAAATACTCGCCCATATGAATGACCAAGCACGTGTGAACTAACGATATGAGTCAGCGGAGAGCGCCGTTATATTCACTAAACGTGCGACACTAACGTCTATGCTTTACAAATACTCGCCCATATGAATGACAAAGCACGTGTGAACTAACGATATGAGTCAGCGGAGAGCGCCGTTATACTCACTAAACGTGCGACACTAACGTCTAAGGTTTGCAAATACTCGCCCATATGAATGACAAAACACGTGCGAACTAACGATATGAGTCAGCGGAGAGCGCCGTTATATTCACTAAACGTGCGACACTAACGTCTAAGCTTTGCAAATACTCGCCCATATGAATGACCAAGCACGTGTGAACTAACGATATGAGTCAGCGGAGAGCGCCGTTATACTCACTAAACGTGCGACACTAACGTCTAAGCTTTGCTAATACTCGCCCATATGAATGACAAAGCACGTGTGAACTAACGATATGAGTCAGCGGAGAGCACCGTTATACTCACTAAACGTGCGACACTAACGTCTAAGCTTTGCAAATACTCGCCCATATGAATGACCAAGCACTTGTGAACTAACGATATGAACCAGGTGCGCGGCCGCGTACTGTGCTAGTCACAGCTGGCTTAGCTTGCCGTGTTTACTGGCGCGCAAACACATAATGACTCTGTAGATTGAATTTCTTGGTTGTTACATTGTATTACCTATTAAGGTAGTTACATTTTCACTAACGTAATCTTTTCGTTCGGTTTCAATTAACCTTACTTATTCCGACTGCTTGATTTTTCCAGTCCAATTATTGTATTTATTGGAATTTGTTATTTTCTATGGTATTTAGCTTTGACCATTTCCTTTCTACTTTAAACATTCAATTTAATTTAATCTTGTTAATGTTTAATTTGTTGTGGTAACGTATTGTGAATTATTTAAATTATATTAATTTAATTGAGCCCACCGTCTTTCCTTGAGATTCATATCTCACCCTTTGATATTAATTAATGGTTGCTTATTTTCCTCTGGATTATAAAACCCTCTCAGCCATCCATTCCATTTCAGCCGTGCTATTTTAGGTTGGTAGTCTGCACAATAATAATAATAATATAATCATCATCGAAGGGACTCAACCTTGTCGGAACTCTGGCGGGTGACCTGTGAATAAATTTAACAAATGTTCTATTTTAATCACCAAGTGTGACATGGAAGGCTTTTACTGGGAAGCATCGTAAGACTGAGAGCGAATAATAGGCTAAAATTTGTCTTAGAAGGCTACCCTGGGGATATCGAACTATACAAAATCAAGATTAGCATATGAACTCGCCAGGGAGACCTTCTTCATTGAGGACCTTCGGATAAAGTGAGGGCTACCATCCACAGACGCCTGGAAAAAGCTAATGCAGGAATGAATACAGAAAAGGGACGAAATCTGGTTCGAGTTTTACACCACGGAGGCCATGATGACTAGGACATGGATGAACACAAATCAAGACTTGCGACATTTTGTCAATTCGATGGCGGTACATGGGTATCACCATAAACTGTGTAATACCGAATACTTTCATGACCCTGATGAATCCTGCGTATGTAAATTATGCGGGATGCAATGTAGTAGATACCACGTAATTTCTTGTGCAAATCGGGGAACATCCATTGTGAAGTTTTGTGAATGACAGTTTTTTTTATCATCAATATGCACAATTTGTGCGATTTATCTTTAATAATAATAATAATAATAAAATCTGTCTTAGAGTGCATTCCTCTTACTGGGTGATCTCTTATGGCTTCCGACGACCATTCGCCCCTTTCTCACGTTTTCCAATGTGCACATCGCCTTAAGATTGAAACCTAAAAATAAATTTGAAATGTTCCTTTTCTTGGAGCTCAGAGTGCGCTGTACCTATCACAGTCACCCATATATCTCCGTTAACACGCCATCTGTAGAATTAGGACGAGCCGATGATTATTGATCGTGGGAGTCCGATAGAGAACCGTCACACATGGCGTTTGTTTTCCACTAGCTCGTGTGTGCACAGCCTGACTTACCCACAAATATCCTATCAACATTCACATCAACAATGAGTAGACGTCATCCCACTCAACAGCTGCTACGTAGGAGTAGCATTAAACGAAGGATTAGGGGTAAAAGCTCTACGATGTTAATTCATATACGTAATAACTTACTGTTATACTTGGCGTTGCCCGGGCTGTGTTTAAAGACGTAATAGAACTTTACTGTACTTGTTATTTCACCCAAAATAATAACTTAATTTCAAAATTTCACACTGCCGCCTTCTTTAGGTTATGAAAACAATTGGAATAATTAGATGCCATTAAATTAAATCATGTAAAACATTTACCATACCAAGTTTCACTGCGCTTAGATGATTAAATTGCGAGAAAATTCCATTTGAATATTTTTAACTTCGCTTGGCCACCGCATTGGTTTTGTACCTCACAAGTTTTCAAATGCCACATAGGTGCACTTATCATAATATTTTCTATCACCATACAAAATTTAGGGTTTTATCAGTAACCTCTTCGGAGATATAAAATGCCAGTGAAATAATTCGTGCGACCGCCATGTTGAATTGGTGAAACGTATTAAAATTGGAAAGGTACTGTCGAGGTTGGACGTGGTTTGTTTAAAGACGTAATAGTATTTTAGTTGTTTCATTTTAAAGGGCGTCGCAGCTTTGATTATCAGCCTCTTTAATCTGACATCATTATTACACTGGTGTCTACGGTACTATTGTTATTATTAGGCTTTAGATTTGAGGACGGTGCTCCTACACTTCTACAAAGCATGATTGATGAATTTATATGTTTAATAATTAGTCTAAAACAAACATGAGGCCCTTCTGGCCCAATATTCTAGGCGAATCAGCTGCCCCTAATAATACTGTTTTATGCAGCCCAACTAGCGGTGTTATCAGGAAGGTTGATTTTCTCTGCTTGCATCCCGCATGATACTAATGCATTGCAAGCATATCCTGCAAACAATACTGAACACTATTACTTTTCCCTCGATGTGACAGCAGAATAATACAAGGGAAAATTAACGACTTGGGGACAGTTCTGATTTAAACAGATAGAAACGATAAGTGGTGCGAAAATGTGTAAAGCGGGGTGCGTGAAAATGTAAATCAATTCTCAACAAAAAAGAAAAGAATAGTAAGGATAGGTGCAATTAAGTGAAAAGAAAATTGTTTAATATGAAGGGAGGGTGAAAAAGATAAGTTGGAACACCTAGAAGGGAAGGAGGTTATTGGCAAACAGACATAACCAAAATACCAAGAGATGTTTGGAGTATTATTGGTATTAAAACTCAGCAATTGTTCTAGGTTTATGCCGCGTCTTGTGCGAGGATTCGCCTAGGAATACCAAGATAGGCTCATCAGTGTCCGTGCCGGGATGAAACCCCACACAAGACATAGCATAAACCTAGGCCGTGAAATGTCAGCCCTGTGGTGTTGGGGTAGCGCGCCTGCCTCTCACTCGGAGGCCCTGGGTTAGATTCCTGGCTCCATCAGAGATTTTAGAAACTTATGTGAGGGCTCGAACGGGGTGCATTCAGCCTTGTGAGGAAAATAATTGGGAAGCCGTCTGACAGTGAGGCAGAGACCAGGTCACGAAAACCAAGATTAACGGCTGAGGGGACCCGATGCGCTGACCACGCGTTACCCCTCTGCAGGCCAAATGGCTGGGCAGTGGTTACTTGGTAGGCCCAGGATTTTATTGGCCGTGAAAGCCAATATACCATCTTTTATTATCGGTACGTATAGCCTACTGCAACGGACGTACTCAAGATAAAGGGTTTGAAATCTGCTGTTAATGGTAATTATTCTATTTTTTGAAGTTCTAGAAAAGTGTACGTCATCAATTAGTCAAGTTTAGAAGAGCCTTATAATTGGCTTGTCCACAATTAAGTTATATCGGGCGCCATCTGCAACGTTTCCATTAAATTACAGCTTCGCGCCGGATATTTCATCCCAGCTGTTGCTCCGTAAAGTTCGTCATCCTCGGCGAAAAATTAAACGGATGGTACTTTACCACTCTCAAAATCTGAACTTCTATACACGATGGTTTTAGGCCAAGATAGGTGGCAGGTGAGAAAGCCAGATAATAGCACATAAAAGAAAGAAAAAACACGCGATTCACCGCGCTTTGCTTGGCCGGATGCTAATCCATTGCGCTAGGGAACAGAGGGTCGTGACGTCATTTATTAAAGGGGATGTACCGGGATAGCACCGCGACCTCTGGTGTAATAATGTTGGCTTTGTACTGACCTGCTAGTAACCCCAACCGAGTTGGACAGGTAAGGAGGAGTCACATCTAGAAACCAGATTCTTTGGTTTTTACCTATTTCCTTCTTTACTTCTAAATAGCTTGCCACGGTGGGTGAGTGGTTATCATGTCGGCCTACTAACCCCAAGCTTGCAGGTTCGCTCCTGGCCGTGGTAAGTGATTTTTTTTATGCGGCAAAATTCACGACACGCATGTCATAAGATGTTGGCATGTCAAAGAACCCATTTGAATTCAGTAGGGCATGTTCATAATGGCAAAATTAATCTCGGGAGTTTCCGCCAACACAAAGTTGCTCATTCCTCTACTAGAAAGCGCTATAGTATTCAAGGAGCTTAGTTATCTAACCTCCTTGACTTTCATAGTGCTTCAAGGAAAAACGAAATTCGACATACAAGCTACCCTCTGGGTATCAAATAACAAAGCTTGCACCCGACACCCGAGGCCATACGTAATTAATATTATTATTATTATTATTATTATTATTACTTCTAAATACAAAACTACATCAATACTTTTCTGGATCACGCTCAAAACAGCCATATTCATGAATTATGTTGTAGGGCCTACCTATAAAATCCTAAATGATATGCGAAGACCTAAAATTACCTAATTGCAGCTTTGTTCCATTTATTGTGGTACATTTGAATATTTAGTCCGTAATTTTTGAACGTAAACCACCAGACAGTATTTATTCCATGCTCTAGTTGATTGAGAAAAATCCTACCTGCCAGAAAATGCAAATATTTCAGCACATTTCTGCTTATATCTGTTTGGTTATTTACTGACCGGATAGTGAGGTAAATCTCTTGTTTCCAAGTTCGCTATATTCTAGATAAAGAAAGTTAATTAAACGGGCTAGAGTGTAAAAATCACCTGTGACTACCTTGATTTTATTGAATTTGAATAATTACCATATTTAAGGAAATGAAATATTGCCTAAAAGTGTGAAGTACTTGGTGATCATTTGATAAAAAACGTATCATTTTGTAAAATATTTACACTCTCGTTGCAATCAGGTTTTTTTTGGCCTACTTTTCACATTTTGCAAAAATAAGGGAAAAGTAGACTTATGAGATCGGGCAAATGTGTGTCTGTCTGTCTGTCCTTCTGTCTGTCTGTCTGGCTGTGTGTGTCCCCCCCCCCCTATCAACTCCTAAACCGCTGGAGCAATCGAAACAAAATTTGGTAGGAGTAAATGTCTACACCCGAAAATCTCACGGCCATATTTGAAAATGATGTCAGTGCTACCAACTGCTAAAAATCGCATTTGAAATTTGAGCTCCATGTTGGATATCTTGGAAGGTATGAATGGGAGCTATTTCAAAATTGGCACACGTATAGATAATAATATTGCAGTTTAATTTCCAGTAGGCCATACATGGCAGTGTTGCCAAAATGATTATAAGCCTGCTGATTGGTCCAATTTTTAAATTCATATAACTTCTACACTATCAATTGGAATTCAACCAAATTTCGTTTGTTGTATGTATACATAACCAGATACGACTGAGCGTATTCATGAGACCACCAGGGCTGCCAACTGTTAATAAATGCTCCTAATTTATTTTATCCAAATACCAATATATCAGAAAGTATGCAAGCCGACAGCTTTAAACTATGCACGCGTATAATACCTGACATTCTATATTAATTTGGAGTAACTTATATACGTCAGTGCTACCAACATGATTCTAAGCCTGCTGACAGGTCCAACTTTAAATACATGTAACTTCCATACTATCATTTGGATTTCAACCAAATTTCGTATGTGCTATGTGTACCATAACAGATATGACTATGCGTATTCTTAAGAGCAACCAGGGCTGCCAACTCTTAATATGTGCTGTCCCTATTTTTGTTACCCTAATATCAATATACAGTATCAGAAAGTATGCAAGCCAATAGCTCTAAACTTTGCACACATATAGTACCTGGCATTCTAGATGAATTTGGAGTAACTAATATGCGTCAGTGCTGCCAACATGATTCTAAGCCTGCTGATAGGTCCAATTTTAAAATGCATGTAACTTCTATACTAACTGATGGATTTCATTCAAAATTGGCACAACAATAGATCATATTATTTCAGATTATTTCTGACCAATACATGCATGACATTGTTGCCAACATGATTTTACATACGCTGTTAGATCCAATGTTTAACTGCATGTAACGTCCATGCTATTCATTGGACTTCAACCAAATTTTGTATTCTGTACCTTAAGAGATGGAACTAAGAATGTATTCAGTCATCAGGGCTGCCAACTGTAGTGCTCTATTAGGCTACATTATGCAATGTATACAGTATTTCGAAATAATTAGAAATTTCGATATTAGAAACTTAATGTCTTTATTATTCTAGATAGGTTCATATGAAAATGAAAATCCACAGCCTGCTTCCAGTCTCCGACCGGGTCAGGAATGGAATGAATGAAGCCCCCATCTAGCGGCGAGGATAAGATAGGTTCATATACTGTAGAATAATCATTGGCATGAAAAGTAGGCTCTTTAGTTCGTCACGGAACTTCTTGTTAAGTTTTAAAAGAGGTTTTTATGTTTAAAGTGCAGCAACAGTTGACACAAACTGCGCAAAGCTTAACATTAATGCCTAATTGTAAGTAAACAAGAAGTTCCGTGACGAACTAAAGAGCCTACTTTTCATGCCAATGATTATTCTACAGTATATGAACCTATCTAGAATAATGAAGAAATTAAGTTGCTAATATCGAAATTTCTAATCATTTCGAAATACTGTATACCTTGCATAATGTAGCCTAATAGAGCACTACAGTTGGCAGCCCTGATGACTGAATATATTCTTAGTTCCATCTCTTAAGGTACAGAATACAAAATTTTGTCGAAGTCCAATGAATATCATGGACGTTACATGCAGTTAAACATTGGATTTAACAGCGCGCGTAAAATCATGTTGGCAACAATGTCATGCATGTATTGGTCAGAAATAATCTGAAATAATATGATCTATTGTTGTGCCAATTTTGAATGAAATCCATTAGTTAGTATAGAAGTTACATGCATTTTAATATTGGACCTATCAGCAGGCTTAGAATCATGTTGGCAGCACTGACGTATATTAGTTAGTCCAAATGCATCTAGAATGCCAGGTACTATACGTGTGCAAAGTTTAGAGCTATTGGCTTGCATACTTTCTTATATATTGGTATTTGGATAAAATAAATTAGGAGCATTTATTAACAGTTGGCAGCTATGGTGGGTCTTAAGAATACGCTCAGTCATATCTGGTTATGTATGCATACATCATACGAAATTTGGTTGAATTCCAATTGATAGTGTAGAAGTTATGTGCATTTAAAAATTGGACCAATCAGCAGGCTTATAATCATTTTGGCAACACAGCGATGTATGGCCTCCTGGATATTAAACTGCAATATTATTATCTATACGTATACCAATTTTGAAATAGCTCCCATTCATACCTTCCAAGATATCCAACATGGAGCTCAAATTTCAATTGCGAATTTTTAGCAGTTGGTAGCACTGACATCATTTTCAAATATGGCCGTGAGATATTCGGGTATAGACCTTTACTCCTACCAAATTTTGTTTTGATTGCTCCAGCCATTTAGGAGTTGATAGGTGGGGACGCACACACAGCCAGCAGACAGACAGACAGAAGGACAGACAGACAGACAGACAGACAGACATTTGCCCGATCTCATAAGACTACTTTTTCCTCATTTTTGCAAAATGTGAAAAGTAGGCTAAAAAGGAACTATTTTATGTGTTTGAAAACCTAAAATAACAATTTCAAAACATACAAATCCGTTCCCTAGTCATCAGAGTGCTGAAGGAGCGAATACAGCCAATTCTAGTTAACAATTTTGGCCCGGATAGGTGTAAAATAGTTTTCTGTTGTTAATATTCTTGTTTCATTTGAAATTTATTTAGCCCCGTATACTGGGCGTGTGTAGAACTTGTCTAATAACCAGTGTTATTGTGTGTGTAAAATTTTGAAGCCATTCTTTCCGTGTTGCCTCTACAAACCGTCAGTTGTAACTCTTCAGTCGGTCAACACGAATTCTCCCAATGACTGGGTGGGGTACAATGTATAAGTATGTAAATAACACTCCTGGAAACAATTACATATATTTGTTTATGTTCGACCCTCACTATTATGTGTCAGAAAAAGGTATCATAATGATGGTCATTATAACACTGTTTTTCATTATGATACAGTTTCTCCAGCCAATCAGAGCTCGTTCATTGACCAATTAGGTAACGATACCTTCGCGCATGCGCTCAAAATCCAACATGTCGGACATAAACACAACATCGAACTATAATAAATTACCGACATGGAATACGCACCGTCCATATGTTCGCGTAAATAAACTGGCGAATATGAGACAAGAAATAGCACTGTACCTTAATATCACCAACTCTAATTTCTACACAGCGCATTGTCTTGAAACGACTCCGGTGACAATATTACTGAGGGGCGGCAGATGTAAACATATGGCCTGCATATGGCATTGCAAGCACACAGAGCGCATGCGTCGGTCGTTCAGAGATCTTGAAAGACAGAGATATCATACTTAGCGCTCGCTCTCCAATCACAAAATTCAAGTGGCTGACTCTCAACAGATATTTATGTATATTTATTTTAAAACATATAATAAAGTTATAATTATCGTCGAACATAAACAGTCGTATGCAACTCGCCTATAATGGTAATTAAGACACTCGTATGGAAATTATAAAACTCGCATACGCTCGTTTTATAAAAAATACTCGTGTCTTAATTATAGCCATTATAGGCTCGTTGCATAATGTACTATATGATCACTATTATTACAGGGCAATTATAGGATTACGCGTTTCGACTTTCAAGCGGTAATCATCGGATTCTGATCACTGTGTTGAGGTTTATAGTTATACACAAAATAGCAACCCGCCCCAGCTTCGTCCGATATCGTTATCGGTTTACCCAGCGTAAGCTCAAAAGGCGCACAGACAGCAGGACCCAGACGCAATTCAGAAAAGCTGAGGTGAACAGCGAAACTCCAAACACATATACTCTTCTCTAAACTCTCAACTCGACACGACTCGGCAGTTTGATGATGGCCTAAGCTGGGGTGATAGGCTCGCTCGCTAACTCGTTAACTCGCTCCGAAGCAAGTAATTTAAATTTCAACTGAATGGAGATTGTTGGAAGAAATGAAAAAGTAAACACACTTATAGTGGGTGATGTATTAAAGATAGAGATATGCTGTCGCGGACTCTTTTGAAGAACTTTTCATGATGAACAATTCTTACACTCATAGTATATAGATATGTTTAACGGTTTGCCCAGCGTAACCTTAAAAGGCGCAGGGACGGCAGGTTTATCTTTTACTCGATTCACTGAAATCGTTACTGATCGGCTTCCTTTGGTCTTAAATGAATATTTTTCTACAGAAACCTCCCCTCCCTCGATAAATCCTTTACAGAATGGTGAAAACCCCATCAAAATCCATCCAGTGATTCTTGAGATTACCCGTTACATCCAAGAATTGGGGATTTTATTTGTACGAGTACTATGTGGAGATATATTATCTAACTAAATGAAAGTGTAGAGCGGTTAATTGGTTTGAATCTCATTATATAAGGTTAGTTTGTTTTATAAGGGTTTGCGAATTACGTATGAGTATTATGCACGTAGGCCTATGTACAATATTTAGAATAACACAATATAATAAATAAAATGAAAGAAAATTAGAGCATGCACTTAAATTATATTGTGTATGGTTAATTATCTCAGTGGAGCCGTTGCTGTACAGTTGTTACCCCATCGCCTGCCTCCTGCATGGCCGCTTGAAGGTCGAAACGCATAATCCTGAAAAGTCCCCTTAATAATACTGATCATAAGTAATATAGGCTATGTACATAGGTCGCGTTTTTAGTTTTGGCAACTATAATATAAATTGATAAATAACACACCTACATGGCTCCATGTTTCATAGGCCCTCGATGTAGTCTCCAGCACTGCGTACAACGTGTTCCCAGCGACGCGGAAGCCGTTGGATTCCGTTGGCACTGCCCAATCTATCGACGGTGCGAAGAGAGCGCTCGGCAGCCTGAACACATCTCCAAAAAGTAGGGTAGCGGTTCCCGCGCAGTGGCTCCTTCGTCTTCGCGATGGGATCAAAGTCGCAGGGACTTAAGTCGGGAGAGTAGGGGGGTGATAGAGCACCTCTCAGTTCCAGCGATTCAACAATGCAGACACAACTCCTGTTGTGTGTGCCCTAGCATTGTCAAGCAGGACGATGGGCGTGGTATCGATGTGGTGTCACCGTTTCCTTCTCAGAGCTGCTAGGAGATGGTCTTGCATAAACGAAAAATAGTACGCCGCATTAACGGTGTGCCCTGGGGGAACGGTATGTTTTATGTTTCGTGGTGATCCGTGGTGCCACCACTCATTCGATTGGCGTTTCAACTGAGGCTCATAAGATTTGGCCCACGTCAATGGTTATGATACGCCGTAAGAAGTCCTCTCCTTCGCGCTCATAACGCTGCAAGTGCGTCATATCGCAGCCATTTCTGCATGTCGGTTAAGTCATGCGGAACCCATTTTTCCTCATTTTCAGGCAGTCCTTCAGGAAGTGGAGGACAGTCAAATTCGCCAGTCCTTTATCTTGCGCTAATTCACGAAGTGTTACGTTCAGATCCGCCTGCACTAACGCGGACACCATCTGTACATTTTCATCACTTACTGGTGGGTGACCATGTCCTCCACACGTTCGCGCCCATCTCGAAAGGCTGCAACCCATCATCCTACTGTTCTGTAAGGTAACGCAGATGCATCGCACGCCTCTTGCAGACCTTGGTGGCTCTCTCTCTCTCGAGCCGTACGACCCCTAGCATACTGAATTTTTATCCACGTTCTCTGCTCCTGCTTCGAAAACATTGCGACCGTCTTGCGCGAGCGCTTGCCCACAACTACTCATCTAACAGGCACCACTGCATACGAATGGGGGAGGGGATGGACGAGGGCATGTGCTCTAAGGGAGGGGATACAGGTTAGCTACTTTCAGTAACAATGGCAGAGTCCAACTCTGTTGCAACATAAAGCAGCAGCATCGTTGCCAAAACTAAAAAAAGCAACCCTTGTATTTTTTCCAGGAGTGTTAGTGATTGAGGTTTTAAGGGGCGGAACTACGAGGTCATCTGCCCCTCTTAACAGAGATTAAAATAGGGGCCGATAACCTCGATGTTAGGCCCTTTAAAACAACAATTATCATCATCATCATCAGAGATTAAAGTATACAAATTTGGAATTAAATTAATAATTTAGAGGTGGTCATCTAAAAATGAAAAAATCGAAAATTAATAATACAAAAAAATTAAATAAAACTAATAATTATAATGATAGACAAAAATTACGGAATAAAAAAAATCCGAGCTCAAAAGAGAACAAGTCTTTGAGTCAATGTACACTGGAAAATTTTGATTGCTGGCCCTAACCCACTCTCACATATAATGCGGATGACGAAATCAGCAGCCACTGCGTCATCTGCTAATATAAGTTTGAGTGTCATCTGCAAACCAAGGTAAAAATGTGGATCGCTTCACGATTTTGCGTGTCATCCTTGCATAGAGGCCATGCCAAACTTCCCTGTATCGTTCCAATTTTAGTACGTGTACCGCCGAAGCGCGTACATCCAGGAGTGTTATTTACATATTTTATATATTTTACCCCACCCAGCCTCGATGACCGACTGTAGAGTTACAACTGACAGACTGTGTTATGTAGTGCACTGTGTGTAGGCTATATTCAGGTGAGTGTTAGGAAAGAGGTGGCCATGGTCTTACGTTAAGAACCATCCCGGCATTTACCTGAAGTAGAAGTAAGAAACCATTGAAAAACACTTACAGGATGGCTGAGGTCGGAATTGAACCTACTTCTTTTCATTTAGCCTCACGGGACTGAGCGTATCTCGTCCCAGCCCTCAGATCCGACTAACCTAGGACCTCAGGGGTGACAGCTAAGAATGCTAGTCGCTGCGCCATGAGGCGACTATATTAGTTTTCACATGAGAAGTATTTTGTCTTGGACATGTCGGTTCAGTGTCATCCAACCAGTAACGCGCAATTGATTACAAAGCAGCAGTTTGCCCTCTGTATTAGACCACTCTCCACAGATACGCCAAGATCAAACAGCTTCCCATTTGAAAACCACTATAGTATAGTTTGCATATTTTCCGGCCACCTCCACATTGAACCATTAACCAACCACTTAAAAACACCAAATATAACCCCCATTTTAGCAAAAGAAATTCTAGCCTCCCATCTACAGCCCAATTCAGAGCTTAGTTAAAGGCAGAGTAAGATGTCCTCATTGTCCAGTGACCCTGACATACTCGTGAATGGACCTAGAGAGAGAGAGATAGGTGGTAGGGAAGCCATTATGGCGGTCATGATAAATACTTTCTTCTATCAAGGAGCCCATGGATTTGCGATGCTCGAATGTCCTCAGAAGGCTCGTTTGGTATATTTTATTTTCATTCAGACAACACTGAATTTGTGTCGTACAGAATGGGGGAGGGAATCACTGAGATGAAATATACATTTCCGACCTAAATTCGTGATTTAAAAAAGAACGAAAAAGTAGAATCGATTCGAGTGTCGCTATGAACCATTTGAAGCAAAATACGTTGTTAATCCTCTCCTTGTAAGCTCTCTGTTGAATGCGTATCAGACATGTACCACCATAAATTATTTTAGCAGTCTTACAACTAAGCAATTTGTAATTGTTAGTCCCCCCAGGGGCTAGCATCTAGTGGGACGTGGGTTGGCAACCACGGGACTCCAGCTGAGTCCGGCATTGCTTCCATTTACTTGTGCCGGGATCCTTTCTGTTATCTTTCCTGTTGGCCTCCTTTGGTCAACTCATGTTCTCTTCCGGCCCCGACGGTATTAGGGTATCCGAGACCTAGGAAGTCTCTTCCCTTCCCGCCTTAATTGGCCCTTCTCTCATGTTTCTTCAAGGGTTCCGCCTTCTTTTTCTTTTACATTTTGTACGTGTTTTCGGTTCGAATTACATTTTGTACGTCTTTTCAATCTAAATTTCGGCTTGTGAGTTCTTGCAATCTAAATTTTATATTGCATGTACTTTCAATCTAAATTGCATTTTGTAAGCAATTTGATTTACACTTGCATTTCGTGAGTATTTTGAATTTCAATTGCATTTTGTAAGTATTTTCAACTCCAATTGTATTTTGCCGGCATTTTAATCTAAATTGCATTTTTGCAAGTATTTTGAATCAAAATTGCATTTTGTGAGTATTTTGAATTTCAATTCCATTTTGTAAGTATTTTCAACCTAAATTGCATTTTGTAAGTGTTTTCAATATAAATTGCATTTTGTAAGTATTTTCGATCTAAATTCCATTCAACGTGTATTTTCACTGCGTTCAATCTCAAATGCATTCTGTAAGGATTGACAATCTAACTTGCTTTTTAGTAAGTCTTTCAATGTAGGTGGAGACACTTTTGTGAGTATTTTGAATTTCGTTTGCATTTTGTATGTATTTTCAACCTAAACCACATTTTGCAAGTATTTTCTACCTAAATTGCATGTAGGTGAGCATTTTGTAACTACAGTATTTTGATTCTCAATTGCATTTTCTGAGTATTTTGAATCTAAATTACATTTTGTTAGTATTTCCAATCTAAATTGCATTTTGTAAGTATTGTCAATCCCAATGAGTACGGTATTTAGAATCTACCATACATTTTGTACGTATGTTCAATCTCATTTGCATTTTGTACGTATTTTGACCCTCAACTACATTTTGTGCGTATTTTTCAATCTATTCCCTTTGTAGGCATTTTCCTTCTAAATTACCTTTTGTATCTATTTCCACTGTACTTTTTGGGAGTCGTTTCAATCTGAGTTCCATTTTGTAAGTATTACCAGTCTCACTTAATTATCGTTATGGTCTCCATTCCATTGTCATTTTCGCTATCACCCAGACCACTAGGGCCGATAACCTAGATGTTGAGCCCCTTAAAAACCACAGCTATGGTATTTTGGTCTTGTACACTTCCACAGCACCCGTCCTTGTGGATGTAAGGTAAGACTCTTGTCTCTCTCACAACAGAGCAAAACTACCCTCTGTTAAATAAGACAGACGGAAGCAATTTCTCTGAGCAAATAGCCCTGGTGATGACACTTATCCATGCGGGAAGCCCTTGTTTGACGAGTAGCGTACCGTTAGGGGTGAGATGGAAATTGCTCGTCTCCACGTGATGCTCAGTCTACTTTCATAATTGTGCAAGGAGTCTCACAGGAAGAATTCCTTCTTCCGTGAATTCCTTCAAAGGCTAGATATGTCAAACAGTGTTGTCAAAAGCTGTCATCCTCAAAGTAAAAAGCCATGAAATGATAAATCACAATGTTAACGGTCATCTAAATTGTTCTGAAAACAGTTGTTTCCAGTTGGACAAATTAATTTAATCAGAATCTTCAATTGAAAAATAATGTAACAGGAGAACGTTATTTTAAGTTTATTAGCTCATTTTCATTTTTTTAAAAAATAGGCTTATAACATCACCTTTTGTCCGTGTGTGTGTGTGTCTGTCGTCTGTGTGTGTCTGTCTATCTGTCTGTCGGTGTGTGTCTCCCCCCCACCCTAATAACTTTTAAACGGCTGGGGCGATTTTATTGAAACTCGGTAACGTCATAGTACCATTTTTGCCGACCCCGACCGTGGCCTTCAAATTGTATTACGTCTCACCAATTAAACATGGCGATTGTGCGAAATATTTCACCAGCATTCAATATCTCCGAAACTATTACTGATATCACCCTGAAATTTTGTACGGTGATAAAGGGCACTAATACAAGTTCACCTATGAGACTTTCAAAAACCTGGTAACGAAAAAAACAACATGGCGGTCAGGCGAAGTTGAGACTTTTAAATTGACTCTTCTCCAGATTTAACCATCCAAATGCAATGCAAAAGTTTATACACATTGTAATGCACTGACATGTAATTTAGTTCAATTGTTTGCATAACCTTAAGATGACGGTTGTGGGAAATATTTTACTGGCATTCTATATCACCGAAACTATTTCTGATATCACCCTGACATTTTGTACGGTGATATAGAGCACTACTACAAGTTTATATTAAAATGTAAGTTTCAAAAACCTGTAGAGTACAAAACGAACATGGCTGTCAAGCGAAGTTGAAACATTTTAATAGACTGTCCTCGCAATTTAACCATCTGAGCGGAGTGAAATACGATACATTGAATGTTTTTACATATTGTAATGCACTGGTATCTAATTTAGTTCAATTGTTTACATAACGTCAAGATGGCGGCTGTGCGAAATTTAACAATTAAGTTTTTATATCTTGTGTCATAATCATGCGATGGAAGTGAAAGTTTGAATAATGAACCTACGCAATAATTTTCCTTTAATGGTACATAACTCTATGGCCTATACATATAACAATCTAACATGGCGACCATCCGAAATATTTGGATGGTTCTCAATATCTACGAATCATCTAGAGCAATCAAATTGAAATTCTTTATGTTCATAGAGACTATGAACATAAGTTCACCTATAGGACTTTCAATAACCTGGTGAGCACTAATCCAACATGGCAGCGTCGTGAAGTATAAATATTTAAATGGACGTTTCTCGCGATTTAACCATCAGAGTGCAGTGAAACTCGGTACGGTAAATGCTCAGGCTATACAAAAGTTAATCCACTGGCATATAATTTATTTCCAGTGTTTTCATAACCAGAAGCAGGCAGCTGTGCGAAATTTAAAAGTCTCGTTTTTACTTCTTGTGTACTAATCATGCGTTTGAAGTTTGAATACTACACCTACACAATCATCTTCATGTAATAGTACATAACTCTAAGACCTACATATATAAAAATCCAACATGGCGACCATCTGAAATATTAGACGGCTCTCAATATCTACGAATCTATTACAATCAAACTGAAATGTTGTATGTTGTTAGAAGCTATTAACATAAGTAGGATATATGAAAATAGGCTTTAGTTCTTCACGGAACTACTTGTTTTTATCATATGAAATACTGTATAGGCTTGAGTTAACCAGGACGTGTAGGATCATCGCAAAATTCAACCATGCATGCTTTCTGTTGTATCTCTAAACGATTTGAAGGTGCTTTCTTGAAATTTCCAGGAAACTTAGAACATTCTTGAAATACAGTAGAATTTCTATGACTTTCGTTATCACACGTTGAACAAAATGGTTTCGCCGGACTCATTGCACCAATCTCAATGAAATTTTGCACACGTATAATATAGTCTACCATAATTCCTGGGAACTACAACGGTTTGTTGTTCCCTGAAATAAGAAATATCTGATTAATAATATTAACAAAAAAATCTGTATAATTCCTTCTGAATGTAATGAGGATAAAGTACAAACATAAGTCAATGTTTTCGAAAATATTTTCCCTAATTATTTAATTTAATTTATTTTCTGTTCAGCTTGTGGTATTGAAATTAAAAGGAAACCTCCATTAAGGATGTATACAAGTATCCTAAAATATCAAGAAAGTTCCCTCAAACCTCTTAGTGATACAGGAGAAAGTAGTACGAAGGTGGATCAAAATGTTAGTTGCACTAACGTGCTGCAGCAGCGCGCTGTGTGTCGCAAAGGTGGGCACAGCGGAGAAAGGGACAGACACTGCCCACACGTCTGTTAGGCAGGTCGCTCTGGTGTCTCGTCTTGTACGGCGTGAATAGCGGCCAAATGCAATGGCGCTTCGACTGGACGTTCACTCCAAACATGAGGTGCGTGCGACAATCCAATTCCTATGGGTCAAAAAAAAAGAATTGCACGGACATTCATCGTGAAACTAGTGCTGTGTATGGGGAGCGGCCCAATTCCCGGCAAAGGATCGTAAAGTGGTGTCAGCAATTCGAAGCCGGACGCACGGATATCACGGACGAATACCGCGAGGGCAGGCCCGCAACGTCCAGGACCCGTGCAAATGTCAACAGTGTGAATGCGATCATTAGACAGAACCAGAGCATTCAACTGAGAGAAATCGCGACGCGGCTGAAGATGTCGTATGGCAGTGTGTTCTCCATTGTTCACGAGGACCTTGGATATCGTAAGCTGTGTCAAAGATGGGTCCCAAGTGATATGTCACTTACATCTGTTCGGTAAGCTCAAAACGGAGCTCGGAGGTCGACGTGTCCAGACCGATGAGGAGGTGAAGGCCGCTGTCTCCGTGTGGTTGCGGAACGCTGGAGGAACTTTCTATGCATCCGACATCGACAAGTTGGTTGTGCGTTCGCAGAAATGTTTGGAGTCTCTTGGAAACTATGTGGAAAAGTGACGTTACATTGTATGTCGTTATAGGCGTGTTGCTGTTGTATAGGTGGTGTAATAAATGACCATAACTGGGAAGTGCAACTTAATTTTTGTCCGCCCTCATATATGAATGGTTAAATTTGGCCGGGATTCTACAGTTCCTGGTTACCTTATGAGATCGACTCTTGTCCGTGCATGTAAAAATGAGCGTGAGTCACCTCCCCTCCACCCCCCCCCCCCCCTCAACCCTCCCCCCTCCCCCCACCCTCTCCTTAAAAGAAGAAATAACCTCCTAAATAATTTTTGGTTCCCTGATCAATGTTATTGACGTTTGGTATGAAATTATGTGATTAAAATTGGATATTACAGGGGATGTCTCATAAGTAATGTCGTTTTTTAAGAACATTTTATTTGGAAAGTTTTCTAACAAGGAATTGAACTATTCTACAAAGTAGAGACCATCAGATTCTTTGATCTTGAGCCATATTTCAGCGAGGTTTCTTAACCCGCGAAGGTACCAGTCTCTGAGTTTTGATGCAAATAATTCGAAATGACCACTTCTACAGCTTCAATGTTTTCAACATTTCTTCCACGCAAGTAATGGGCCATGGATTTTAAAGAATGGTAATCTGAAGGCGCAAGATCAGGGCTGTATGCAGGTTGTGGTAGTAGTTCCACTCCTCCCAATTGCAGATTTTTTCCATGGTTGTTCGTGTAATATGAGGCCTTACATTGTCCTGCGCTAAGAGAATTCTATTTCGGTAAACAAATGCCGGGAATCTCCGTTTCAAAAGTTCATGAACTCTTTCCAGTTGTTGAGAATAAAGATCCACATTGACTGCATGCCCGTTTGGAACAAACTCCCAGTTAATCACTCCTTCAAAATTCTACCAGACACACAACATCAATTTGGGGTCGAACCGATCCTTTTTAGCGATGACTTTGGCAGGTTGACGGGACTGAGCCACTGTTTCGAGGCGGCAGCGTTGTGGTAATAGACCCATTTTTCATCACATATGACAATTTCCCTGATAAATATATCATCCATGGGGTTACCGATAAGCTGTCGACAGATATCCACTCTACGTAGAGCGTGTTCAGGGGTCAATTCAGTTTCGTAATCTGGCGATGCATGGTATCTTTTGATGCACCAAGTTCTTCCGACAGCCTACGAGTACATCTTTGCAGATTTTCTTCCTGAACTCAGCGTGTATTCTCAGTATCCAATAGTTTAGGTCTTCCAAAACGCGGCAAGTCTGTAGTGTTTTCCTCTCCATTGTTAGAACTTTGGAACCATAGTTCTGCCACACGTTCACTAACGACACTTTCTCCTTCCACATCACATATTCTTGGAGCCGCGGCAGCAGCTTTGTAATCTTGTTTCCATTAGTGCTTTAGAAGGACCCTAACCTCGAACTTTGTAAGTTCCATTTGTGATTTAGTATCAACAACTGACGACTGATACATTCTCGCAATATACACAATTCCAGTCATGGCCTGCTATAAATATCATTGACGAACCAAAGAAAACTAATTATATCTTATAAATCACCACACTTAGAAAACGACATTACTTATGAGACATACTAATATTTAGTTTATGGAGGTTGGTGTACCTTGGGATTGTTCTGTAAATAATTCAAAATTGCCGACAAAAGGGGGCTAGTTTCGTTTGTAATTTCATTTTAGTTTAGGAAATTAATTGTTACCCCCCGCTTAGCCAAATTGGATACACTTGTGTTGACCGCTTGAAAAGCGTTTCTGTTAATTAATTTAGATTCAACACAAACTCAAGTACAGGGAGCTTGTGAACAAGATTTTCCAACTCCCCAAATGTAGTAACAAACTGTGGCAGTTTCGCTTAGGCTGGGATGACAAGTGAAACGGTATTTACTTTGCTCCACGTTGAGCGTACAAATGTGGCAGTTTGGCTAGCCCACACTGTTGGGAGATAAATGTAACTGTTTACCTTTGCCTAAGCTATGTTGTTTTAATGGGCGCCAAGACCTCAATGCAATGTTGAAATCTAAATTTGTATTTAACAACGTCTAGCTCTGGCAGAACACCTTCAAGACACTATTCACTCAGATCGTGGTATGATTTGATCATTAACCCAACAAACAATTGTATCAGGAGAAGGAATTGGTCTATATCTAATGCTACCTACTGAAAGCAAAGATTGCATTGTAAAAGAAATGAATTTATTATATAAAACAAGTATAGCAAAATTAATAATAATAATAATAAGTATAAAATTTAAATTGGAGCGTTGTGATTTGAATATTACCGATAGAAAATTACGTGAAAACGGAGTCTGATAAATTGATTTTACTCTTATTTTCAAGCTATGAAGTTACTGAAATATGAAATATAAAACCAAGAGAAATGAGAGATTGCGTATTTCTGCGTCATTAGCGCTTACCACTGGAAATGCCCGAAGCATTTCCCTCGTACTTGATGATGCTGTGAGCTTCCCACAGTCTCCTGGAGGTCGTCATCTTCGTCGATGTTTGATGAGATTCTGGTAGATTAGATAATTCTATGGTCCGTACCTCGGACCCAAACACTCGTAAAACCGCACTGGTTAAGTTTACAAAAGTTAGTTCTCCACTCCACGGAACATCGGAGCGATTCCCGCGTACAACCGTACTCGTTAAATTCTATACAGATTCTTGCTAACTCCACCGAACATCGGAGCCACTCGCACGCGCACCCATACTCCTCAAGTATTTCACAGATTGTCCTTGTTTCACGGCGCGTCGAACGATATATGCACACGTTGGCTCCCCCACTCTTCAGCCGGCTTCAGCTTGCGTGGTCCTCTACTGATTGGTTGACCCACCACGCGATCTTCCCCTCCTCTGGGTCATTACACTCGGCGGGAGGGTTCCGTTCCAACAATTCGCCTTTCCTTGACGATGCGACCCAGGATTGCGTCATGCTTTCCGACAAGATCAAGCGTGTACTTGAAATCCCAGTGAGTCATGTCTCTCGATATACCCTAACTGACGAAAACTCCGTAAAATTCCGTAATCACATAATTTTCTATGATATTGTCGTTCGTAATAATTTGCTTGATAGCGTTTTCTAAGACATAGAAAACCTATCCGAATGCTAATAATTTTTATAAAATGCTCCGAAAATACCTTAATAATAATTATAATAAATTAATAATAATAATAAATTAACATGAAAAATTCTCTTGGCTGAACAATTTGCCGCGTAAATAAATATAGAATGGCTTCCTACTGACTTATGCCAGTTGCATAAAAACCCCTCGAAAACACGTTACATATTCGCCTCGGATCATCGGATGATTTACCGTGACGACGGTCCATTATCCGATTATCCCAGACACGTTAATAAACCCCATCCAAAATACATATTACATAAATGAAATCACCCTAAATTACAGATATATACACTCATAATTTTTCTTCACGCACTTTGCGTCAAAGTTTGTTGTCACTATGGATTGCACTTTGCAACCAGTCCAATGTTCTACATATAGAATAGTGTTCCACGGATATTTCCGCCTCTCAAATTGCTCTATGTTGGAGAATTAGACATAATTAATGTGTGAGCACTATGTATTTATGATGTCATATCACACGCATTGAAGGTGTTCTGATATATTTATATCACCATAGAACTTCCTAATTTCACTGGAGGTTCCTTCCTTATTGTGAAATCAATCCCACTTATCACTGAGCACACGATCACACTATTGTGGCAGCGCCTCGTGACCATAATACTTAATCTCTCTTTGAAGTAGATTAAATTAATATTGACTTCTGAAAAAAATACAGTAAATGCGCATTACATATAACACCAAATATTTCTGTGCCGTAATCGCCCTGTCTTCTTAAGTTCCCGTAGACCATATTCTACTTAATACTAGTTCTCAACACAGACCATTTCTCCTCACACAAATAATACCTTTGTACAAATTACCTTAAATTACACACTTACAAATCTTACATGGCGAGGCCGTAAACAGAAATCACGTGTGCTGATATGTATGAGTTTCATGAAGGACTGTCTCGCATTCTGATGGCCCATCTTTTGCCTCGTGGACGCCTTAAGCAAAAATACCCTGTTCAAGCGCTCACCCATCTCTTGGAGGCAAATGGGAATTCACCAGCGCTACCAAATTCTGGCCTTGGTGTATCGAGACATTTTAGTGCTCAAGAGCATCCGACAATCCCGTCATATTTCCCTGTACCTTAAAAACTCTCATTTACTTACATACTACCCCCCTGTGTGACTTCTGATACGCCTGCCTGGAAGACCAACTCCTCCCACGCACCAAATACCACACTTACTCATTTGATAGGCTGGCTCGCCAGCTAAACATCCTCACTTTATGACACATACTTTCGGAGACTATGTATATTATACGTCCCGTATAATCTGTTTCCCTCGCTATTCTGCAGAACATATGCTGTTTTTCCAATACGTTTGGAAACTATAAATGGGCCCTCGTAGAGATAAAATAACTTGGACATGACTTTCTCTAGCTTATTTGACTGTTTCGGCACTCTAAGTAAGACTCTGTCTCCCGGCTCGAATAGGTCAAATTGAGTTTCTTTTTGTTGGCGAATTCTCTTTTGTGCTGACTTAGATAAATTCTGTTTCGCCAACTGGACAATGTAATCCATCCCCGGTTGCTTACCCTCATTTAATCCCAACACCCTCGCTAGTTCATTTTGTGGTCTTTTTCCGAAGTGAACTTCGTATGGCGTCAATTTCGTGCTCTCATGCTGGACAGAATTCAGCCAAGTCTCGACCTTGGGAAGATGTCCAACCCAGGCCGCATGCTTGTCATGCACTAGAGTCCGAAAAAGACGAGCCACTTCCCTTAATGGACGCTCTGCAGAATTACCCTGAGGGTACCGTACACAGGAATGAACGTGTGTTATACCAGCTTCCTGCATACTGGTTCTCCATTTCTTTGCAGCAAACTGTGGTCCACTGTCAGATAGTATCCTGAGAGGAATGCCAAACTCAGGTACATACTTATTACTGATCAGACGGCTACACGCTAGTCCCGTGGCTTTCCTTAGCGGATATAGCTTGACATACTTACTAAAAGCGTCAATAACTATAAAAATGTACTCGTAGCCGTACTGTCCTTTAACGATCGGGCCAAATAAATCCACACACAGTAGTTCGCCGGGACTACTGGTGAGAACTGCAGATCTCTCCCCCACTAAATATTTAACTGGATATTTACTCCTTTGACAGGTGTCACACTTAGCTAAAATCCTCCTAACGTCCCTTCCCATTTTACTCCAAATGAAGTCATGACCAATTTCATAGAAGACCTTGGCAGCACCAAAGTGTCCTAACTCCCTATGAATGAACCAAATTAGCTCCTCCCGCAAAGTGGCAGGAACACATATTGCCCACCGATTATTCCTACATTTCATTGCAAGAAGCCCATCCTGCATCTTGTACGTGAACCGTCCTACTTTCACATACTCTTCTTCACCTATTTCCAACCTAGCCAGTGGCTCCTTTAACTTAACGTCATCACGTTGCTCCACTAGCATATTTCTCAGTGTTTGTAACGATGCCCTGTTGCTACTGTCCACACATGCACATATTAAAATCCCGTCCTCTGCTTTAACCACAGGATAATCCCTACATAGATTAGTGTCCCTCGATAGCATGTCTGCTAGAATGTTATCTTTACCTTTAATATATTTTACTGTGAATTCGTATTCCTGCAGAGCAAGAATCCACCTACTAACTCTGTTAGAACTGAGTTTACAAGTCCTCATATACAGTAATGCATGGTGATCTGTGTGGATCTCAAATTTCCCCCCTACTAAATACATTCTAAATTTCCCTAAACTGAAAACAATACCTAAAAGCTCTAACTCAGTAATCGTGTATCTTTTCTCCGCTGCTGTCAGTCCTCGCGAGGCTAAAGATACAATGCACAGATTACCCTCATCATCTTTCTGACATAATACTCCAGCAATGCCTATATGTGAAGCATCTGTCATAACCACATATTCCTTATCTTTAAACGGATATTTCAGCACTACAGCTTTCTCAAAACCTTCCTTCAGCGCTCTAAAAGCTTGATCATGCTTGGACTCCCATCTCCACCGAGTCCCACTTTTAAGCAATTCCCTGAATGGTTCTACCAACCCTGAGTATTTAAGAACGAACCTCCTGAAAAAGTTGCAAATTCCCAGGTAAGTTTTTAACTGTTTAACATTCTGTGGCACCTCTGCGTTAAGTATCTTATTAACCCTACTTTCTTCTGGTGTTACACCTCTACTCGACACTCTATGACCTAAAAATGTCACTTCTGACTGACAGAATGACGACTTAGACAGCTTCAAAGTGAACCCTGCCTGATCTAACTTCTGAAAAACTATATTTAAATGACGTAGATGCTCCTCAAAACTGCGTGAACGAATTACCATATCATCTATGTAAATGGTTACAAACTCTCCTGTGTCATCCCCTAATGCGATGTTTAAAGCCCTAATTAAAGCTGATGAACTACTCTTTAACCCATAAGGTGTTCTACAAAATTGATAAAGGTTATATTTATGACTAAAAGCTGTAAATGGTCTATCTTCGTGCATAAGTGGCACTTGCCAAAAACTGGAACTCAAATCTACACAAGTGAAATACTTCTTCCCCTCAAATGTTTGCATTAATTCTTCTATTGACATAGATTTCAGCTGATCTGAACTAATTCTACTGTTAACCAAACGAGCGTCTAAACAAATACGAACAGTGCCGTCGGTCTTGGGTACCGTGATCAAAGAATTAACATATGGACTGTTCCAGTGCTCAATAATCCCATCTTCAAGCATCTGGTTAATTTGTGCCTCAACTGCACTCTGATAAGCGAAAGGTACAGGATATCTATGTCCTGTGAATACTGACCTATCAATAACGTTCAATGAATGTGTATAGCAATTGGCCATACCAATGCGATCCTCAAAAACTCTCGTATTTCACAATAACACATCATAGAGCCGAACACACTGTTCATCCTCTATATTTCCCTGAAATGCAGCCTCACGTAACGAGTCCTCTAGACTACCGTTCGTAATCACACTGCCCACAAAACATGGAGAACCCCGCTCTACGGCTGGCGATATCTCATTTAAAGTACAAATCACACCTACAATACTACTCCTCTGAATATGGTCATTGACCGCTACTTCTACTTCAGAATCTCCCCATTTAAATTTCAAACTCCCTACATCATAACATAAGTTACCAGACACTCTACTTAGCCACTCTGAACCCAAGATAACACTGAATACTAAATTTGGAATTACAAGACAAATCTGCTTCTCTACATGATTATTAATTTTAATGTCTACTAAAACTTGCTTAGAAATTACTTTAGACCTCTTCCCAACAGCTGTGATAACAAAAGTGCTTTTAATTGGCATCCTCTCAAAATTTACTCCAGTTCCTTTCATTTTATCATAAAATGCACTACTTTTGCAACTCTTCATACAACCACTATCAATTAAAACATCTGTGTACGCCTCGGACACGTTAAATTTAACTATGGGGCTCTTACTAACCACTTCCTGAATAATACCTTCATCATTTAGTTCATGTAATAATTCATTTCTTACATTTAGGTCATAGGGTTCCTGTATAATTGTATGGACAGGGCATGCTACAGACTGAGATTCTGACCTTACTTCGCAGCCTGGTTCGCGTTTAAAGAACCGATACAGCTGGCCGTAGTACTACTAACTACTGAACTGGTCTGGTTGTTCTGGGCTGTGTTGTCATTGTTTGGCTGTATATTACTACCACTAGGCTGTCCTCTTCCTTGACCCCTATTCTGGTTGTAATTATTGTCATTATAATTTCTCCCTTGATTTCCCCTGAAATCATTGTTTCTCCCTTGATTTCCCCTGTAATCATTGTTCCTCCCTTGATTTCCCCTGAAATCATTGTTCCTCCCTTGATACTGATTACCATAGCCATTTCCTCTGTTCTGATTTAGCTGATTATTATTATTTCTATTTTGAGCGTTGGCCCCTTCGCCACCGTTCCCTTGAACTTCCTGATGCCTGGCTTCGTTCGGTCTATTATTATTATTACCCTGGTTCCGATTGTAATTGTCCTCATAACCCCCTCTCCCTAGTGCATCAAATGTGCTTAACAAATTTTCTACTTGTGATATAGTCTTTACATTCTGGATACAAGCAGCCTCCTTGATCCTATAGGGAAAGTGCCTAAGTAGCAACCTCACCACATCACTTTCCTCCTTCAACCCATCCAGATATTTACACACTAATACCTGCCCTAAAAAGTATTCGGTCATGGTGGAGCTTCCTTTAGGGTTATATTTACCACACACTACTCCCTCACGATGCTGCGACTGAATAACCTCATTCCAGAACTTTTCACAGAATTTCATTTTAAAATCATTGATATCAGTAAACTTGTCTCTGTAGACAGCAAACCAATTCCTCGTTTCCCCCACAAACACTTGTTCTAAAATTTCAACTACCTGGCACCACTCAATACTACCATTTTCCAACCTCTCCCCGAATTTATTTTCTATAGTGTTCATGAACTCCATTGGGCACCCCTGTCGATTGCTGAACTTACCCAGTTCTACCTCCCTGTGTGTGCTATTCACAAAAACTGGCCTATTCTGACTATTTTCTTGCCTGATCCTAGCTTTTAATTTTAATTCTAATTCTGCTATTTTCTCCTCAGCCTTCCTCTCAATACTGTTTACTGTTAATTTAATGTTTCCTTCTGATTCTTCTACTTTATCATATAGCTTTGCTTGTTTCTCCTCAATCTTGCTAATGCTCTCTCTATTACTCTCTCTTAAATCATTTACTTCTGTAACTATTTGCGAGTGGACTTTCTCAATTCTACCCCACAGCTGTTCCTTAACCTCTTTAGTAGCCACCTGAATTTTGTCAATTTCTCCCCCCCCCCCCCAATTGCTTTTTGACCTGCTGTGTTTCCAGTTGCACTAGTTCTTTTAAATTTTCAGCCTGTGTACTGATTCTAATTTCCTACTCCTCCTGTACTTTTCCTAATTTTCTGTCTACATCTGCAATAATCTCTTTAGCCTTTTCTTCCATCACCCCCCTGATCTCACCTCTAATCAGTTCAAATTTGTCACTCATTTCCCTGCTGTTTTGTTCTAATTTAGTATTTAAAGTTTCAGTACTCTCTCTATTTTCCTTACTGTTTTGTTCTAATCTGGCGTTTAAAGTTTCATTACTCTCTCTATTTTCCCTACTGTTCTAATCTGGCGTTTAATGTTTCATTACTCTCTCTATTTTCCCTACTGTTTTGTTCTAATTTAGCCTTATAGTTTCAGTACTCTCTCTATTTTCCCTACTGTTTTGTTCTAATTTTGCATTTAAGGCATCACTACTAACTTTGTTCTGATACATGAACTCGAGAAGTAAAGTTTTTAATTCTGGTTGGCCGCCTACACTCCCTGTTTCAGTATCGGGATTTACCTCCGCTACCCCGGTACTACCATCACTCGACATACTGCTCGTATCATCACTCTCCCGTTGATGACCACTACGTAACCTCATCTGTCTTTCTTTCTCATCCCCCATAATGATATACACTGATACAGACAACTAACCCCCAAAATACAGGCACAGAAATATATACCCTTCTCCTTCCACAAATGTTATTAGGTTTTCATCCCCACGTTGGGCGCCAAATGTGGCAGTTTCGCTTAGGCTGGGATGACAAGTGAAACGGTATTTACTTTGCTCCACGTTGAGCGTACAAATGTGGCCGTTTGGCTAGCCCACACTGTTGGGAGATAAATGTAACTGTTTACCTTTGCCTAAGCTATGTTGTTTTAATGGGCGCCAAGACCTCAATGCAATGTTGAAATCTAAATTTGTATTTAACAACGTCTAGCTCTGGCAGAACACCTTCAAGACACTATTCACTCAGATCGTGGTATGATTTGATCATTAACCCAACAAACAATTGTATCAGGAGAAGGAATTGGTCTATATCTAATGCTACCTACTGAAAGCAAAGATTGCATTGTAAAAGAAATGAATTTATTATATAAAACAAGTATAGCAAAATTAATAATAATAATAAGTATAAAATTTAAATTGGAGCGTTGTGATTTGAATATTACCGATAGAAAATTACGTGAAAACGGAGTCTGATAAATTGATTTTACTCTTATTTTCAAGCTATGAAGTTACTGAAATATGAAATATAAAACCAAGAGAAATGAGAGATTGCGTATTTCTGCGTCATTAGCGCTTACCACTGGAAATACCCGAAGCATTTCCCTCGTACTTGATGATGCTGTGAGCTTCCCACAGTCTCCTGGAGGTCGTCATCTTCGTCGATGTTTGATGAGATTCTGGTAGATTAGATAATTCTATGGTCCGTACCTCGAACCCAAACACTCGTAAAACCGCACTGGTTAAGTTTACAAAAGTTAGTTCTCCACTCCACGGAACATCGGAGCGATTCCCGCGTACAACCGTACTCGTTAAATTCTATACAGATTCTTGCTAACTCCACCGAACATCGGAGCCACTCGCACGCGCACCCATACTCCTCAAGTATTTCACAGATTGTCCTTGTTTCACGGCGCGTCGAACGATATATGCACACGTTGGCTCCCCCACTCTTCAGCCAGCTTCAGCTTGCGTGGTCCTCTACTGATTGGTTGACCCACCACGCGATCTTCCCCTCCTCTGGGTCATTACACTCGGCGGGAGGGTTCCGTTCCAACAATTCGCCTTTCCTTGACGATGCGACCCAGGATTGCGTCATGCTTTCCGACAAGATCAAGCGTGTACTTGAAATCCCAGTGAGTCACGTCTCTCGATATACCCTAACTGACGAAAACTCCGTAAAATTCCGTAATCACATAATTTTCTATGATATTGTCGTTCGTAATAATTTGCTTGATAGCGTTTTCTAAGACATAGAAAACCTATCTGAATGCTAATAATTTTTATAAAATGCTCCGAAAATACCTTAATAATAATTATAATAAATTAATAATAATAATAAATTAACATGAAAAATTCTCTTGGCTGAACAATTTGCCGCGTAAATAAATATAGAATGGCTTCCTACTGACTTATGCCAGTTGCATAAAAACCCCTCGAAAAACACGTTACAAAACTAATCATGCTCTTGTAGAGGTTTGAAGTGGGTATATCTCAAGGCGACTCTTGTCCCTGACAGAAAGCGAATTTAATTCTTAAAGTAAGATGTTCCATCGCCGAGATAATCGTCTTTATGAGTCTGACGTATTGCTTGTGACCACGTTGGTTCGCCTGATCCTTGTGTATGGCTTTCAAACTCCTTCTCTCCAAGTTTATCCCCCTCGTATCCAGTTTATTGGAGAAAGGATTGCGTGTTGGCTTCAGTGAAGCCTAGCCATATCGCCAAGCAGCAGCGCGGAACACAACCAATTCCAGCCTTCCTAAGTGCACTCTCTCTCGCCTTCACTGATCGGGAGCGCAGATTTCTCTGACGGCATTCAATTAATTTTCCCTCAAAGTGTTAATTAAATAATAGGAAATCGGAACATGTACAGCACACGTACTTTCCCGGACAAGAGTTATTAATTTATATTTAAATGGCTTATCAAAATAAACAATAATAAATTGTACCTACTAATTTTCACTTGATCTTACATGTGAATTATCCTTAAGTCCGTGTGATGTTTTGTTTGACTATAGACTATAACTAAAGACTATTACTAGCAAATATTGGCAGGTTGGATTATTTAATCTAATACTGCAACTAAATAAGTGTAAATATTTTTACACATATTTATATTTAATAGCCTAAGTGTAATGGATCTGATGATGATCGCTTGACGCGGTCATCCCAGTGTATTGTTATACCCGGGGGTTCCCACAGGGTGTAGTCACCACCTTTCGTCCCCTTTCACCCCCATTTCATGCCACCACTCCTAAGAGGAACCAACTACAACAAGCATACAGCCATTGCAAGTACACCGGCTTGGCAGGCCTACTCATACACACATGTGGTAATTCTTACAATATAAATCCAAACATACAGCTACCTGCTATGTGGGGCAGGAATCTGCTGACTACATTACACAAACACTGGCAATAGCTTAAATACCAGCCACACCATGGACTAAGGAATTTTGTCCACCGTCGTTTGACGTCTTCGCGACCGTTCTGCAGTTCAGGTGAGTGTACTCAAGGTTCTCCTTAGTAATTCCTTTCTATTCCAAACCTAGCTTACTCTAATCATCTCATTCATTCCTGTACACGTCACGTCACAGAGCTTAACTAGCGACTCATTTCACATCACACTTGTGAGAATTAAACCATTCACACCCTCATAAACTGCCTCCTTGTACTTATTGAGCTTCTAGCTCGAACCCTGGCTCGCTACCAGCAAACATTCGCTCAGCTACGCCACACAGGCTTGACCGATTGCCTGGTGTCTATACTCTGATTTACAACAGATGGTCGGTGAAAGCTGTCATCCACTTGAAGGGTGAGGTGAGGAGTGGAGACGAGAGGGGTAACGCTCTCCATAGCAACAGCGAGCAATGTTGCAATGTATGCCGACATAGCAGTGAGCACATTGTTTAACTCCGTGTGTTTCACTCGTCACGGTCATGAGACCGCCAGGTAGGGGGGCTAACTTCCCCAGTATTTGTGTCTTCCTGCAAGCCTCTTGGAATGTTATGAGTCATGATCCACCTCAGTGCCAACGCAGCTTTTCCCCACTGCTAGCTTTGACAGCTGTCAGCGACCATTATTGGTAATTCAGAGTATAGCACTTGTAAACACTGAGTCAGCATTCGATACCCTCTCCGTAAGCAAGGCCATCATTCAGCTTTCCTGTCTCATTCATTCCTCACTTCAGAAGCCAGCCACACGCACGTACTCGCCCTGCATACAAGTTTTAACTTATTTCAGTAAACACCGCCCTAATTCAAGCTACCATCCCCCAGGGCAATACAGTATGTATTAATCTCATGTAAATATATTTCAGGATTAGGAAATAACCCATCACAATTGGGTACAGTCGTGTTGAAGGCTGAAAAACATCAAATATCGGTTACTAAGGCAACACTAAAAAATGGTCTCAAACACCATAATAATAATCCTTTTCACAAGAGGTTTATCTGGCAAAACTTCAGACGATATTTGTTAAGACTATGTCTTAATTATCTCCTAACATTTTACATTTAACATGAAAAATACAATATCATAACCAATGCGGAACTCACCTCTGGGTTTGTACTGTACTCTGATGCTCTGACCACTGATCTAGAGCATTTTCTCTTCAATTGTCACTCTATCTGCCCATTTGATCATCATTCTCCTGTAACACCACTTTTCAAATGCTTCTATTCTCCTATTTTCTGCTGCACCAATAGTTCAAGTTTCACTTCCATAGAGTTGCTGCAAACGAAAGGCTTTCAAAAATGACTTCCTAATACCTAATCTATATTAATTTTGATATGAACGAATTTATTTTCTGTATGAAGGCTCTCCTTGCCTGTGTCAACCTACTTTCTATTTCTAACGCTGAGCAATTTTTCTAGGTTTATATCGTGTCTTGTGCGGGGTTTCGCCTCGGAACACCAAGATCGGCTCATCAGCGGGCTCTTAGCGTCCGGGCCCGGACTCCCACGGTAGTAGCAAACTACGCGCTACCCCCCTACCTCCCTGCTACCTCTTGGTGTTCTAAGGCGAAACCCCCGCACAATACACGACTTAACCTAGAAAAATTGCTGAGTTTTAATTGCTTGGCCGTGAAAGCCAATATACCATATTTTTATTTCTAGTTAATTCAACTAATTACTCTGGCTCTTATCTTGGAATAACCTTCTTTGGGAAATATAAGACACAAGAAAACGTTCATTTCTATTTAACATATCAGGAGCTGGGAGGAGAAAGGGTGAATATTCTATGTAATCTTATCGCCCTTTCTCCTCCCAGCTGAAATGGCGAATTTTGTATGTAATCTTATTGCAGATTCTCCCTGTCTCCTCCCAGCGGAAAGGGCTTATGTTGTATGTAATCTTGTTGCAGATTCTCCCTGTCTCCTCCCATCTGAAAGGGCTTATATTGTATATAATCTTGTTGCAGATTATCCCTGTCTCCTCCCATCTGAAAGGGCGACTATTGTATATAATCTTGTTGCAGATTATCCCTGTCTCCTCCCATCTGAAAGGGCGACTGTTTTATATAATCTTATTGCAGATTCTCCCTGTCTCCTCCCATCTGAAAGGGCGACTATTGTATATAATCTTGTTGCAGATTATCCCTGTCTCCTCCCATCTGAAAGGGCGACTGTTGTATATAATCCTATTGCAGATTCTCCCTGTCTCCTCCCAGCTGAAAGGGCTTATATTGTATGTAATCTTATTGCAGAGTCGCCCTGTCTCCTCCCAGCTGAAAGGGCTTATATTGTATGTAATCTTATTGCAGATTCGCCCTGTCTCCTCCCAGCTGATGGGGCTTATATTGTTTGTAATCTTATTGCAGATTCTCCCTGTCTCCTCCCTTCTGAAAGGGCGACTGTTGTATGTAATCTTATTGCAGATTCGCTCGGTCTCCCCCCAGCTGAAAGGGCTTATATTGTATGTAATCTTATTGCAGATTCGCCCTGTCTCCTCCCAGCTGAAAGGGCTTATATTGTATGTAAACTTATTGCAGATTCGCCCTGTCTCCTCCCATCTGAAAGGGCGACTGTTGTATGTAATCTAATTGCAGATTCTCCCTTTCTCCTCCCATCTGAAAGGGTGACTGTTGTATGTAATCTTATTGCAGATTCGCCCTGTCTCCTCCCAGCTGAAAGGGCTTATATTGTATGTAATCTTATTGCAGATTCGCCCTGTCTCCTCCCATCTGAAAGGGCGACTGTTGTATGTAACCTTATTGCAGATTCGCCCTTTCTCCTCCCATCTGAAAGGGCGACTGTTGTATATAATCTTCTTGCAGATTCACCCTTTCTCTTTCCAGCTCCTGATATTTACTGATCACGAACAGTTCGGCCGCAAGTTGACAATACTTCATGTCTCTGCTTTTCTTGATAGATTTTTGTAACTGCTGTGACTAATGTCGTGCAAAAATCATGTTCCAGCACTTTCTCTTTAAGTTTCTCTGTTACTTCCTCAGCCATACAGTCCTGTCCGCTAGGTAATTTTGAAAAATTGTATAGATCCCTGCGACTAGCACAATTTAACGAGCTGTAGAATAAGTACATGACAAGCAGAGATCAAAACATTCGGTAACCCCTTGACAAAGACCACCTCATGTTGTAGTAACTAGCATTCTTGGCCACCATTTGTCAGGTCTGGGTTGCTTCCGACGGTGGGTGAGTGGTTATCGTGTTATCGGCCTATCAGCCCCAAGCTTGCTGGTTCGCTCCCGGCAGTGGTAAGTGATTTTTGAAAGGCAGAAAAAACCTCGGTACGCATGTCATACGTTGTTGGCATGCAAAAGAACCCATTTGAATTCAGTAGGCCGTGTTCATAAAGGCAAAATTAATCTCGCGATTTTCCGCCAACACAAAGTTCCTCCTTTCTCTACTAGAAACCGCTATAGTGTCAAGGTGCTTATATGTATATCTAACCTCCTTGACTTTCATAGCGCTCCAAGGAACGACAAAAATTCGACATGCAGGCTGCCCTCTTGGCGTCAAATAACAAAGCTTACACCCGGCATCCGAGGCCATACGATATTATTATTATAGGTCTGGGTTCGAGTTCTGGCTCTGCAAAGAAATTCAATTGTGATCGGAGGGTTGGAACGGGGTACACTCAGCCTTATGTGACAGAAGTGGGAAGTAGTGGGTTTATTTTCCACCTCAGCCATCCTTGAATTGGTTTTTCCTTGGTTTCCTGCTTCACTTAAAAGTCCGGTTGGTTCCATACTTAAGGCAACAGCCGCCTCCTTCCCAATATGAGCCTCAATTACAAATACAGTACATACTCAACAGAAGACATCACATTAACACAAATTATCAAGCAGATTCCCACATGCACCCAAGTTTACGCGGCTACATGACCACGATGCCTCAAAGCCCAAAAATGAATAAATAACAGCAACAACAACAAGCCCCTTGGCCAAGTCAGCGCTACCTCACGGCCAGTATCAGAAGCTGAACTGTTTCAAATGGAGCGTTTTGGTGATTCATGTTTGACGTTTTAACGGATTAGCTGCGAATAAATAAATGAAGCTAATTACATTGAACTCGACCAATATTGTGTGTGTTTGAATTATTCATACGTGACCAGATCAAATTCATTACCATAGTCAGTACACAGCCCCCATGACCCAAACGGTGATTCTGTTTATTCGGTACTTTTGTGCTCATGTGCACCAAAGTACTCCAAAGGCTCATTATTTCTTTGGCCTTAAATTTTCGTTGAACCCTGTGAAATAAGGTAAATACCGTAGTTTGAATAGTTTGGTTGGTTGGTTGATTTCTTAGTTTCGGGGTTGCGACAACGCGGTCATGTAGCCCCGTGTACTTTAGGTGTGTGTAGAATATGGCTGATAACCAGTGATAATTATGAGTGGCTGTATTAGTGTGTGTTATCTGTTTTTAATTGAAGTAAGGACAGCAGACAATAATTTCAAGTAGTTCCTACTTTCGCTATCAAATACTATCATCCACAACACCTAGCTGTGTACTTGGCTACTACTAAATACCATCACAACCAGCGCCCGGAGACGAACGTTGGAACTTCAGAGCATTAATCAAACCAAACTTACAAATTTTGCTTCACACAAGGTTAGTTAGTGGAAGGTTCTTTTACATGCCATAAATCTATGACATGGGCCCGCCGGCTTTACTTCCCCTCCGAAGAAAGACATTCTGGGGGATTTTAACGCTCATAAAGAATCCGACGACTTCGGCCGGGTTTGAACCCACGACCTTGGGTATAGAAGCTCAGCAACTACGCCACCGAAGCCGACTTTTGTATAGTTTGAAGAATTTACAAGATATCTGTGCTTTGATGTAAGTAGTTCTCAACAGCTGTTGTTGTTGCTGTTATTGTCGACTTCTTTAGGAGCTTTCCGACATCGTGGTCATATATCCCCATTAATTTGGGTGTGTGTTGAATCTGTCTGATTACCTGCGTCAGTACAATGACTATAGTAGTGTGTGCATTTGCAACAGAGTCTAACATAGGGAACGAGGCGGCGTGACCTTAAATTTGGAACCATCCCGACCTTTGCCTGTAATGGAACTGGACAGAAAACCACTTCTAAGATGGCTGATGTGGGAATCGAACCCATATTTTCCCAGTGCTTCCTTACAAGGCTGAGTGTATCCCGTTCCAGCCCTCTGACCAGAATTAAATTTCTTGGCAGAGCCAGGGATCGATACCTGGATCTCAGGTAATAATAAACCAATAATACTAACAACTGCAGCACAAGTGGACTTCCAAGAGCCATTGACAATATTCGAACATTATTATAATATTTGTAGTTCTTAGCTACCTGGTGTACATCTTTTGGGTGGTGCCATCTATGCAATCAAAACAGGAAATAATTACGGGTCTTAAGAAGAAAATCTCACTTTTATATGGACGACCTCGTAGTTAATTAGTTAGTTATTGAGGTTTAAAGGGGCGGAACTACGAGGTCATCTGCCCCTCGTAACACAGATTAACGTATACATATTTAGAATGAAATTAAGAATTTACAGGTGGATACTTCATTATGAAAAGATCGAATATTAATCAAACAAAAAATTAACACGACCTTGTAGCTGAAATGTTATTTGTCTTGTAATCACGTAATATGATAATAATGGTTTATCGCAAGCCACCATTGAACTACTCGGAGTACCGTAGATATTTACTGCCCTTCATAATCGTGCATTCTAGACCAGGATCAAGATGTGGTCACTCGACCAATGAACCATCGAGAACGAATGAACAGGGCCGTTTAGATCCACCACCAGCCCTAAGACAATAACTTCCCAGCCCCTTTGATGGTTATTCGTCTCGTGAACATTATCCTAGGAGTATTAAGTTAAAGTTCCTATTTTACACTCCACTTCCTCACAAAAACAAACTCCGTGGAATTACGTATACCCTTTCAAAAGCAAGTTTATTTGTTCTCCCGTTAAGCAGAGTTCTTTCGTTGTCTCTGATTCTTTTAATTTAGAGAGGGTACTGATGAATGTGCATTTTAAGTCAGTTTCTTTGTACGTGACCGTTCAATCTCACCACACACACAAGTAAGATGCTCTTCAGAACGATTGGAAGTAAATAGATTGTTAAAAATTTATTTATAATATGTCCGTCTTATAAAAGCTATTAAACTTCAATGTTTGAGACCTACACCCCTTGCAATACTGTACCAGCATGTAGGAATAGCGCCACCAGATATTCATCATGAGGTAGCTGCCAATGCAAAGAGAGTTTAACGGGTTTATCAGCAATCCCATCCGCTATACGATTAAGCACCAGCTACTCCAAAGCTTAGGGTTCAGGAGATACTTCCTGAAAACAAGTACAGCTTTGCAAACCACAACAGCTACAGATAGAAAAGGAATTTGGATTCCTCGAAATAACTCTAACTTGGGTCATGGTCATGAACAGAAATGGAACGTGGGAAGCGACTCAGTCGTCTTCGTTCTGGAGTTGGAAGATCCAAGATTAGTCTACAGACATAGCTGTTCCCTGTCGACACCATGCTGAACTCTTGTGCCCAAGATTGCGGGTTCAAACCCGGCCGAAGTCGTCGGAAATCCTCTAGTATGCCTTCCTTCGGAGATGAAGTAAAGCCGGCGGTCCCATGTCATAGATTTATGGCATGTTAAAGATCCTTCCACGAACTAAACTTGTGTGAAGCTAAATGTCTAGGTTAGATTTCGTTGAAGCGCTCTATCAAAGTTCCAACGTTCACCACTAGGCTGAAGTGACGTCTGGTAGCGAAAGTTGGAACTACTTGAAATTGAACGGAACTTGTAGCTCACCTATGGGTGTCCGCTTGAAGCAGCTACAGACTCTGGCGACCATAACATGTCCTCGGACACTCCCGACACTAAAATCCATAGGATGAATAAATATGAAACCACCAACTACGATTGCGGAAAACCCCAGATCACGGGGTATCTACAGAATTGATTGATTGATTGATTGATTGATTGATTGATTGATTGATTGATTGATTGATCTATATTTCTTTCTTTCTTTCTTTCTTTCTTTCTTTCTTTGGTACAACCGTAAGAGGGTCATTTTGCACTACAAGTATAAGAAATCTTACACAATAACATAAATAAGTAGCAAATGGTAGTGATGACAGCAAGGGACAAACCTCGCGAGAGTCGCAGTGATAATAATAATAATAATAATAATAATAATATAGGCTATGTATCATAGACAGTTTCACAAACACTGTAAGGAGACGGCTGACAGTTGTTGGGCACATATGTAGGATGGACAACAACAGATTAACAACAAGTAGTTCCGTGAAGAACTAAATAGCTTATTTTCATATATCCTATTAATGTTAATTGTCTCTATCAACATACAAATTGTCAGTTTGATTGCTGTAATAGATTCGTAGATATTGAGAACCGCCTAAATATTTTGGATGGTCACCATGTTTATATTATAGGCCTTATATGTATGTACTATTACATGCAGATTATTGTGTAGGTGTTTTATTCAAACTTCAATCGCATGATTAGGACACAAGAAATTAATAAGAGCGGGATTTTAAAATCTCGCTCAACCGCCATCTTGTGGTTATGAAAATAATTTAAATGAATTAGATGCCAGTCGATTAAAATTTGCATAAGCAAATACCGTATCGAGTTTCACTGCGCTCAGATGGTTATAACGCAAAAAACGCCCATTTGAATATTTAAATTTCGCATCGCCGCCATGTTGGATTTGTGCTCGCCAGGTTATTGAACTTCCCATAGGTGAACTTATGTTTATAGCCTCTATACACTCACAAAATTTCAGTTTGATTGCTGTAGTAGATTAATTGATATTGAGAACCGTCTAAATATTTCGGATGGTCGCCATGTTGGATTTTAATATATGTAGGCCATACAGTTATGTAGCCTACTATTAGATGATGATTATTGTGTACGTTCATTATGCAAATGTTCATTTCGATCGCATGATTAGAACACAAGAAAAAAACTTAATTTTTGAAGTTCGCACAGCCGCCATCTTGAGGTTACGTAAACAATTGAACTAAATTAGATACCAGTGCATTACAATGTGTATAAACATTTGCTGTACGAAGTTTTATTGCGTTTGGATCATTAAATCGCGAGAAAAGTCTATTTAAATCTTTCAAATTTGCCTGGCCGCCATTCGTTTTGAAGTTAACTGGTTTTTGGATGTCGCATAGATGAACTTCCAGAAGTGCCCTTTATCTCTGCACAAAATGTCATGGTGATACCGGTAATAGTTTCAGATATATAGAATGCCGGTGAAATATTTCGCACAGTCGCCATCTTGAGGTTATGTAAACAATTGAACGAAGTTAGATGTCGGTGCATTACAATGTGTATAAACATATACTGTACCAAGTTTCATTGAGTTTGATTGGTTAAATCGCGAGAAACGTCTATTTAAAAGTAGCAATTTCGCTTGGCCACCATGTTGGTATTGTAGTTACCAGGTTTTCAAAAGTCACATAGAAAGACTTCTGGTAGTTCCTTTTATCACCGTACATTATCCCAGGGTGATATCGGAAATAGTTTCGGAGATATTGAATGCTGGTGTAATATTTCGCACAGCCGCCATGTTTTATTGGTGAGACGTAACAATATTTGAAGGGCACAGTCGGGGTCGTCAGGAATAGTGCTATGACCTTACCGAGTTTCATTGAAATAGCTTCAGCCGTATAGAAGTTATTAGGGGGTACACACAAAAATCCATCACACACATACGCGCACACACTGACAGACACACGGACAAAAGGTGATATAAGCCTATTTTTTATAAATGAAAATAGGCTAAAAATATTATTCAATATAGTTAATATAAAATATTCGAGGATACATTGGCTGGATGAAACAAGGGGGACCTGAGTGAGATGAACATCGGAGAGAACATGATGAAAACCCGAGGAATACTCAGAACAGTTGTAAATAAATACATATTTAGTGTGAAATCTAGCAGCAGGACTCATACAAGATGTACAGAAGAACGCAATAAGTTACACAGTGAGTTCGTGAAGAGATTTTGGAAGAAGAGGAAGGCAAAATTCATCAAGCCAACTAACAATTTCCAACGCACTCTATGATTAAGGTTGGAGTGACTACATTTTGCACTGGAGCCGACATTGCGCGTGCCGGTAAATCTACCGACTCTATAATGTCGCAATCAAACACTCGTAATATCATCGAGTTTAGTCAGGATTTAACCCGAAATATTGAGTATTGAAAATTTGCTCTACTAAAGCATTCTGTTACACATGCGTAAGTCTTTCGGCGATGGATCCTCAATCATTATTTTGCTATTGTTCAACACCATATTCGAGCAATGTCGTGATTCTTCCAATGGAATTCCAACCGACGCGATGGTACATTACGACTCTAATGTTCTGGATTTCATGCTGCTCTTGTGATGGACCATCAATAGGCGACTTGAATCACCTCTTCTTCTCCTGTCTCCACAAGTACGCCCACCAAGCGACTCTACACTCTTCTACACCTCCCCCTAAACATTCAGTGTCTGCTGGCTTTCTTAAAGCCAACAGTATATTTTTACGTAACACTGAGTTACAAATACGAGGCACGTCCAGAAAGTAAATTCCGTTTGGTAATAAAATTAAATTGTGTACAGATACAGATCCTGTTAACGACCAGGAAAAAGGACAGACCAATGAGTGGGATAACACTTGGAGGTGGACAGCTGAAGAAGGTGGAAAGTCTCAAGTACTTGGGAAGTATAGTGGAGGAAAATGGGAGAAATGACAAAGAGATTACGGAACGTGGCAGACAGGCAGAAGCATTTCTGAGAAGCATTAGGAGCTTAGTGTGGAATAAAGATGTCCCACAAAAAAGCAAGGAAGTGTTATACAGAAGCTACTATATCCCGATACTGACCTATGCTTCAGAAACTTGGACATTGAAGAAAAGAGACATAAGCAGAATACAGGCAGGTGAAATGAAGTTCCTGCGAAGTAGGATCGGAGTAACAAGAAGAGACAGGTTGAGGAATGAAAAGGTCAGGGAAATGGTGAAAGAGGAGCCCTTGCAAGGTAGGATTGAGACGTCAAGACTGAGGTGGTATGGACACTTAAAGAGAATGGATGAGAAGAGGATTCCCAAGAGGATACATGAGATGCAGATGCAGAAGAAACGACCAAGGGGAAGACCAAGAGATAGATGGCTGAAAGGAGTGGAGGAATGTGTCAAGAAGAGAGGCGAGGACTGGACCAGAGTGACAGCGGAGAGGTGGTGGGAAGAAAGGACTAAGTGGCGAGGCTTATGTTCCAAACAGACCCAGCCTGGGGCTGGAAACTGCACAAGATGATGATGATGACAGATACAGAAAAATTATTTATTGCACAACATTCTACACCTCTTAAACTACTTTTCCACATAACTGCCGAACTTTTGAAGGCATTTGTCATAGCGTGGCACAAGTTTTTGGATACCTTCTTCATAGAAGTTTGCCGCCGAACCGTAAACGAGAGTGAAGACTCCCCTGTAAGATATCCTACCGTTTGGCCAACGCTGTTAGGCAAATTGCGTATGTGGTCAGGAGAACTCCTAAACATACGCAGTTCTCCTGGTAAGCTGTAATTACGTAGACCTACTGTATTTCCCTGACCAGTTGCTTTCCGTCGAGATCCCCCCCCCCCCATCATTTCCGATGAGGGTTTGATTGATCCTGTTGCAATGGCGTGATGAATATTTAGTCCCAGTGTATTCCCTTAGCACTCATGTCCCGGTAATGGGACAGTATGGTTTGTTTTGTGGAGCAAAGCTAAACATAGGTGGTGCTCAAGTTTAAACAATGCTACTGCCATGCAATTGCAAAGCATTCAACAGGAGGCTTTCAACGATAATACACAAGTTCCTTAATTAAAATGTAACCTCCATGCTGTTCTGACCTCAAAAACCACTCTAGCGAATCAACAATCATAAAAATGAAACGCGAAACCGCCGACCTGTATCCTATTTATACACCACTGTGAACAAACCCGTATAAGTAGCATGCTGTGCTCCTATGCCCAAGGTCACGGGTTCAAACCCGGCCAAAGTCATCGGATTTTTAAGAGCGTTAAAAATCTCTCAGTATGCCTTCCATCAGAGGGGAAGTAAATCCGACGGGCCCATGTCAAAGATTTATGGCATGTAAAAGAACCTTCCTCTTACTACACTTGTGTGAAGCTAAAATTTGTAAGTTAAATTTGATTAACGCTATTAAGTTCCAACGTTCTGGTTGCGGTTGCATCTAGTAGTGAAGTTTGCAGCTAGGTGTCGTTGACGGTAGCATTTGGTAGCAAAAGTAGGAACTAGTTGAAATTGGCCGTCTGCAGTCCTTACCTGAATTACAGATAACACCCACTAATACAGCCATCACAATTAACACCGGTTATCAGACAGATTCTACTGTACACACACTCAAAGTACACGGGGCTACTTGACTACGTTGTCGCAGCCCCTAAACTGAGTAACCAACCAACCAAACCCGTATAAATAACATGAGACCTTCAGAATTTTGTTACTCCGGAGTCAACACTTCAATGCAGAAGCAGCATGGAGGGGTAAATGTAATCGGCACTTTAGGTATTTTAAAAATGTGTAACTAGTTCCATTTAAGAACACCTGGTGGCACAATGGTTAGCATTCATGGCTGTTACCTCTGAGATCCAGCTTCGATTCCCGACTCTGCCAAGAAATTTACTTGCAATAATTCTAATGATATTTGTTTTACGTCCCTGTTGACTACTGCGGCTTTTAGAGACGCCGGGGTGCCGGAATTGTGTCCCGAAGGGGATCTTCAAAGTGCCAGGAAATCTACGGACACGGCTTTCTTGCATTTGCGCACCCTCAAATGCCAGCTTACTGCGCCAGGATTCGATCCTGCAACCTTGGACACAGCAAACGAGAAAGTTACCTCTGAGCCACGCAGCAGGTCAAAAATTTACTTCTGGTCTGAGGTCTGGAACGATGTACCCTCAGCTTCGTGAGGCAAAGTTGAGAAGAGACGGGTTCAAATACCACCTGAGTCATCCTGAAAGTGGTTTTCCATGTTTTACCACTTTCCCCCTACTTAAGGCCATGGCTGCTTCTTGCACAATCACCACCCCAATGACCAATACACACACTAACGCAACCATCACAATAACACAGGTTATCAGACAAATTCAAAACTCACCCATGTACACGAGGCTACATGACGACAATGTCACAAAGCCCCTAAATAATCAACAACAAAAGAAGAACTACTTCACGGTTACGCTATGGCTACTCATTAGAAAACCCGTATTTTATCAAGTCTGTGGTATAAATGGTGTAACTAAATATGTGGGAAAGCTCCTGCGATTCGATAGAGGAGCTGACAACAAGCAAAACATGGTGTATGTGTGTTCGTTGCCGTGTTCCAAGCATTGTTTGTGGTTTCGCCCAGGAACACCAAGCTGGCTCATCAGCGAGCTCTTCATGTTCCGCGCCCGGAACCCCACAGGAGTAGCGAACTGTGCACTACCTCCCTTCTTATAAAACGCACGTGTGTTTCTTAACTGCACAATACACGGCATAAACCTAGGAAAACTGCTGAGATTTAATTCACAGACCGTGAAAGCCAATATAGACTATCATCTTTTTTGGAAGCCTTTATAGGGAGGTGAATGGATGCTTAAGCCTTTAGCTCTCGTAGTTAAGAAACGTACAGGCGCTTCATAAGAAGGGAGGTAGTGCACTGTTCGCTACTCCTGTGGGGGTCCGGGCGCGGAAACCAAGAGCCCGCTGATGAGCCAGCTTGGTGTTTCTTGACGAAACCCCACGCAAGACACGGCATAAACCTAGAAAAGTTGCTGAGTTTTAATAATAATACTGTTACGTTAACTTTCTCGACCAATTATATCCATTATCCATATACTGTGAAGCCTCCGTGGCTTAGGCGGCAGCACGCCGGCCTCTCACCGCTGGATCCGTGGTTCAAATCCCGGTCACTCCATGTGAGATCTGTGCTGGACAAAACGGAGGCAGACAGGTTTTTCTCCGGGTACTCCGGTTTTCTCTGTCAAAATTTCATTCCAGCAACACTCTCCACTATCATTTCATTTCATCTGACATTCATTTAATCATTGCCCCAGAGGAGTGCGTCAGGCCTCGGCAGCCGGCACAGTTAATATCCTCGCCGCTAGATGGGGGCTTCATTCATTCCATCCCTGACCCGGTCGGAGACTGGAAGCAGGCTGTGGATTTTCATTTTCATCCATATACTGTAGCTTTGGGGCTATTAGGTCGGGTGGAAATATTTTAAATACCGACGTTTCTAGAAAACTTCTTGCCCTTTTATCCAGAAATGAGTAAACAATGGCATGTAGCCTCCATAAATAAAATGTGTAAGCAAATACCTTATACAGAAATGGCTGTGGCTGAACATGCCATACAGAATGACCATCGAATTCTTTTTGATGAATCTTCTGTCATCTGTATGGTGAAACATTTCACAACTCGTATCATTCGGGAGGCGAGAGAAATTTGTAAACAACCAAAGAACTTTAGTAGAGGTGATGGTTATCCCTTAAAGTAGATCATGGCTGCTCTCTATAGTTTCATTACCAACTTCCTCTTGGTCTAAGGAGGTTACCGCATAACTACCGGGTGAGTTAGCCGTGTTCGTTACGGCATGACTGCTGGCAGTCACTCACATCCGGGAGGCGAGGAGGTTCGAATCCCCCCGCCGGCAACCTTGAAGATGGTCTTCTGTGGTTTCCCATCTTCCTTCCAGGCAAATGCAGGGGTTGGTCCCTAACTATAGGCCACAGCCGCTACCTTCCAACTCCTCGTCCTTACATTACAACTTCCCTCCCCAACGGTACTTGTGGATCACCCATTGGGTGTCCGTCTCGAAGCAGCTACAAAACTGGCGAGCCGAACATGTCCTCGGACACTCCCGGCAACAAATGCCATACGCTAAAAAAAAAAAAAAAAAAGCATAACTATTTATTTCGAAATGTTTTCCTATCTTATACCTTGTAGCATGCAGATTGTTGGGTCAAATAGATGAGAGCAATGGCAGGAGGATAATGATAATGTTATTGCTTTTACGTCCCTTTTAAAAATTGCGGTGTTTAGGGACGCCGGGGTGCCGGAATTTTGCCCCGAAGGGGATCATTAACGTGCCAGTAAACCTACTTACATGGATCCCTCACATTGGCGCACCCTTAAATGCCAACTGGCTGCGCCATGATTCGATCCTGCAACCTTGACAACATCAGGCGAAAACCTTACTACTGAGCCACGAAGCCAGCCTGCAGGCGGATCCTCGTAATGAAGAGATAAAAGCTAAATTAGAAATTAACACGTTAGATGAAGCTTTTCGTATGAGGCGACTCGGTTGGTGGGGTATTGTGTTGAGAATGGGGGAAGAGAGATTATCTAGGAAATCTAATGAACTCTGATATAGAAGGTAAAAAGAGAAGCAGTGAAGGAAGCGATATTAAAATTCAGTGTTAAACAATTTCAATTTGAGTTGTGAAGAATCGGCAAAGCCACTGTGGTAACTGCTAATAAATTAATCTCTTGTCACTCTTGTCCTCGTAATGGGACAGTATGATTTGATAGAATCGGATATTTTGGTCATCAGTCCTATGTACATTGGGAGGGAGGGAGGAAGGGAGAGTGCCATTTTTTCCAATAATTTAGTAATAGTTGTTGAATAGTTGTTCTCTAAATTTCAGAATCTCTGGTGACTGACAGTGTGAAACTGGAATTACTAGGGACGTGTACTATCCCAATATTTGCCTGGAGGGAGTGAGGAAAAAAGTGACACTTGGGAGAGGCCTAGTCACTGTCAACCTCGTGGTGTAGTGACAAGCATTCTTAGCTGTCGCCCCGAAATTCCGGGTTCCATTCCCGGCTCTGCCAAGAAATTTTAATTCTGGTCTGAGGGCTGGAACGGGGTACACTCACCCTCGTGAGGCAAAACTGAGAAGAGGCGGGTTCGATTCCCATATCAGCTATCTTGGAAATGGTTTTCCGTGGTTTCCTCCAGTTCTATTGCAGGCAAATGCCGGGTTAGTTCCTCCTTCCCAATCCTCATCTGAATTACAAATACACAAACTAATACTGCCATCACAATAACACAGGTTTATCAGACAAATTCCTCGTATACCCAAGTACACGGGGCTACAACCCCACGATGTCATAAAACCCCTAAATTAATCAGGACAATAATACTCACTGTCGGCACCAGTATTCGAACCTCCGATATCTGGACTTGCTGCACCTCCCCATCTTGGTTGGGGTGAGGGATTCAACGTGCATGGCTAAGTAGGACCGTGGGGTAACATGTGTCATTGTGATGGCTGTAGTGTGTGTATTTGTAATTGAGCAGAAAGCTAGAAGGTATAAGTTACCGGAGTTTTTCAGAATGTAGCCCAACTGTGCTTCCCTTAAACATGAACTCAACATGCTTATATTCTTACGTCGTATTGCATATATTCAAACTTTCCAATTCTCACTTTCTCATTTACTCTCTATTTAGATATCTAAATAACCTCCTCCAGTAACGACTAATTATCTTCATCATCATCTTCATCACCATCATTAGTCTACTTTTTTCAGTATTTCCTTACCTTACTGTAATTTTAAACTTACTTCTAAGCATCTCAGTTATTCACCCTAGCAATGCAACAATTTACAGCCTACACCACCAAGCTAATCCAGTTTATATGTATTTTATATTGTATAAATATTGTAAAATTGTTAGATTTAAGTTGTATTTGTATTGTTCATTATGTATCATTTGTATAATCTGGTTAGATGGAAGAGAGGGCCCAATGGCCCTAATCTTGACAGTCAAAATCTATCTATCTATCTATCTATCTAGTCATTAAATACTCTTCTAATTACGAAGGAGGAGCTGAATGTTTTAATACATGGTTACTTCGAACTGATCGCAGTCTCGTACGGCAATGAGTACAACAGTTCCTTTCTTCTTTATGTGTTACTCTCTGCCTTCCCCTCTCTGCCGATTGCGAGCACACTTCATTTACAATCTGCGACAATAGAAACTAGGTCACTGGGAAAGGTTTAACGCAAACTTCCGCTTTAAAAATGCATCCCACATTGTGAAGTAATGCGGGACTAGAGGATGCATTGATTACATGCTGTAGGGAAGTACACAAACAAGCAAACAAAATGAAAATAAATTCTATTGTCAATAATAATCTATTTATATTCTTGCCATGATTGTTGCTTTCAATGGGAAGAAAAAGCTTAAAGAACCTAATTAGATCTTTTTATATGGATTATCCTCCGAGCTTGTGCCGCCCCGTGGTGTTGCGGTAGCGTGCCTGCCTCTTGCCTGGAGGCCCCGGGTTCGATTCCCGGCTCCATCAGGGATTTTAGAAACTGACGTGAGGGTTGGAATGGGGTGCACTCATCCTCGTGAGGACAATTGAGTAGCTGTCTGACAGTGAAGCAGCGCCCCGATCACAAAAAACAAGATTAATGGCCGAGGGGACCCGACGCGCTGATCACGCATAACCACAATACCTACAGGCCAAATGGCTGGACAGTGGTCGCTTGGTAGGCCTAGGCCCTTAATGGGCTTTAGTACCAGGGGTGATTGTTATTATTATTATTATTACTATCCTCCGAGCTCCACCCACAGACTCTGCGAGGGATCATTCCTCTACCGTCGCTAGGACAGTGTCTGGGAGCAGATACAACTGGGGATACTGACAGGCCGATCGCCCAGGTGACCGCTAGCTAGGGTCTTATTAAGGAAGGGTCACGGAAAGGTTTTTGGAAGGAAGTCAGCAGTGGATCTGTTGAAAGGCATGTTGGTAAAAATGGGAAACTACGAAACCCATTTCCAGGACAGTTGAGATCGCATTCGAACCCACGCTCTCTTGATAGCAGCGTGGCACTAGTTAGCACGTTAACGCTCTCGGCCACCGTGGCTGGTTACCAAATGAGTGACTATTATATTTTTAACTGTGCCGATCATAAATCTGGTACAATAAATTATAGTCTACAAATTTCCAAGGGAACGAGGATATTATTGCTACAGAATCCAGGATACTGTAGTTGGCTTGATTTTAATGGAATAGGAGATTCCAGTAACTTTTAACAAGAGAGTGAATTGGCAATGACTAATAGATTTCAACAAAAGAACCCTGGTTCGATTCCTGGCCGTCCTGCCTGAGATCCAGGTTTGGTTCCCGGCTCTACCAATATATTTAATTCTGATCTGAGGGCTTGAACGGGGTATGCTCGGCCTCGTGAGGCAACACTGAGAAAAGGTGGGTTTGTATTCCACCTCAACTATCCTGGAAGTGTTTTTACCATTTCTACTCCATGCAAATACCAGGATGGTTTCTAACTTAAGACCACGATCGCCTCCTTCCTAATCATTACCAACAAAGACACACTTCTTCATTACAAATCCACACACCACTAAATATACCACAATAACACAGGTTATCAAATAATTTTATACACATCCGTGCACACGAGTCTGAAGGACCACGATGACCAAGCCCCTCAAATGAAGGGGGAGTATACCCCTTCGACAGCAGCAAAATATGAGTAAGAATATAAAAAATTCATCTCGGCACGCCGGAAGGCGGAGGTAGATTTCACCGGGAAAACTAGGGGATAGGCTATAATAGGCAAAATATGCAGGTTTTCGTAGGAGGATCAGACCTCATTTATTGCAAGAAAGTATTTTACAATTGGAGGTTAATTAACTTTTTTCGTTTGTGTATGCATATTTGTATCACTTTATGGTCTTATGGGGATGGTAACCTTCTTGTCATTTGGGGTTCATTTTTAGCCTATTTTCAATTTTGAAACAATAGGCTTATGAGATCACCTTTTGTCCGTGTGTGTGTGCGTGTGTGTGTGTGTGTGTGTGTGTGTGTGTGTGTGAGGTGTGTGTGGGTGTGTCCCTAATAAAATCTAAACGGCTGGAGCGATTTCAATGAAACTCGGTAAGTTCATAGCGCAATTCCCGGCGACCTCGACCGTGCTCTTCAAATTTTGTTACGTCTCACCAATCCAACATGGCGGCTGTGCGAAATATTTCACTAGCATTCAATATCTCCGAAACTATTACCGATATCGCTCTGAAATTGTGTACTGTGATAAAGGGCACTACTAGAAGTTCACCTACGAGACTTTCAAAAACCTGGTGACTACAAAACCAACATGGCGGCCAAGCGAAGTTGAGACTTTTAAATATACTTTTCTCGCGATTTAACTATCTAAAAGTAATGAAACTTGGTACAACAATTGTTTATACACATTGTAATGCACTGGAGTCTAATTTAGTTCAATTGTTTACATAACCTCAAAATGGTGGCTGTGCGAAATATTTCACTGACATTCTATATCTCCGAAACTATTACAGATATCACCCTGCAATTTAGTACGGTGATAAAGGGTACTGATACAAGTTTACCTATGTATATTTCATAAACCTGTAAAGTACAAAACGAACATGGCGACCAAGCGAATTTGAAATATTTTAATAGACTTTTCTCGTGATTTAATTCTCTGAGCGCCGTGAAATGTGGTACAGTAAATGATTTTGCAGTTTGTAATGCACTGCCATCTAAATTAATTCAATTGTTTACATAACGTCAAGATGGCAGCTGTGCGAAATTTTAAAATTAAGTTTTTATTTCTTGTGTCGTAATCATGCGATCGAAGTGAAAGTTTGAATAATGAACCTAGGCAATAATTGTCCTTGAATGGTACATAACTCTATGGCCTATACATATAACAATCCTAAATGGCGAGCTTCCGAAATATTTAGACGGTTCTCAATATCTATGAATCTTTTACAGCAACCAAACTGACTTTTTTATGTTCATAGAGACTATGAACATCATGTTCACCTACAGGACTTTCAGTAACCTGGTGAGCACAAATCCAACATGGCGGCGACGCGAAGTATAAATATTTAATGGACGTTTCTCGCGAATTAACTATCCGAGTGCCGTGAAACGTTGCACGTTAAATGCTTATACAAATGTTGATCCACTGGCATCTAATTTATTTCAATTGTTTGCATAATCACAAGATGGCTGCTGTGCGTAATTTTAAAATATCGTTTTTACTTCTTGTGTTCTAATCATGCGATTGAAGTTTGTATACCACACGTACACAATAATCTTAATGTAATAGTACAAAAATAAAAATCCAAACTGGCGACCATCTGAAATATTTAGACGGTTCTCAATATCTACGAATCTGTCACAGCAATTAAACTGAAATTTTGTATGTTGATAGAGGCAATTAACATGAGCAGGATATATGAAAATAGGCTGTACAGTTCTTCACGGAACTACTTGTTATCCTTGTGATCACAATGTCCTTATGCAAGGTTTGGAACTGATGTGTAACTATCTAACAGTCTGTTACTTCTTCACGCAAAATTTTATCTCCCGCAGAGATATTGGTTGGTTCCTCAGTTTAGGGGCTGTGACAACGTGGACATGTAACCCCGTGTACATTGGGTGAGTGTAGTATCTGTCTGATAAACGGTGTTAATTGCGATGACTGTATTAGTCTGTGATTCAGGTGAGGTCTGAAGACGGTCAATTTTAAGTAGTAGTTCTTAATTTTGTACCATATACTATCGTCAACGACACCTAGCTATGAACTTGGCAACAAGATGCCACCGCATCCAGCAACTTGCAACGGACGTTGGAACTTCCCTCCAAAGGAAAGCATGCTGAGGGATTTTTAGTGCTCTTAGAAAATCCGACGACTTTGGCCGGCTTTGAACTAGCGACCTTGGGCATAGAAGTTCAGCATGCTACCAGTTAGCCGCTTCCCACAGTTCCGATACCGAAGTCGCTTCTCACAGACAGATGGAAAAACTGAATGCGATCTCGTGCAGTGGCGTTGTCATAGCAACTGCTGATGACTCATCCCTTATCAATTTAGCAAAAGTCCTCTCGGTCCGCCGGAAGGCGGAGGTATATTTCACCGGGCAAACTTGGGGATAGGCGAAAATAGGCAGAATATGCAGGTTTTCGTAGGAGGATCAGATCTCATTGATTGCGAGAAAGTTTTTTATAATTGGAGCTTAATTAACTTTGTTTTTCGTCATTTCATGCATATTTTAAACATTTTATTGCCTTATGGGGCGGTAACCTTCTTGTCTTTTGGGGTCCATTTTTAGCCTATTTACATTTTATGAAAAAAAACAAGATGTTCAGTAAAGAACATATAGCCTACTTTCTCCTAAATGTATGAGTATAGTTATAACTCGTTGTTATTATCAAAGAGTATAATAGAATCATTTCTTGGTTGAAGACCTGAGAAACTATTTACCTCTACCAAACGCCACAACCTAGAAAAAACTACTACCATCATTGAAGAAAGATAGATAAGAAGTATCTCAAGAATGTTATGGATCTGGAGACATAATCGACCAGACAGGCTGCGTGGCTCAGCGGTAACGCTCTCGCTTGCTGGGCCCTAGGTTGCAGGTTCGTATCCCCTTCGGGCCAAAATTCCGGCACCCCGGCGTATCTAAAAGCAGCAGTAGTTAAAAGGGACGTAAAACAAATAACATTATTATTATTGTTATTATTACATAATCGACCTGCCGTGGGCAACATCCAACTTTGAGTTGAGGCATGTCTTTACACGTCTGGTTGTGCATGGCTTTCACAACCCTAATTGAATTAACAAATCTTTCCATGACCCTACAGAGACGTGTGTATACAAACTATGTGGATATTTTCGATTGCTATTTGCCTGAAATAAAAGTATTAATAACCTGAACTAGCACCAGTGGCTTGAATTCAGTTACTATATGAAATCGTTTTGTTCTTTACTTCAAATAACATTTTCAAATAAAAGCCAATAGACTGTTACAAACCCTTTAAAATAAGAAGTAAAAATGTATCATAGTATCATCTTGTCATTCTTCAAATTCGATGCGCATAGAATGCCAATGGTATACTATCAATGGAGTCCCATGTAGACCAGTCGTGAAATCTAGTGGAGAAGTATCGAACAATATAATCCTAAAAGAGCGAGTGCATTCTAGCGGCCATAAGAAGAAACTTTTCAATAAAATCTGGAAGTTAATAAGTAGGCCGGCGTGCAGTTACCTTTTTGGCTGCTAGATGTCTCGAGCAAATCTGCTGGCGAATTATGTTTTAATTAAATATATGTTTTGCACCGTAATATGCACAATATAACGCTTAATTTTAAAACGTCTGAGTCATTACAAAGCAACAAATATGTAAAATTTCAAGCAAAAAAACTAATACTGATGGGGTTTGAACCATAGGCATATGAATGATAGACCAACGTTTTACCACGGAGCCATTTGTGCCAACGATCATTGATCTATATAAAATGACTTACATAGAACTTGTTAGCAAATATTGATTTAGACCTAACGATTTCATCATTGGAGTATATTATTTATATATAAAGCATTTCATACCAAGTTTATTTATTTTGTATCAGTACGCTATATTGCATGCAATACTCAAGTTAGTAAAAATATAAGTCAGGCACAAGATATCCGCTGCCATCTTGTCTTCTTACCGAGACGGCTCAGCTTTTTAAAATCACTTCTGCACTATAGTATTACAAAATAAACTTTTAATTTCGAACGTGCCTCTTCCTTTAGAACAGTTAAATCGATTCTCGGCTCGATAATCGGAACTAGTGGGACCCATGATATGGATTATAAAGTTTGCATAATTCACACGGCCGCCATCCTGAAATGGTACGGCGGATGACCTTGTAGTTTGGTCACAAGACGCGTCCTATATGAAGGTATGTTATTACCAAATTTGGTAGAGATCGGATAATTTGGTTAGTCGCTCTTTGATTTTACGTTTTGAACGTTTGAGTGGCCGCCATTCAGTTTTGGTAAAGATGGCGGCGATATAAGACATGACACTGAGGTGCCCTTTGCTTGTTCTAGCTCTGTACCAAATTTCGTTCAATTCGGTTTCACCGTGTTCGAATTGATAGGGGGGACAGACATTCAGAGTACACACACTCACACACACACACACAGACTCTCACACACACATACACACACACAGACAGACACACAATTTTTGGCCCTGTAGTGATCTCATAAGTCTACTTTCATTTTTTGCAAAAATCGAAAGTAGGCTAAAAAAATAGGCTTATGAGATCACTTTTTGTCCGTGTGTCTGTGTGTGCGTGTGTGATTCGTGTGTGTGTGTCCCCCCTAATAAATTCTAAACGGCTTAAGCGATTTCAATGAAAGTCGGTTAGATCATAGCACCATTCTGGCCGAACCCGACCGTGCTCTTCAAATTTTATTGTGTCTCACCAATCCAACATGGCGGCTGTGCGAAATATTTCACCAGCATTAAGTATCTCCGAAGCAATTATCGATATCACCCTGACATTTTTACGGTGATAAAGGGAACTGTTAGAAATTCATTTAATGAAATTTCAAAAACCTGGTAACTACAAAACCAAGCGAAGCTGAAACATTTAAATAGACTTTTCTCGAGATTTAACCATCCTAACATAATGAAACATGGTACAGCAAATGTTTATACACATTGTAATGCACTAGCGTCTAATATAGTTCAATTGTTTACATAACCTCAAAATGACGGCTGTGCGAAATATTTTACTGGCATTCAATATCTCCGAAACTATTTATGATATCACCTTGAAATTTAGTACGGTGATAAAGGGCACTGCTACAAGTTTATATATGTATCTTTCAAAAACCTGTAAAGTGTTAAACGAACATGGCGGCCAAGCGAAGTTGAAATATTTTAATAGATTTTTCTCGTGATTTAACCATCTGAGCGAAGTTAAATGTTGTACAGTAGATGATTATACATATTGTAATGCACTGGCATCTATTTCAGTTCAACTGTTTACAAAACCTTAAGATGGGGGCTGTGCGAAATTTTAAAATTAATTTTTATTTCTTGTGTCGTAATCATGCGATCGAAGTGAAAGTTTGAATAATGAACCTACCCAATAATTTTCCTTTAATAGTGCATAATTATTCGAAAGAATATGTCTACACGTGATGCAATCGGGTCCTTGCGATGTCTTGGAGAAAAGATGTTAAGTGTAAACAGAAACCTTTACGTGTGCTTTGTGGACTTTGAAAAAGCATTTGATAAAGTCAGCTGGCACAAGCTGTTTCCTCTTCTGAATCAAATAGGTTGTCCCCATCGATTAATCAGATTAATATTTGATCTGTATATAAATCAAACTGCTGTTGTTCGGCTTGGAAATGACGTATCAGAACCCGCTAAGATCCGCAAAGGTGTGCGACAAGGGTGTTTGCTGTCCCCTGGACTGTTCAATGCCATCGCTGAAGCTATAACTAAGTGGGCTTTTAAAGGTTCTAATATGGGAGTGAAAGTTGGTGGAAGACTTATCCAGAATATTAAATTTGCTGATGATCTGGCATTACTTGCAGTAAATCCGCATACATTAACAAACATGTTGCAATGTTTAAATGATACAGCTACAGAATTTGGAATGAAAATCAATTTTAAGAAGACCAAGATTCTGGTGATAAGTAAGTATCAACACGAACTAAATATTACCATAAATAAAGAACCAGTACAACAGGTCAATCGTTTTAAATACCTTGGCCAGATCTTCACAGAAGACCTACGATGTGAAGTTGAAATCAGGAGCCGTATAGCCATGGCCAAGCAGGCATTCCGTGAAAAGCATTCTCTAATTTGTCAACGCTCGATGTCCCTCAGCCTTAGAAAACAACTGGTTAAGACCTACATATGGCCAGTTGCAATGTACTGCAGTGAGACCTGGTCAATGAATAGAGGTGACATTAAACGACTAGAAGCGTTTGAGATGTGGTGTTGGCGCCGAATGGAAAAGATCAGCTGGGTAGAGAAAATGACCAACATAACGGTGCTGGATCGAATAAAGGAAAAACGGCAAATGATCCGCCAGATATATAGAAGGAGATCCACCTGGCTTGGCCACAGGTTACGACATGGTGGCCTGATGATCGACATTCTAGAAGGCAAAATACCCGGAAAACGCCCTCGCGGGAGGCCACGGAACACTTTCATGAGATCTTTCCTACATAGCTCTGGCCTACGAAATTATGAAATTGTCAAAAGGACAGCACAAGACCGAACAACGTGGAGAAGACTCATTGTAGGGGCAGACCAGTCGCTTGACTGAAAAACATGATGATGATGAGTACATAACTCTATCGCCTATACATATATCAATCCAAAATGGCGAGCATTCGAAATATTTTTACGGTTCTCAATATCTAAGAATCTTTAACAGCAATCAAACTGAAATTTTTGATGTTCATAGACGCTATGAACATAAGTTCACCTATATGACATTCATTAACCTGGCGAGCACAAATCCAACATGGTGGCGCGCGAAATATAAATATTTAAATGGACGTTTCTCGCGATTTAACCATCCGAGTGCAATAAAATTTTGCACGTTAAATGCTTATACAAATGTTAATCCACTGGTATCCAATTTATTTCAATTGTTTTCATAACCACATGATGGCAGCTGTGCGAAATTTCAAATCTCGTTTTTACTTCTTGTGTCCTAATCATGCGACTGAAGTCTGAATACCACACGTACACAATAATCTTCATGTAATAGTACATAAATTAAAATCTAACCTGGCGACCATCTGAAATATTTAGACGGTTCTGAATATCTACGAATCTATCACAACAATCAAACTGTAATTTTGTATGTTGATAGAGGCAGTTAACATCAGTAGGATACATGAAAATAGGCTGTATAGTTCTTCACGGAACTACTTGTTATACTAGTTTTCACACTGTCCTTATGCAAGGTTTCGACACTGATGTGTAACTACAGTATCTAACGGTCTGTTGCGTCTTCACGCAAAATTTTATCTCCCGCAGAGATTTTGGTTGGTTCCTCAGTTTAGGGGCTGCGACAACGCGGTCATGTAACACCGTGTTCTTTGGGTGAGTGTAGAATCTGTCTGATGAACGGTGTGAATTTGGATGGCTGTATTAGTCTGTAATTTAGGTAAGGACTGCAGACGGTCAATTTCAAGCAGTAGTTCCTAATGTTGCTACCAGATACTGCCGTCAACGACACCTAGCTGTGAACTTGGCACTAGATGCCACCGCAACCAGCAACTTGCAACGAACGTTGGAACTTCCCCTCCAAAGGAAAGCATACTGAAGGATTTTTAGCGCTCTTAGAAAATCCGACGACTTCGGCCGGCTTTGAACCCGCGACCTTGTGCATAGAAGTTCAGCATGCTACCAGTTACGTCACCGAAGCCGCTTCACACTTAGTCAGATGGAAATCTGAATCTGATCTCGTGCAAGTGCGTTGTCATGGCAACGTCTGATGGCTCATCCCTCATCAATTTAGTAGTGTTGCCATGGCAACCTCAGATATCTCTTGGCATTTTCTTATCATTCCGAAATCATTTCTCATCCCTTGGCGTAATGGTGGGTCATATCAAAAATTCTTTCAGACAAAAGTTTTAGGTAATTATTAGGGGAATTTTGTCCATTTTGTACGGTTTTTATATATGATTAATGTTTCCCGAAAAACCCACTTTTTTCCACCCCTTTGGTCAATGGTTGGTGCTATAAAAAACTCTTCAAACATAAATTTTTGGGCTTTATTCGACACATAGTATGAACTTTGAACGGATTCGATATTTCACATATTAAGCGAGTAATAGGAATATTTCACTTTTTCGAAAAAAATAGCCCCCCATTTTCACCCCCTTTGACCGATTTAGCCCAGTAACGAACTCGACCGAGATTTTATAGGTATACATATTCGGCAAAATATTCAAAGTGATTGGTGTAAAATTATGGCAGTTATCGTGTCCACAAGAAACTGATATATATATATATATATATATACCTAAATTATATATAAACTTTTGAACTGACGGTGGTTTTGGGGTCTGGGGGATGTGAAACGCGAAGATATGTCGAAATTTTCCGGAAGTCGAAACATGGTACCCATTGCAATAGTTAGCTTTCTAATGAAATCTACCTAAAAAGCTGCGCGGTACACGACCTCCTAATCCCCTTCAGGCTGTTCCAAATCCACGAGTTTGAGTTTGCGTACACGCGAGTATTCAGCAGTGATGCTCGGAGCACGGTTGGAGAGGGACTGGGGGTGATAGCCAATACGTCGCTGGGCAAAGTCACTCACTCATAACACAAATCCATGTGCTTCCTGCCAGTCTTGATGTATCCACCGCGCAGTGACGGCAGCCCCCACACCAGAACTGTATTCAATGTTGCAGTTTTACTCACGCAAGGCGGCGAGTACTCAGCTGCTCACTGGCAAGCAGCTCGGCTGGAACAGCCTGCAATGAAATGGGGGGGGGGGGGTGGCTTGGTGGCACAGCAGTCAAGCTGTTGGCCTCTCACCATGGCGGACCGGGTTCAATTTCCGGTAAATACATGTGAGTTTTTCAATGTGAAATGCCATGTCCTGTGGTTCGGATTCCACGTAAAAATGAGGTCTCGTGGCTCATGATCGTGAAATTAACGGTCACGTTACACTACAAACTTCCTTTTTTTTTCTTAAATGAAATAACAATAATTGTTACGAATTAAAAGGATTTGTTTCAATGCCATGTGAAATATGATTTGCCACTGTCTTCAGTCCTGGCACATGAATATTTAGATGTACTGGTCCATTGATCTGCCACCTGCCAGAGAGGCAACAACTTGCTGCTTCCTGCTCATCAGCCGGAAGCTGTGAGAAGACACCAGCCAATATCCTCAAGAAGTCTATCATCCTTAATATTCAGCTGAAGATAATTATAAACACCTAATTTAAATTCATTGAGAGATGCCGCTTTAATTCTGGAGTAAATGGGAAAATCTTCTCATAGAAGGGTGTAATTTCTAAGCTTTTAAACATATGGGCCACAGAAGATATCAAATGGCCAGGAATAATGTCTTATGATTGAATCAGGAATATATTTTGTTTAGAAAACGGTCCGCCTCGTTGCATAGTAGCTGGCATTCTTGGCTGTTACCGCGGAGACCCGAGTTCGTTTCCCGCTCTGCCAAGAATTGTAATTCTGGTTTGATGGCTGGAAAGGGGTACACTCCGTCTTGTGAGGTAAAACTGAGAAGTAGTGGGTTCTATTCCTACCTCAGCTATTTGGAATTTGTTTACTGTGGTTTTCCACTTCTACTCCAGGCAAATGTCACGATGGTACCTAACTGATGGACACGGACGCTTCCTACCCAAATACTTCCTCAATTACAAATAAACACAATAGTATAAGCATCACAGGGACAGAGGTTATCAGACAACTTCTACACATACCGAAGTACACGGAGCTACGATGTCGGAATGCCCCTTAAAGGATGAACAACAACAACAACAACTGGTTAGTAATCATAGAAACGGGACCGCCATTGACTTTAGAAGCAAAATCTCGTTCCAGGCAGGTGCGTTAGGCCCGTCTACGCTGTAAACGGTCTCCTCCTGCTTGTAAAACTTATGCCCACATTTGTCAGATGATGATGATAATAATTGTTGTTTTAAGGGGCCTAACATCTAGGTTATCGGCCCCTACCACATTTGTCAGACATAAGTGCTATACGATAAGTTTATAAGACCACATCTTGTTGGTATGCCTTTATTACCGAGAGCAATATAGCTTATGTTTTCCTCCATCCTACTTGCATTTCCTCGCAAGGTTCAAAGTCATAATTTGTGAGGTGAAGGCGCTTGTGCTCCTTTAATATTAGCTGCTGCATTACTAGAATTCTATTCGTTGTTTGTTTTAGATGCTATAAACTTATTTTAAGATGCTGAAAGTTATGGCCAAGAACGCAGCAAGATCTGTTATTGCGTTTTGAAAGGTTACTTAGCTGACATTACTTGACATACGCCCTAGATAAATTCCCATCTTGTAGTGTGTCGTATCAATGATCTGATCATTCATGGTGTACATCGAATGTAAGAAAAAACAAAAAAAGAAGCTTTTAGTTTTAAATTACCGTTCACACGCAATCGTAAGACACGGAACCTCCATTTTACGTGGAATCCTAACCATCAGATGTGACATCAGATGGCGGCCAGCAGGTGTGTAGCAGTTAGAGTGCTCCAACTTTTCCTCGTGTTCTACCTAGTAAAAAGCTCAGTGGGTGCCTCGAAAAAGATCCTCGATCATTCTTTAACAATTGAAGACTCGTGTGTGAAATCGGACCTGAAGGAACACCTCATGGTAGTTTGTAAATTCAATATATCCTCTCTCACATGGTGTGGAAGCGAGGGGCTGATAGTCACGGCAGCAGGCAGAGGGCGCCCAGCACTGCGCGGGGTTGCCAGACCGCCCGCTACATTATTACATCTCGTGGTGCTGTCTGTGGCTCTCAGTGGAGATGTGGAGATGAACCCAGGGCCGAATAAGGTGTGTATAATTTGTGATTCGAAGGGTCGTGTGAATCAGTTATTTGTGACATGTACATCTTGCCACTCTCAAGCGCACAGAACTTGTGCAAAAATCAGTGCTTCAAAACACAAAATAATCACCTCTGGGAAACAATCGTGGCTGTGTTGGAACTGTTCTTTACCTCAGTTCTCTAACTCATTTTTTAATACATCGACACAGAGTGCAAATAGTGTAGATAGTGACGTAACTCCCTCGGATGGCAAAGCATTGTCCATTTTTTCCTTCAATGCTCGAAGTGTAACATGTCCCTCCAAACAACCGGACCTGCGTTCTTGTCTCACAGCACTTAATCCGTCAATTGTGTGTTCAGGGGAGACATGGCTGAAAAAATCCACTAACGACCCAGAAATATTTCCGGTAACATACACCATGTTCCGCAAAGATCGAACCTGGACATCAGGGGGAGGGGTACTAATAGCCATGAAACCTGAGTTAAGGCCTGTTCGCCAACGGGAGCTTGAAACTGATGCTGAGGCTGTGTGGGTGGAATTCACGTGTGCGAACAATACATTTCTAATAGGCTCTGTATACCGTGCTCCAAATTCAACTCGGCACATCAATGATGAACTTTTGGAGTCCCTCCGTCGTGTACAATACATCCAGCACAAATACAAGGCCATTTACATAACAGGCGATTTTAATTTAGAAATAGACTGGCAAAACTCTCCTCCCACTCCCAAGGATCCCATTGCTAATGAATTCCTTACCGCATTCTACGATTTATTCCTTGACCAATTAATAACCGAAGCAACTCGAATCACACAAACTACACGCTCCACAATAGACCTATTCCTCACAAGCCTTCCTTCCTCCGTACAGAAAGCTGAAGTCATACCCGGTTTCAGTGATCACGCAGCCATCTTTACCACATTGCATTACAACAAACCACGCTGCAAGAGCACAGTGAGGACAGTATACAATTACAAAAAGGCAGACTGGAAACTGCTATCATCTTTATTCCTCAAACACCTTCCCACCCCATGTATTCTGGACACCAGCGACATCAACTCAGTGTGGCAAGCCTGGCGAAATTGTTTCGTTGAATGTGTGGATATAGCAATACCGAAAGTAACCATTAGTGGGAAGAAAAATTCTCCTTGGGTGACGAAGGAAGTCATTAAAATGATTAGGAAAAGGAACGTTTTATACAAGAAATGGAAAAGTTGCTCAACTGACATCATGTGGGAAAAATACAAGAACATCAGGAACCAAACAAAGAAATTAATTCGCGAAACATACGACAATTATATTCACAAAATAAGCAGCACCAGTGAAATGTGGAAATTTTTGTCCAGAAGACGCGGCACCGCTGCGCCAGCCTCATTTCACTGTAACGGTAAATTCCTAAGTGCACCCCAAGATATTGCAACAGCGTTCAGTGACAGTTTCAAGCAGAACTTTTCTAAGCCGGATATGACCACGGACCTGCTTCTGCCAAGGTCATCACTTCCACCCCTCCCTCTCTCCAACCTGTACTTCACAACACCTGAGGTGATTCAGAGCCTACGGAAGATTAGACCACATGCGGCGACCGGCCCAGATGATGTTCCCGGACGGATCCTGCTGCTGTGTGCGGAAGCATTAGCGCCCTCTCTGAGTGCGTTATTCAACCTGTCTATCAACCAAGGTTCTGTGCCGTGTGGGTGGAAATGTGCTAACGTGGTGCCAATCTATAAGCAAGGTGACAGAGAAGATGTTGCAAATTACAGACCGGTGTGTCTAACATCTATAATTTGTAAATGTATGGAGCGGCTAGTAGCAAACAGTGTGCTGGAATTCCTACGGGAGAACAATCTGCTCGACCCAAATCAGCACGGTTTTCTTCCTGGTCGTTCTTGCACTACTCTATTGACAAAAGTCATTGATGAGTTTCAGTTCAACTTGAATCAGCCAGAAGTGAAACAAGTGGACTGTATTGCACTGGATTGGGCTAAGGTCTTCGATCAAGTGTCTCATGAAAGACTTTTGTTAAAGCTACAGCAGCTTAACATACGGGGTAGCTTACTTGCATGGGTGAGGTCATTCCTAGAGGGTCGGACACAGTGTGTGGTGTACGGAGGAGCTCGATCGCAGGCTGCTCAAGTTACTTCTGGAGTGATTCAGGGCTCTGTGATCGGACCTCTTCTCTTCACTATATATGTGCTCGATCTTCCTGGCTGTGTCACCTCATCAATGTCACTATATGCAGATGACACCGTGCTATACAGGGGCATTAAATGTGAAGAAGATTCCCTCTGTCTTAAATCATATCTGGACAACTTATCGCTGTGGTGTTCTGTGAATAATTTAAATATAAATGTACGAAAATGTAAATACATAAGAATAACCAGGTCACAAAAACCCATTGAGAATGAATACAAAATTATGAACAGTCTCATCCCTCAGTGCACAAACTTAAAGCTATTAGGGGTAACAATCTCCGACACCCTGAATTGGAACATTCAAAGTGAAGAGGCAAGATGTAAGGCCGCCAAAGTTCTGGGTTTCTTGTACAGAAACATGAGAGGTTGTAAACCTAGAGCCTTCAGGATGGCTTACACATGCATGGTCCGTCCGATATTAACGTACGGCTTACCTGCTTGGCATCCCACTACAGCGGAAAACATGAACAAGCTCCAGCGTGTACAGCGCTGCGCTGAGAGGCTAATAGCTCATTATTCTCCTTCCCCTTTGTCAACATTTCCATCTATAGAGGCAACAGCCAAACAAATTGATCTAATTTTTCTTAAAAAATCCCTTACAAGTTCCATTAATATTGACCCTTTTTGCCGACTGTCATTGGCATATCGCTCAGTTCGGAGAGGACGAGGTGTAACCCTCGTTCCGCCCTTCGCACGTAGCAATGCTTACCTGACAGGTTTCTACGGCCGCTCAGCGCGGTTATGGAACGCGCTGCCAGGGGATGCCAAGATCTTGCCTCTTAGGAAATTCAAGCCGTACGTAAAAAGGTACATTGTATAAATAAACGTATGTATGAGTGATTGATTGTACCGCTGAATGAATGAGTATCTGAATGGAATGAATGAATGAATGTATCGAGTGATTGAGGTTATGAAAGTGCGTGCGTGAGAGAGTGAGTGAACAGGAAAATGTACTATGTCAATATTCTAAATATGTAAATACTGCAAATATCTTTGTAAAACTTGTAAATATTGTTAAAACAAATGTAGATGTAAGCTGTGCCTGTGAAGCATGAAATATGTATGTGGGGCTTGTCCTTTTTCACTAGGCCTTCCATACTTCGTGTACGATTTATGGTCAATAAATAATAATATTTCGACACGGAAAGCCTCCGTGGCTTAGACGGCAGCACGCCGGCCTCTCACCGCTGGGTCCGTGGTTCAAATCCCGGTCACTCCATGTGAGATCTGTGCTGGACAAAACGGAGGCAGACAGGTTTTTCTCCGGGTACTCCGGTTTTCCCTGTCAAAATTTCATTCCAGCAACACTCTCCCCTATCATTTCATTTCATCTGTCATTCATTTAATCATTGCCCCAGAGGAGTGCGTCAGGCCTCGGCAGCCGGCACAGTTCATATCCTCGCCGCTAGATGGGGGCTTCATTCATTCCATTCCTGACCCGGTCGGAGACTGGAAGCAGGCTGTGGATTTTCATTTTTTCATTTCGACACGGAACGAAAGCAGTATGGCTTAGTGGGAGGCAAGCTGCTTAACCGTTGCACCATCACGTCCCTGATACTCAGAATGTAATGGTATTTAATCACGATTGTAATGGTAAAAAATTCCGGGTAAACATTGCACACCTTTTGGTTTGTTCTGGTATTAGTCGTACACTTTCTGATTTATTATTTTTAGCCTATTTTAATTTTATGATAAAACAAGATGTTCAGTAAAGAACATATAGCCTACTTTCTCCTAAATGTATGAGTATAGTTATAACTCGTTGTTATTATCAAAGAGTATAATAGAACTATTCTTTGTTGAAGACCTTAGAAACGATTTACCTCTACCAAACGCCACAACCTAGATAAAAACTGCTACCATCATTGAAGAAAGAAAGAAAGATAAGAAATATCTAAAGAATGTTATGGATCTGGAGACATAATCGACCGGACTGGTGGCGTGGCTCAGCGGTAACGTTCGCGCTTGCTGGACCGTATGTTTCAGGTTCGTATCCTGGCGCAGTCAGCTGGCATTTGAGGGTGCACAAATAGATTTACTGGCACGTTAAAGATCCCATTCGGGACAAAATTCTGGCACCCTGGCGTCTCTAAAAGCAACAGTAGTTAAAAGGGACGTAAAACCAATAACATTATTATTATTATTATTATTATTATTATTATTACATAATCGGCCTGACGCGGGCAACATCAAACTTTGAGTTGAGGCATGTCTTTACACGTCTGGCTGCGTATGACTTTCACAACCCTAATTGAATTAATAAATCTTTCCATGACCCTACAGAGACGTGTGTATACCAACTATGTGGATATTTTCGATTGCTATTTGGCTGAAATAAAAGTATTAATTAATATCCTGAACTAGCACCAACGGTAGAGTTCAGATACTATGTGAAATCGTTTTGTTCTTTACTTCAATTAACATTTTCAAATAACGCACAATAGGCTGTTACAAACCCTTTAAAATAAAAAGTAAAAATGTATCGTAGTATCATCTTGTCATTCTTCAAATTCGATGCGCATAGAATGCCAATGGTATAATAATCAATGGAGCCCCACGTAGACTAGTCGTGACATCTAGTGGTGAAATATCGAACAATATAATCCTAACAGAGCGAGTGCATTCTAGCGGCCAGAAGAAGAAACTTTTCAATAAAATCTGGAAGTTAATAAGTAGGTCGACGTGCAGTTACCTTTTTGGCAGCTAGATGTCTCGAGTAAATCTGCTGGCGAATTATGTTTTAATTAAATATATATTTTACACCATAATATGCACAATATAACGCTTAATTTTAAAACATCTGAGTCATTACGAAACAATAAACATATAACATTTCAAGCAAAAAACCTAGCTCTGATCGGGTTTGAACCATAGGCATTTGAGCGATAGGCTAACGCTCTACCACTGAGCTAATTGTGTCAACGAATATCGTTCTATATAAAATGACTTACATAGAACTTGTTAGCAAATAATGATTTATACTAAACGATTTCATCACTGGAGTATATTATTTATATATAAAGCATTTCATACAACGTTTATTTATATTGTATCAGTACGCTATATTGCACATGCAATACTCAAATTAGTGAAATATAAGTCAGGCACAAGATATCCGCTGCCATCTTGTCTTAACAACTGAATCAGCTCAGCTTTTTAAAATCACGTCTGCACTATAGTATTACAAAATAAACTTTTAATTTCGAACGTGCCTCTTCCTTTAGAACAGTTAAAACGATTCTCGGCTCGATAATCGGAACTAGTGGGTCCCATGATATGGATTATAAAGTTTGCATAATTCGCACGGCCGCCATCCTGAAATGGTATGGCGGACGACCTTGTAGTTTGGTCACAAGACGCATCCTATAGGAAGGTATGTTGTTACCAAATTTGGTAGAGATCGGATGATTTGGTTAGTCGTTATTTGATTTTACGTTTTGAACGTTTGAGTGGCCGCCATTCAGTTTTAGTAAAGATGGCGGCGATATAAAACATGACACTGAGGTGTCCTTTGCTAGTGCTACCTTTGTACCAAATTTCGTTCAATTCGCATTCACCGTGTTCGAATTGATAGGGGGGGACAGACATTCAGAGTACACACACTCACACACACACACACAGACACACACACACACACAGACACAGAGACTCACACACACACATACACACACACACAGACTCACACACACACATACACACACACAGACAGACACACTTTTTTCGCCCTGTGTTGATCTCATAAGTCTACTTTCATTTTTTGCAAAAATCGAAAGTAGGCTAAAAAAAGGCTTATGAGATAACCTTTTGTCCGTGTGTCTGTGTGTGCGTGTGTGTGTGATGGTGTGTGTGTGTGTCCCCTAATTACCTCTAAACGGCTGGAGAGATGCCCATGAAACTCGGTAAGATCATAGCAACATTCTGGCCAACCCCGACCGTGCCCTTAAAATTTTATTGTGTCTCACCAATCCAACATGGCGGCTGTGCGAAATATCTCACCAGCATTCAGTATCCCCTTAACTATTACCGATATCACCCTGAAATAGTGTACGGTGATAAACGGCACTACTAGAAGTTCACCTACGAGACTTTCAAAAACCTGGTAATTACAAAACCAGCATGGCGGCCAAGCGAAGATGAGACTTTTAAATAGACTTTTCTCGCGATTTAACCATCCAAACGCAATGAAACTTGGTACAGCAAATGTTTATACACATTATAATGCACTGGCGTTTAATTTAGTTCTACTGTTTATATAACCTCAAAATGGTGGTTGTGCGAAATATTTCACTGGCATTCTATATCTCCGAAACTATTACAGTTATCACCCTGCAATTTTGTACGGTGATAAAGGGTACTGGTACAAGTTTATCTATGTAACCTTCATAAACCTGTAAAGTACAAAACGAACAAGGCGGCCAAGCGAATTTGAACCATTTAAGTAGACTTTTCTCGTGATTTAACTCTCTGAGCGCAGTGAAATGAGGTAGGCTACAGTAAATGATTATGCATATTGTAATGCACTGGCATCTAATTTAGTTCAATTGTTTGCATAATCTCAAGATGGCGATTGTAAGAAATTTTAAAATTAAGTTTTTATTTCTTGTGTCGTAATCATGCGATCGATGTGAAAGTTTGAATAATGAACCTACGCAATAATTTTCCTTGAATGGTACATAACTCTATGGCCTATACATATAACAATCCAAAATGGCGAGCATCCGAAATATTTAGACGGTTCTCAATATCTACGAATCTTTTACAGCAATCAAACTGATTTTTTAATGTTCATAAAGGCTATGAACATAAGTTCACCTATAGTATCTTCAGTAACCTGGTGAGCACAATTCCAACATGGCGGTGACGCGAAGCATAAATATTTAAATGGACGTTTCTCGCGATTTAAGCATCCGAGTGCAGTGAAAGTTTGCACGTCAAATGCTTATACAAATATGAATTCACTGGCATCTAATTTATTTCAATTGTTTTCATAACCACCAGATGGCAGCTGTGCGAAATTTAAAAATCTTGTTTTTACTTCTTGTGTTCTAATCATGCGATTGAAGTTTGAATACCACACCTACACAATAATCTTCATGTAATAGTACATAAATAAAAGTCCAACCTTGCGACCATCTGAAATATTTAGACGTTTCTCAATAACTACGAATCTATCACAACCTTCAAACTGAAATTTTGTTTGCTGATAGAGACAATTAACATGAGTAGGATATATGAAAATAGGCTGTATAGTTCTTCACGGAACTACTTGTTTGTATTATTTTATGTCTTTGGTACCGGCGAAGTTAGGATTCATCACCCTCTCTCACACTTATCCACGCAATATTGTACAAATGGAACATTATTTTTATATAAAACTAGCTGAAGTACCCGTGCTTCGCTACGCGTCATAAATAAATTAAAATGTGAAGGTGACAGTTAAAACAGGGGATAGGCGAGATGCTGCGCTGAGGGATATTAAGGATGGAACATTTTGTCCAACTACACCGCTCGGCGTTGACCGTGTTTTATAGTAAAAATTTAGGTTTTTCTCGCTAACCGTTGGAGATACCTTTCGGATAATAAATGTAATTTTAAACCTTTTGCTATTTCTTAGCGTTCTCTTTTTATTTGAAATGGAAATATGAAAGTTTGAAACCAAAGGGTGTAGTGACGTCACTAAAATGGTCGCCATCTTTAAATAGTGCAAATTATTGAAATCAAAAGTAACCTATATGTTAACCAGGTAAATCAGCTACTTTCATGTAACATTCATGTAAATCGGACCAGTGGTACTTGCGTGATTGAGTAATACACACACACCATCTCATTTTTAGCCTCGCTTCGCTCGCGTCATAGTCGTGTCATATTGTTATTGAATGAAATGCAGATTTAACCCCGTTAACACCCCTTTAGAACCTGAATATCCAAAAATCCCTCCTTAGTAGACATTTTCGACACACAACAAACATATCCCCAAAATATCATTCTTCTAACTTTAATAGTTTTGGTTGGTCGATGAGAGTGAACATCCAAAAATCCTTCCTTAGTGGACGTTTTTCTTCCAGAATATCACCCCTCCCCATAGGCCCCTTAATTTGTATTTATGAAAAAACAGTCGAACACCTATTTATTTTATATATTTATTTATTTATTTATTTATTTATTTATTTATTTATTTATTTTTAAGCTGATTGATTTCCTCCAAGTTTCAAACACCTCGCTTATGTCGTTTAAGAGATACACGCTCCGTTAGGAACCTTTCAAACCCCACTTTTCATCCCTTTCATCTTATAATATACACTACATCGAAAAACCATTAGACATGTGTCAGCTTATTTTAATGATTAGAATATATGCCAAGTATCACATCCCCAAATGAAACCACTCGTGAGATATTGTTATTCAATGAAATGCACATTTACCCCTTAACACCTCTTTAGAACCTGAATATCCAAAACTCTTTCCTTAGTGGACGTTTTCGACATACAACGAACATATCCCCATAATTTCATGTTTCAAACATCAATAATTTTGGCTGGGCGATGATGAGTGAGTGAGTCAGTCAGGACATTTTCTTTCGATTATTTTTGATAATTTCACCCCTCCCCATGAACCCCTTAAATTGGATTTATGAAACAAACGGTCGAACACCTATTTACTTATTTAAAGCTGTTTTCCCCCTGAGTTTGATGAGTGAGTAAGTGAGTCATCAGTTAGGACACTTTCTTTCCTGTTTTTTTTTTACACCAGAATTTCACCCCTCTCCAAGGGCCCCTTAAATTGGATTTATGACAAAACGGTCGAACACCTCTTTACTTGTATTTAAAGCTGTTTTCCCGTCGAATTTCAAACTTCTCGCCATTGTCGTTTAAGAGATACACGCTCCGTTAAGAATCCTTCAACACCCAATTTTCACCCCTTTCACCTCATAATATACACCACATCGATAAACCCTTAGACATATGTCTGATTATTTTTAATGATAAGTTTACATACCGAATATCACATCCCCAATGAAACAACTCATGAGATATCGTTATTCAATGAAATGCACGTTTACCCCCTTAACACCTCTTTAAAACCCGAATAAACAAAAATCATTCATTAGTTGACGTTTTCGACATACAGCGAACATATTCCCAAAATTTCATGTATCCAACTTGAATAGTTTTCGTTGGACGTGATGAGTGAGTGAGTCAGACAGGACATTTTCTTTCAATTATTTTTACCAGAATTTCACCCCTCCCCACGGGCCTCTTAAATTGGATTCATGAAAAATCGCTTGAACACCTATTAACTTGTTTTTTAAGCTGTCTTTTTTCCCTGAGTTTGATGAGTGAGTGAGTTAGTCAGTCAGTTAGGACACTTTCTCTCCTATTTCCCCCCAGAATTTCACACCACCCCATTGGCCCCTTAAATTAATTTATGAAAAAACGGTCGAACACCGATTTACTTACTTTTTAAGGTGATTTTTTCGCTGAGTTTCAAATTTCTCGCCTATGCCGTTTAAGAGATGGCCTACACGCTCCGTTAGGAATCCTTCAACCCCCACTTTTCACCCCTTTCACCTCATAATAATACACCACATCGAAAAACCCTTAGACACATGTCTGCTTATTTTTAATGATTAGTTTATATGCCGAGTATCACATCCACAAATGAAACCACTCGTGAGATATTGCTATTCAATGAAATGCAGGCTTAACCCCCTTAAGACCCCTTTAGAACCTGAATATCCAAAAATCCTCCCTTAGTGTACGGTTTTGACATACAACGAACATATCCCCAAACTGCCATGTTTCCAACTTCAATATTTTAGGCTGAGCGATGATGAGTCAGAGAATGAGTCAGGACATTTTCTTTAATTATTTTTTCTTCAGAATTTCACACCTCCCGATGAACCTCTTATATTTGATTGTTCAAAAAACTGTCGAAAAGCTATTTACTTACTTTAAAGCAGCTTTTCCCACTAAGTTTGATGAGTGAGTGAGTGAGTCAGTCAATCAGTTAGGACACTTTCTTTTCTACCCCCCCCCTCCAAGAATTTCACCCATCCCCATGGGACCCTTAAATTGGATTTATGAAAAAACTGTCAAACACATATTTACTTATTTTTATCCTGATTTTTTTCCCGCTGAGTTTCAAACTCCTCACCTATGTCGTTTAAGAGATACACGCTCCGTTAGGAATCTTTCAATCCCCACTTTTCACCCCCATTCACCTCATAATATACACCACATCGAAAAACCCTCAGACAGATGTCTTCTTACTTTTTAATGATGAGTTTATATGCCGTGTATCACATCCCCCAATGAAACCAATCGGGAGATATTGTTATTCAATGAAATGCAGGTTTAACCCCCTTAAGACCCCCTTTAGAACCTGATTATCCGAAAATCCTCCCTTAGTAGACGGTTTTGACAAACAATGAATATATCCCCAAACTGTCATGTTTCTAACTTCAATAATTTTGGCTGGGCGATGATGAGTGAGTGAGTGAGTCAGGACATTTTCTTTCAATTTTCTTTTTTCAGAAATTCACCCCTCCCCATGAACCCCTTAAATTTGATTTATGAAAAAAACTGTCAAACAGCTATTTACTTACTTACTTACTTACTTACTTAATTTTCCCCTGAGTTTGATGAGTGACTGAGTCAGTCAATCATTTAGGTCACTTTCTTTCCTGTTTCCCCCCCCCCAGAATTTCACCCCTCCCCGTGGGCCCCATAAATTGGATTTATGAAAAACCGGTCAAACACATATTTACTTCTTTTTATGTTGATTTTTTTCGCTGAGTTTCAAACTCCTCGCCTATGTCGTTTAAGAGATACACGCTCCGTTAGGAATCTTTTAATCCCCACTTTTCACCCCTTTCACCTCATAATATACACCACATCGAAAAACCCTCAGACACATGTATTCTTATTTTTAATGATTAGTTTATATGCCGAGTATCACATCCCCCAATGAAACCAATCGGGAGATATTGCTATTCAATGAAATGCAGGTCTACCCCCTTAACACCCCTTTAGAACCTGAATATGCAAAAATCCTCTCTTAGTGAGCATTTGCGTCCCTTCAGGAAGCTGCATACCAAATTTCATTCCAATCCGTTCGGTGGTTTCTGAGATTGCGTGATGAATGAATGAGTGAGTGAGTGAGTGGTATTTGACAAATATATAGTAGAAGATGGTGTCAAGTCTTTGTTATGCTAAACGCGGTTGACAGTGCTGTGTGAGTAGGTGAGTAACTAACGGGATTTCAAATAAAGATCCTCATTTTCTCTACCGGCAGTGCAGAGCGCAAATGGCATCCAGTCGGCCGTGTCTCGACTTGAGCTATGTTGCCATGGAAACTTTCTGCCTTGCCATTCCTTCATGAGTATATTTTATGATTTGATTTGCCTGTGCTTGAGTGCAAAAGGGCCGAAATCAGAAGAATGAGAAAGACTATCGAAAATTCATGTAGCCAGCGGTTCGTTCTGGGTCCTAAACTATGTGTATGCAAAATTTGGTTGAGATTGGTGGAACGGTGTAGATTTGTATACGGAACAGACACACCCACATACCCACATACCCACATACATACAGACTTTCACTTTTATATATAAGAAGATAAATACAAGTTCACGATGATGTTGTGATGTTGACTAATAAAGAGAAAGTTAATTATATTAACACTAATATTAACGAATAACGCACATGATTATTATTAATAATATTAATAATAATAATAATAATAAAAATATGAATGCTATCTACCTTTCTATAATATCCCAAGTAATTACCTTAGCGCAGTCATACGTCCTGCCATCCATCACCATTCACACAAGGTAGTCGGCAGTAATCAACATTTATTCTTGGAATGCAGTCTTAAATTTCATTTTAGGGCTTTGGACTGCATGGTAATTTAACTCAGTGTCAATACATCTAATGATGTTCAATTGTTTCTCAAAATTCAAGGTGGCATCAGTTCGAAATTTTAAAACCTTATTAGCCTACTTTCGATTTTTGCAAAAAATGAAAGTAGACTTATGAGATCTACACAGGGCCAAAAATTGTGTGTCTGTGTGTGTGTGTGTGTGTGTGTGTGAGTGTGTGTGTGTGTACTCGGCATGTATGCCCCACCCCCATCAATTCAAACATGGTGAATCCGAATTGAACGAAATTTGGTACAGAGGTAGCACTAGCAAAGGGCACCTCAGTGTCATGTTTTATATTGCCGCCATCTTTACCAAAACGTAATGACGGCCACTCAAATGGTCAAAACTTAAAATTAAATTACGACCAAACTAATCATCGGATCTTTACCACATTTGGTAACAACATATTTTCATATGGAACGCGTCTTATGCCCAAACGATAAGGTCATCAGCCGTACCATTTCAGTATGGCGGCCGTGTGAATTATGCAAACTTTATAATCCATAACATGGGACCCATCAGATCCGATTATCGAACCGAGAATCGTTTTAACAGTTCTAAAGGCCGTGGCCCGTTCGAAATTAAAAGTTTATATTGTAATAATATAGTGGCTTTAAAAAGCTGAGCCGTCTCGGTTACAGACAAGATGGCAGATGATCTCTCGTTGTGACCTATATTTCACTAGTTTGAGTATGTTGCATGCAATATAGCCTGCAGATAGAAGTAATATGACATTAGTATGAAATCAACTTTGTTTGAAATATACTCCAGTGGAGAAATCGTTTAGTCAAAGTCATTATTTGCTAAGACGTTGTATCTAATTCGATTGATAACATTGAACTTTGGAGGACATAGGCCTAATTAGGTCTGTGGTTAGAGCGTTGGTCTCTCACCCAGCTGGTTGGGGTTCTAATCCTAACAGAGTCGTATTTTTTGGCTTGATATTTTTTATAATTATTGTTTTTTGAGTACTAAGACGTTATGCGATTGAGCATTATATTGTGCATTTTGCAATGGGAAATATATATTTAATTAAAACAAAGCTGTCCAATGGATCTGCAGCAGTGACATCTACCAGCAACTAGATGAACTACAGTATGCGGGAGCTATCCACTGCCTACTAAATGTGAGCTGCGCTCTATACCGGCCAGTTAGTAAACCCATGCCAGCGGTGTTATTGAAAATGGCCTCTTGTCGATAGAGCGCACTGCCAAGTATAGGGGGGATTAAAAATTAGGTGTGCAGCGGTATATTATGTCTTTCTCCCAGTGATACGTTTAGACCAACGAAGTTTCAATTATTGTTAGTAGTCGGTGTTAATATATTGAATTCCTACGTTGTTTGGAGTGTTTGCTGATGAAATTGCAAAATACTGGGGTAGATTATAAACTATGGTTTGAACGCCGCTGCTCAAATCCTGCATGCTAATTTGCATTTCGAATAGGAAGAGATTAGGAGGTGATAAGGACAAAGAATTATAACTATACCCATACATTTAGGAGAAAGTAGGCTATACGTTCGTTCCTGAACATCTTGTTTATAATTTCTCGTATCTTATTCAGGCGATTCAAAAGAAGGTTCGTATGATGGGCTGCAATAACAATCATTATATAATGGCACTAAATGTTGTAGCTTACTTTTCGGAAATCATAGAAGCTGTGCATTTGACTTTTCTGAAAAATGTATTCCCGTGGTTCGTTACTGAAACATGCCATCACGCGAGAGGAGTCTTAATGATCGATACTGAAAACTATTATATTCAAGCACATAACTTCTCATTGTAATGGTATTGGTGAAGACATAGGTTGTGAACCAAGAACTATTTAGTATATCACAAGAGAAATTATTTTAACAGGCAGTTTTAATGCAAAAGGCCAGTGGGAGTGAAAATAGACGCTACTTCACGGAACTACTTGTTTTTAATGGTCCCACGCCCATACACAGTATAACATATCTTATTTTCTAGGCAAAGACACCTCTTGTCATCTCATGATGAGATTAGAGATCTGTATTTTTAGTAGATACATGCTAGAGAAAAATGTACGTTTTCACTGACGCCTTGGTATCACTAATGTTGTTTTCAAATCGTAGCTTCTGTGGTTTGGGTGGTACTGAGTATATATGTATGTATGTATTGTACCCTTAGGAATAGAAGCACTACACACACACATATAAACGAACGCAAGTTAACCCATTAACCACTCAATTTATTTACATTTATCCCCAAGCAATAACATCATTGAGTATTATTATTATTATTATTATTAAATTTTCTTCACCCTTCAATTCCGCACCAAACTCTAACCTTACTTCAAAATAAAATAACTAATTAATCAAATATTAATCAGTTTTTATGTCGCAACCTTCCTGTCATATAAATTTGGAGTTTGGTTTGCTAAACAAATATAATTTTACTAGTATGGGCGCCTGAACATCTGATCTAATATTTTACCATAAAATCTCAATTCGAAGAAGAATCCATTGCAAGTTCCGTGTTGACGTTTAGAATTGGATACCTATCAGTAGAAAGGTGCTAAGTGCCATTTTTATGAACATTGAGTATTATAGTAAAAAGTGTTTAGTTAGTTTATTTGTGAGTATTTATTCTTCTAATTTGAATAACATACAGATATAGTATTCCTTACTATCCAGTGGCAGATACAGGTTCATAATATGAAAACTGTGGAATTCTGGTTGAGTGAAATGTTAGAAGTTGTGAAAGTTGCAAAGTCCACTAGTCTTTACGAATGTGCTACGTGCTAATTAATCAAAGATAACGGCTTTCCGTCACGCAAACACGTGACATACAGTTGTCCATGCATGAAACACGGAAACTCCAAGTTGATTCCACAAATTTCCAACGACTGACCTTGTGATTTGTTGATGGTCTTTGCGAAGGCCAGAAGCATGGGAAATTGCAACCGTTTAAAATCGAATGGCACGTCCGGTGGAAACATTGGGATGTGCGGAATCAAAACAACTTCTCCATCGATGACGTTGTTCATTTGCTTTTCCACAGCCAGTCGTGTTCCATTGCATAGTCGAAGTTGATTGATGTTACGCAACATGATGATGAGCCTACTTTCAATTGCAAATTGTGAGGTGGTAATCCAGGCAATTCCAGCGAATTCAAAAATTCTGTGAGATGGCTGACTACCTCATCCAGGTTGATAACTAAGTCAACCGATTTGAAGGAAAACAACTGTCCCGGAATGAAATTTTGAATGGACTTGTTGGGATCTGTATTTTTCTCTGCCAATATGGCTCGTTTGCTCAGCCAATTATGGTTTTTGAAGTTCTGCACTACGTTCGGAAAAACATGCCGAATGAGCTCCTTCTTTGATTCGGTCAACTGACGTTCCAGGTTCATAGGAGCATCGCGTCGGCACAATCGGTCATGCCCATTGTGTCGTGCTCGCTGGCGTTGTGTTTGATATTCACGAACTCATTCCATTCTGAATCTATTCGCTGTTCGTTCATTTTCAGTCGCTCTCGAACGTAAGTCAGACATGCCCATACGACTATTTTCATTATCCGTCGCTCCATGGTCATCAGTGTGGTTTGCACGTCAAGTAGCTCGCCGCGCATTTAACTGGCTTCGACGACCTCTGTCAGCTCTTCCTCTCCTTGGCATTGCAATGGACACTGTAAAACGACACGGAATTTGAGTAATGTAATGAACACTGTAAAACGACACGGAATTTGAGTAATGTAATGGACACTGTAAAACGACACGGAATTATTTTCATAGTAACTCAAATCTATCGAACTTACCTTGAGAACTTGACAATATCGACATCCTTTCCGTTAGTAGTACGTTCTCACATTAGATATGTTGGTCGAAACACATTAACGTGAAATGTAATTGGATTATACAGTATGATTCTGTTACGGTAAGTATTATTTTATTGCACGTATTGATCAAAGGGTATGGTATGGGATGTTATCTTTGCTCACAGAAGATTTTGAAGTGGATGCACTGTGTCTCCATCTGTCCGTCAAGTTATTATATGCAATATTGGCGTGGCTTTTTAATGTAAATTAATTTAAAAATACTGCCAATTTGATTTCGTTCAAACCACTTTCTAAACACTGTCTACCATAATGACAACAAATTGCAAAATTTTCACTGAAATCGGAGCAGTAGTTTTCGACATTTTGCGAGACTAATGCACGGCAAAGCCGCGTGTCCAACAGGAAACAACTATGCTATCCGTACACAGGTTCCCACCAGTACGAACTGCTAATAATTGAGTATTCTAAGTTCTTTAAACAATTCTGTCAACCATGCACATATTGGAGGGAAATGAGAACAAATGATTGGCACATTGCACCTTTCTTCTGAAAGAGCTGCAGGACTTACCACTAGTGCCATCTTGTGATGCTCTTGGATGGTCCTTCGAAACCACTGAGGAGTTAGCCCTTTTGATAAGTAATGCTACATCGCACATAGCACCATTTTAGCAAAAAAAAAACGCTTTATTCAAAAAATGGCACTTAGCACCTTTCTACTGATAGGTATCCAATTGAATATAACAAGTTGCAAAAGTTTCCGCCTAATCAACACACATTTAATTTTAAGTTAGCGTCTCATGGGTACATGTTTCGGAATTTATGTCAATTCCTTCTTCAGCCCTTTACAAATAATATTAGGAAACATCATTACACAGACATGGACGAGGTCATTTTGGTCTGTGTAATGATGTTTCCTAATATTATTTGTAAAGGGCTGAAGAAGGAATTGACATAAATTCCGAAACATGTACCCATGAGACGCTAACTTAAAATTAATTGTGTGTTGATTAGGCGGAAACTTTTGCAACTTGTTATATTCAATAAAATCTCAATCCAACTATAATGTTCCATATTTAATTCACACAAACTCCATGATTTTACATATCAACAACATTCATAGTGGTAACACATCGCTTAACTACTTTAATAAAATCATCACATCTGGTGATCTAGTTATAAGTACAAAATGTTTCCACTGGTCTAGCCATTCCACAGTTTTTACACTTTATACCTTTGTACAAAATACACTAAAAAAGTCGCCACGAAAGCTCTGTCGGGTATATCCTCATGCCCCACTTTGCTCGGCGCCATAGTATCCCTTATGTTCCCTTAGGAAAAGAAGCACTACACAAGACTTATAGTCGGGGTCGTGATCTCGGTTGCTACCTGGGCTCTGCGCTCTCACTCTAACATCCTCCAGACAAGGAAAATCAACTGACTTCTCGTTTGAAATAAGCAACGGACTTTCATCTCGCAACAGCATTCCCCCTTTCTTAGAATCGGTTATATTTAGCTTGACCGTTGGTCTTGCTGGCGACATCGACAGGATACTTTGTTCACACAGACAGACTACTATTACAAAATATGACCATCAGTTTCCTCAACTGGGCTAAATCAGAGCTGAAGAAATAAAGTATTTGAAGACTTAAATATGGTCTTATATTTAAGGGTTCAGTATGTATGTATGTATTATTTATTGTCAGACAGATAGGCTCCACTAGTGACTATATAATAATTAACATAAAAATTTACACGTAAAATCAAAACGAAAATAGCAAACACGAACAAAAATAGAAGTACACTATTATATAACAACAACCACAATCATACAGACACTCACTCAAACATCTTATCTCTAGAATTCATTCATACAACCTCTTTGTAGAGGAAATATTAAAATAATTTTATTACAGAAAAATCAAAACTATGTACAGTAAACAGAAAAGGCAAAAACATAAAAGAAAAGATAAGAAGAAAAAGTTCAGGAACGGGATAAATAAGCAATACGAGGATCTAGATAACAGCAAACAAAAAATACATTACTTCAGTCGCTCGTACATTCAATCATAAAATCAATCAACCTTTCATTCAACCACATGTTCAATCTTACTATCAATCAAACGCAAAAATAAATGAACACAATATACTACATACCACAGTCAATACGCGTGGATGCTGTGAAATGTGAGACTCGTAGCATCAGTACCAGTGGTTTGGCACAGTCAATAAAACAATGGCAAACTACCTCACATTGTCGAAGTTAGTAGGCATCATGTTTTTGCCTTGGGTTTTTTACATTATTCTCCTCACATGTTGCCTAATGACGATCAAGATAGCGTTCTGTCTTGTAAATTAACATACTGACAGTCATTTAAACTATCTTATTTAAAGCTAAGTGGTTAGGAAATCTAACCAAACCATTTACCCTGAAATATGATGCATTAATGGGTTAAATTCAAGTAACACCGTAAATGCCAATTGTTCCTATTTGTCTTTGTTTCAGAACATTTCGATCTTGGTGGTACTGCTGTACAGTTGGCGCATTGGTGTCAATGCCAAGAAGTACTCCGATCTCGAAGACGTCTATTACGGTAAGTACAATATTCCTTAATCTTACTTCTTTTCTTTCTAATCTTATAAAATATTACAATAAATCCACAATACTGGAGAAAATTGCCTTAGGAACACAATTTACTAACACTTCTTTGTTCCTTCCTTCACCTGTTTCAACTCTTACCGTAATAAAGCCCCCATGTCTTCAGTGGTCACTGTTGGGAGCGTGTTAACTGTTACATAGTTGTGGTTCGTTATTTTAAGCGGTGGAACATTGAGCTCATCTTCCCCACAGTTACATCTATGTAATTGTAAGTCCTAAATCAGGGATGCGCAACTCGCGGCCCTCAACGTCAGTTTATGAGGCCTGCGGCCCATTCACCAATTAGTTTAGCTGTCCAAATTGCATGGGAATACTCAGTTTCGCCTCACTGTTGTATGTTAAATTAAGCAAGTTATAACAACATACGATTTCAAAATGTGACAAAATTCGAGACATTGTTTGACATGATTTCTCTACCGTTCACTACTGACGTTGTGTCAGTGTCAATCAATTTTCAGATGGAACTAATTAATCTTTAGTGTAAGTTAGGTTTAGTTCAGTCTTTTAGTAAGGACATTTAGCACGAGACATTACTAATATAGGAGAAATGTATTTAAGTCTTAAGTTTTAAAGACATGAAAACCGTTTTGCAGTAAATGTTACGTCTTCTGTTGGTATAAATTAATCAGGTTATGGTAAAATTAGCTATTGAGGTGGGGGCAAGGTACCTTGCGACCCGCCACTAAGAATTGAAATTTGGCCTCCGCATTGGTGTATTTAAAGATTGTGCACACCTGTCATAATTTAACCCGGAAAACCTGCTACAAGATGTCTTAGACTGAGCGGAGTTTGTTTTAATAGTATTATTTATTTATTCGAGTCAGAAGCACTACAATATACCGGTACACAAGAGGGATGAGGCACATTGTTACAAAGGAATAATACAATAATATATACAACAATGTCTCGAATTAGATTTCTTCACCCAGAAACGGGCTACTGTCACACCACTTTCATTACTTTCCAATAACTCCTGCGTTATGCAAGAGCACGGGCACAGTTCACAGGAACACAGGTGTACCAAGGTCTGTCTCTCCCCACACTCACAGAGTTCCGACTCCAGTAGGTATCCCCATTTGTGGAGATTAACATTGCATCTCCCAACACCACTCCGAAGTCTGTTGAGTGACCGCCAAGTTTCCCAGTTGTTGTTGAGGCCTGCTGGAAGCCTTTCCTTGGCCTTTATCCAATCTGGTGGTATGGTGGATTGCCATAGCTGTATCCTGGTTACCTCAAGTTCTGTAGTAGGCATCGATGTTGTTTGTAAAAAAGTTTTCCTTGATTTTAGCCACCTTCTTGGAGGCTGGAGCCCAAAGAGAGGGTGAGCATGGTCCTCTGCAGAGTTTTTGCGTTCCGTTTGTGCTATGACCTCACTGCGTACCTCAGGAGAGGCTATTCCGGCCAAGGAATGTAGTTTGTGAACAGGTGTAGGTTTCAGGCAAAGAAGCAATTATTCTGCAGGACTCGTTGAGGGCAACATCAATCTGTTTTACATGAGCTGAATGATACCATACAGGGCTAGCATACTCAGCAGCTGAATTACACAGAGCTAATGCAGACGTACGTAGTGTTTCGGCATGGGAGCCCCAGTCGGCCCCAATCAACTTACGAAGTATGTTATTTCGTGTAGAGACTTTTTGTTTGACGTTCATGCAATATTTCTTGTAAGATAGGGTGTGGTCCAAAGTTACCCATAGGTATTTTGGGGTAAAACAATGTTCCAGGCGAGCTCTTCTCCAGCTAATATTGAGTTTCCTTGCTGCTTCCCTGTTTCTGAGGTGGAAAGCACAAACCTTTGTCTTGGATGGATTAGGTTTGAGTTGATTTATCTTGTAGTGAAGTGAAAGGTCCTCCAGTGCATCAGAGGGTATCTGCTCCACTTCTTCAAACTTTTAACTTTGTGCTGTCAGACAGAAGTCATCTGCATAGATAAATCTCTTGGTATGCAGAGATGTAGGCTGATCATTAGTGTACACATTAAACAGAAAAGGTGATAGAACACTGCCATGTGGTAGTCCATTTCGTTGAGTTTTCCAGCGACAGCGGGTTCCTTGGAACTCGACCAAAAACCTTCTGTTTTGTATAGGTAGAAGACAAGCAACAATTTCTGTGAGTCCAAAATCTTTGGTAATCTGGCACAGTTTACCAAGCAGGAGTTGGTGTTGAATAGTATCGTAGGCAGCTGTTAGATCCACAAAATCTGCCCCAGTTCTCCAAACCATCTTCAATATTTTGTGTTAGGCTCAATATCTGTGAAATACAGCTCTTTCCTGGTATAAATGGCACAACAGCGAGACTTGGTTGCAGTTCTTAGGATCAGATGGATCTTTGCCAGGCTTCAGGATGACTATGACTTTTGCTTTCCACAATATTTTTGGAACTTGTTTGTGGCAAACGATGTTGTAGAAGCCACTCCTTTGTGTTCTTACCAAAAAAAATATTTGCTCTTTGCGGATGTCATCAAGACCAGCAGCTTTACCATTCTTGCATATTTGTATGGCCATCTCCAGTTCTCTTAAGCTGAAGACCCAGAAAAAGTCACTTGTTTCATTGTCGTAGCCTGTTGTGGTTTTGGGTTTCTCCATGTGCTCCTCGACTTTGCCGCTCAACACTAGCTAATGTGCTATTTGGTTGGGAGAGATGTTAGAATGCAATTTTCTATTGGATTGTACATTGTTTAATCTCTTCATCAGACTCCAAGCTTTTTGACTGTTTTGTGACATGTTGATGTCAGATACTGTTTGAGCCCATTTATTTCGTTTTCTTTCCGCCATGGCTATATTGAGTTGACGACCTAGGTGAGTTGTTTCGTTTCCAAATGGATTCGTATTGAAGGAACAAATGTACTCGAAGTTTAAGTCTTTTATCTCTGGGGTACACTGTTCTGCAACCCCGTGGAATGCACTGACGGGAACATTTGTGGACAGTGTTTTAATAATAATAAATTGCTTTTAGCCGAATGGCCTGGAAAAGGTTTACAATATTATCTCTACTTAGTATAAAACAAAGTCCCCGATTCTTGGATGTCACGGGTAATCTCGAGAACCAATGAATGGATTTTGATGCGGTTTTCACCATTCTGTAAAGGATATCTCGAAGAAAGGTTCTGTATAAAATAATATATTTATGACCAAAGGAAGTCAAGCACTAACGATTTCAGTGAAAAGGTCGAAAAAAAAACTGGCGTCCGTACGCTTTTTAAGCTTACGCTGGGCAAACCGTGAAATATATATATATATATATATATATATATATATATATATATTCTATGAGTGTAAGAATTATTCAGCATGAAAAGTGCTACATAAAAGCCCGGGAGAGCATATCTCTCTCTTCAATACATCGCCTACTATAAGTATTTTTACGTTTTTATTTCTTCCAACAATCTCCATTCAGTTACTGAGGCGACAGTTTACAAGCTAGCTAGGGGCGAGTCTGTACCCAGTTACAGCTTATCTAACGGACGAGCTTATTGCCCCAGATACAGCCAGAGGCAAATTGACGAGTCGTGTTGAGTTAAAAACTTTAGAGAGGAGTGGTTGTGTTTGGAGATTCCCTGGAAGTGCAACTCGGCTTTTCTTCATTGCGCCTGAGAACTTTTCGTTCCGCAAAATTCACAGTCAAGTTAAGATTGGACGGAAGGGGGATTTGTGTTTCATGCACCTTACCATTCTTAAATTACATCTGACAAGAATTTGTTGCACATGCATCTCCATGATGATATCTATATCTATATTCTATGAGTCCAGTCAGTGATTTTAACCCATCATGCCGAGACGTAATACGGATATTGGTCGTTGTTCATTGACATTGGAGAAAAGCGCTTGTCACGTAATGCATTCATAACTGTTCCCGGACGAAGCCGGGACGGGTTGCTAGTCTATTAATAAAAGCAAAGTTGCATTCCAATAAGCATTCCATAACTGTGTATTTGTATGCTATTATAAGTTCATTTGAGGACCATGCCCTCTATTTGCACTGATTGAAGTGGTAAAGTTCCCACTTTTTGCCACACATTTGGCACACACATTGTTCATTTGCTTTGTATTTACACACATTTTATGGTGTAATCTGTGAATCGCGATTCCTTTGCGTTTGGTTACTGTTGGTCCATTGTCAATTTATCATGGCGTCCGTCCCGACAAAGTCGCATCTATCTCTTTCATTCTTAGTTTTAGCTCTCAGATAAGAATAATAACTTTTTGGCTGGTCCAGAAACAGAACTGGACAGGTGTCTCAATACAAACTCTTTACCGCAGAAAACGGTGATCCTTTAAATCTCCCATTTCATCTCTCTTATTTTCGTTTTAATTTAGAACACCTTCATCCAAACTGAAAAAGTATAATAACTTAGTTGTTCCAGCCCTTGAAAAAACAATCACCACCATAAGGAAAACTGAATAAACTTAATAAAATATTTATTTTTGTTACCTTCCTTCAAGTCTTGGGGTATTTGCCTCACTCTAACTGAATGAAATACACACAAAACAACACATAAAATAACCCCCAATAAATTATAATCTAAGTGTTATATCCACCAAGGACACATAAGACCCAGAGAGAATCTTTGTCTATGACAAGGGATCACTAAGCAGGCACCGACAGTAGTGGCTGCGCGGTCTAAAGCGCTGCGTTAGGTCAAGGGGCCAAGCTCTCTGCTGACTCGGTAGACGCGTGGGTTCGAGCCCCACCGTCGGCTGTCCTTGAAATGGTTTTCCGTAGTTTCCCATTTTCAACACCAGGCAAATGCTGGGACAGTACCTTCTGACAGGCCACGGCCGCTTCCTTCCACATCCTTGCCCAGTTTCATTCATCTTCATCAATTCCATCTCTCATCCCGACGCGCAGGTCGCCCACGGGCGTCGACTAGAAAGACCTGCACTCGGCCTCTCAGGAGGCTACACGACAAAAAAAAAAAAAAAAAAAAAAAAACTAAGCAGGCATCTTCAGATGGAGTTCATGAGGATGACCAAGATCTATCTACCTCTCTTTCTACCAGGGCTGGATAACTTAACATAATGGCCTTGAATAACGAATTGTTTGGCGTTACGGTATACATCGCGTAACGTATAACAGAAAGTTTGTTGTAACGTTATTCATACGAAGAACGAATAAACGGATACTGTATATATACCGTTATTTTAAATATTTTATTATCATACCGGATAGCATTTAAGTTATCGCAGGAGACACAAGTCGAATAACGTTATTGGCGTTGTAACACAATCAAATGTACCCCATTCACACAGTTATTTTAAATAACGTTATTGACAAGACCGGATAGCATTGTGTTATGCTGCATGCCTCGCAGGTCGAATAACGTTATTCGTGCTCTAACACGTCGCGAACAACTACCACTCATTCCGAACTTCAAATAACGTTATTCACAAGACCGGATAGCATTGTGTTATGCTGCATGCCTCGCAGGTCGAATAACGTTATTAACGTCGTGTTCTGTTGTATGGGTCCCGGGTTGAATAACGTTATTAGCCTCGTACTAGGATCCAAATTTCAATAACGGTATTCTCCTAATAGTGTACGAATAGAAAGTTAACTATAAATGAATTCGAATTCGTAGTGCTGCCAGGTGACAAACAAGTAGCTCCGAGACCGACTAAAAAGCTTAATTTTCCATAAAATTTAAGATTCAAGCCAACGATTAAGTTAATCTATTTACGATGGGCCTATCGAGAATAATGACGAACTTAGGTTGGTAATAATAAACATTTCTATTTCGATTGAAATATATCTGAAGTAATGTATTCCAATACAGCTCTACAGTTGGCAGCCTTGGTGACTCTGAATATATTCTTAGTTCCATATCTTAAGGTAAAGAATGCTCATGCAAAATTTGGTAAAGTCCAATGGATAGTATGGACGTTGCATGCTGTGAAATATTGGATGTATCAGTGCGAGTAAAATCATATTGGCCACAACGTCAAGAAGGCGTTTTCAGAATTAATCTGAATTATTCCTATATTTTATAGTGCCAATTTTGGATAAAATCCATTTCTTATTATAGAAGTTACATGCATTTAAAAATTGGCCCTATAAACAGGCTTAGAATTATGTTGGCAGCACTGATGTGCATTAGTTGCTCCAAAATAATCTAAAATTTTAGGAACTATTCGTGCGCAAAATTTAGAGCTGTTGGCTTGCATACTTTCTGATATATTGGTATTAGGATAAAGAGAGTGAGCATTTATTAACAAATAATAATGTTATTGGTTTTACGTCCATTTCAACTACTCTGGCTTTTAGAGACTCCGGGGTGCCGTAATTTTGCCCAGAAGGGGATCTTCAACGTACCAGTAAATCTACTGACACGGCTCTCTCGCATTTGCGCACCCTCAAATGCCATCTGACTGCGCCAGGATACGAACCTGCAACCTTGGGCCCAGCAAGCGAGAACGTTACCCCTGAGCCACGCAGCCAGCCGCATTTATTAACAGCTGGCAGCCCTAAGGCTCTCAAGTATAAGCATAGTCATATCTGTTATAGTACACAAAGCACGTACGAAATTTGGTTAAAATCCAATTGATAGTATAGATGTTAGATGTACTTAAACATAGGACTTATCAGCAGGGTTAGAATCATCTTGGCAACACTGTCATATATGGGCTCCTTAAAATGTATCTGGAATTTTATTATCCCTGTGTGTGCTAATTTTGGAAAATTTCGCATGCATAACGTCTGAGATATCCAACGTAGAGCTTAAAAGTGAATTGTGATTTTTAGCAGTTGGTAACTCTGAAATCATTTTCAATTATGTCCCTGAGATATTCAGATATAGATATTTCCTTAAACCGAATTTGGCTTCGATAACTGCAGTCTTTAAGGGGTTGATAGGGGGAGACACACAAAGACAGACAGACAGACATTTGCCTGGATCGATGCCATAAGTCTATTTCATCATCATAAAGAAAAAAGTGAAAAGTAAGCTAAAAATAGCAAGTAGAATATACGATAGCTAATGTATAACATCCTACCTTAGGTGCTTCCATACTGTGCTGACCAGTACCCTCTGCTTATGGACATTTCACATGTGTTGTACCGCAATCATTGGCCATCAGCGTACAGATGTTACAGATCGTAACGTAAAAGCTTGTATACAAGCACAATTCCGGTATAGGCTTCAATAACGTTATTCGTACCTGCATTACGAGTTCTTATTGGCTCAGCTGCAAGAAATCAAAGATGGAGGAAACTTGTGGATTGGGATTAATAGTTGCAGTTCATTGGCATTATTAATGCAAATCAGTCATTTAGTTCCGTTACGTTGAATACTGGAAAAGGCACTGACTGATTAAACGCATTTCTGTCAGTATTTAAGATTTAACTGAAATCATTCGACATTTAGCCATATGGATGAAGCTGTGAATATACACAGTACATGAAATGTGTACGAGTGCTAAGGCGTTAACTTGGTACCTAATGGGTCCTGGGTTCGAGACGCTCCATTGTCAGAGTTTTTATTCTTTTTGAATTATTTCGTTGTGTCAACACTACTGTGTGATGCAACTTTTCAACTTCGATTTACTCGCATGATCTAGGGGGGCGATGTTAATATTGGATATTGGTAGGGAAAAATCTTTCTATTTTATCATTCGAATTTGTACTTTCCCAATCAAAACCATGAATATTTGTACAATTCGTGAAACTAATATAATTTTCACAGCACTGATTACTCCACAGTAAAATAATAATAATAATAATAATTATAATAATAATAATATTAACAATAATATGAAGTAGTTCCATGACGATCTAAAGAGCCTGATTTTCTTTATATTTAAGATTCATGCCAATGATTAATCTACATAGACCTATATAGAATAATGACGAGATTAAGTTGGCAATACTAACTTTTCTATTTAGATTGGAATATATCAGAAGTAATGTATTCAAATAGAGCTCTACATTTGGCAACCATGGTGACTCTGAATATATTCTTAGTTCCATATCTTAAGGTACATAATCCACATACAAAATTTTGTTGAAGTCCAATGGATAGTATGAACGTTGCATGCTGTGAAATATTGGATGTATCAGTGCGAGTAAAATAATATTGGCAACAACGTCAAGAAGGCGTGCTCAGAATTAATCTGAATTATTCCTATATTTTATAGTGCCAATTTTGGATAAAATCCATTTCTTAGTATACAAGTTACATGCATTTAAAAATTGGCCCTATAAATAGGCTTAGAATTATGTTGGCAGGACTGATGTGCATTAGTTGCTCCCAAATAATCTAAAATTTCCGGAACTATTCGTGCGCAAAATTTAGAGCTGTGGCTTACATACTTTCTGATATATTGGTATTAGGATAAAGAGAGTGAGCATTTATTAACAAATAATAATAATGTTATTGGTTTTACGTCCCTTTTAACTACTCTGGCTTTTAGAGACTCCGGGGTGCCGTAATTTTGTCCATAAGGGGATCTTCAACGTGCCAGTAAATCTACTGACACGGCTCTCTGGCATTTGCGCACCCTCAATTGCCAGCTGACTGCACCAGGATACGAACGAGCAACCTTGGGCCCAGCAAGCGAGAACATTACCCCTGAGCCACGCAGCCAGCCGCATTTATTAACAGTTGGCAGCCCTAATGGCTCTCAAGCATAAGCATAGTCATATCTGTTATAGTACACAAAGCACGTACGAAATTTGGTTACAATCCAATTGATAGTATAGATGTTAGATGTACTTAAACATTGGACTTATCAGCAGGCTTAGAATCATCTTGGCAACACTGTCATATATGGGCTCCTTAAAATGTATCTGGAATTTTATTATCCCTGTGTGTGCTAATTTTGGAAAATTTCGCATGCATAACGTCTGAGATATCCAACGTAGAGCTTAAAAGTGAATTGTGATTTTTAGCAGTTGGTAACTCTGAAATCATTTTCAATTATGTCCCTGAGATATTCAGATATAGATATTTCCTTAAACCGAATTTGGTTTCGATAACTGCAGTCTTTTAGGGGTTGATAGGGGGAGACACACAAAGACAGACAGACAGACATAAGCCTGGATCGATGCCGTAAGTCTATCTCATCATCATTTGAAAAAAAGTGAAAAGTAAGCTAAAAATAGCAAGTAGAATATACGATAGCTAATGTATAACATCCTACCTTAGGTGCTTCGACACTGTGCTGACCAGTACCCTCTGCTTATGGACATTTCACATGTGTTGTACCGCAATCATTGGCCATCAGCGTACAGATGTTACAGATCGTAACGTAAAAGCTTGTATACAAGCACAATTCCGGTATAGGCTTCAATAACGTTATTCGTACCTGCATTACGAGTTCTTATTGGCTCAGCTGCAAGAAATCAAAGATGGAGGAAACTTGTGGATTGAGATTAATAGTTGCAGTTCATTGGCATTATTAATGCAAATCAGTCATTTAGTTCCGTTACGTTGAATACTGGAAAAGGCACTGACTGATTAAACGCATTTCTGTCAGTATTTAAGATTTAACTGAAATCATCCGACATTTAGCCATATGGATGGAGCTGTGAATATGCACAGTACATGAAATGTGTACGAGTGCTAAGGCGTTAACTTGGTACCTAATGGGTCCTGGGTTCGAGACGCTCCATGGCCAGAATTTTTATTCTTTTTGAATTATTTCGTTGTGTCAACACTACTGTGCGATGCAACTTTTCAACTTCGATTTACTCGCATGATCTAGGGGGCGATGTTAATAATGGATATTGGTAGGGAAACATCTTTCTATATTATCATTCAAATTTGTACTTTCCCAATCAAAACCATGAATATTTGTACTATTCGTGAAACTAATATAATTTTCACAGCACTGATTACTCCACAGTAAAATAATAATAATAATAATAATATTAACAATAATATGAAGTAGTTCCGTGACGATCTAATGAACCTAATTTTCTTTATATTTATGATTCATGCCAATGATTTATCTACATAGAACTATCTAGAATAATGACGAGATTAAGTTGGTAATACTAACTTTTCTATTTAGATTGGAATATATCTGAAGTAATGTATTCAAATAGAGCTCTACATTTGGCAACCATGGTGACTCTGAATATATTCTTAGTTCCATATCTTAAGGTACATAATCCACATACAAAATTTTGTTGAAGTCCAATGGATAGTATGAACGTTGCATGCTGTGAAATATTGGATGTATCAGTGCGAGTAAAATCATATTGGCAACAACGTCAAGAAGGCGTGCTCAGAATTAATCTGAATTATTCCTATATTTTATAGTGCCAATTTTGGATAAAATCCATTTCTTAGTATAGAAGTTACATGCATTAAAAATTGGCCCTATAAACAGGCTTAGAATTATGTTGGCAGCACTGATGTGCATTAGTTGCTCCCAAATAATCTAAAATTTCCGGAACTATTCGTGCGCAAAATTTAGAGCTGTGGCTTGCATACTTTCTTATATATTGGTATTAGGATAAAGAGAGTGAGCATTTAATAACAAATAATAATAATGTTATTGGTTTTACGTCCCTTTTAACTACTCTGGCTTTTAGAAACTCCGGGGTGCCATAATTTTGTCCAGAAGGGGATCTTCAACGTGCCAGTAAATCTACTGACACGGCTCTCTCGCATTTGCGCACACTCAAATGCCAGCTGACTGCGCCAGGATACGAACCTGCAACCTTGGGCCCAGAAAGGGAGAACGTTACCCCTGAGCCACGCAGCCAGCCGCATTTATTAACATTTGGCAGCCCTAATGGCTCTCAAGTATAAGCATAGTCATATCGGTTATAGTACACAAAGCACGTACGAAATTTGGTTAAAATCCAATTGATAGTATAGATGTTAGATGTACTTAAACATTGGACTTATCAGCAGGCTTAGAATCATCTTGGCAACACTGTCATATATGGGATCCTTAAAATGTATCTGGAATGTTATTATCCCTGTGTGTGCTAATTTTGGAAAATTTCGCATGCATAAAGTCTGAGATATCCAACGTAGAGCTTAAAAGTGAATTGTGATTTTTAGCAGTTGGTAACTCTGAAATCATTTTCAATTATGTCCCTGAGATATTCAGATATATATTTCCTTAAACCGAATTTGGTTTCGATAACTGCAATCTTTAGGGGTTTATAGGGGGAGACACACAAAGACAGACAGACAGACATTTGCCTGGATCGATGCCATAAGTCTATCTCATCATCATTTTTTAAAAAGTGAAAAGTAAGCTAAAAATAGCAAGTAGAATATACGATAGCTAATGTATAACATCCTACCTTAGGTGCTTCGATACTGTGCTGACCAGTACCCTCTGCTTATGGACATTTCACATGTGTTGTACCGCAATCATTGGCCATCAGCGTTCAGATGTTACAGATCGTAACGTAAAAGCTTGTATACAAGCACAATTCCGGTATAGGCTTCAATAACGTTATTCGTACCTGCATTACGAGTTCTTATTGGCTCAGCTGCAAGAAATCAAAGATGGAGGAAACTTGTGGATTGAGATTAATAGTTGCAGTTCATTGGCATTATTAATGCAAATCAGTCATTTAGTTCCGTTACGTTGAATACAGGAAAAGGCACTGACTGATTAAACGCATTTCTGTCAGTATTTAAGATTTAACTGAAATCATTCGACATTTAGCCATATGGATGAAGCTGTGATTTTGCACAGTACGTGAAATGTGTACGAGTGCTAAGGCGTTAACTTGGTACTTAATGGGTCCTGGGTTCGAGACGCTCCATGGCCAGAATTTTTATTCTTTTTGAATTATTTCGTTGCGTCAACACTACTGTGTGATGCAACTTTTCAACTTCGATTTACTCGCATGATCTAGGGGGCGATGTTAATAATGGATATTGGTAGGGAAACATCTTTCTATTTTATCATTCGAATTTGTACTTTCCCAATCAAAACCATGAATATTTGTACTATTCTTGAAACTAATATAATTTTCACAGCACTGATTACTCCACAGTAAAATAATAATAATAATAATATTAACAAAAATATGAATGTAGTTCCGTGACGATCTAAAGAGCCTAATTTTCTTTATATTTAAGATTCATGCCAATGATTAATCTACATAGACCTATCTAGAATAATGACGAGATTAAGTTGGTAATACTAACTTTTCTATTTAGATTGGAATATATCTGAAGTAATGTATTCCAATACAGCTCTACAGTTGGCAGCCTTGGTGACTCTGAATATATTCTTAGTTCCATATTTTAAGGTACAGAATGCACATACAAAATTGGTTGAAGTCCAATGGATAGTATGGACGTTGCATGCTGTGAAATATTGGATGTATCAGTGCGAGTAAAATCATATTGGCATCATCAAGAAGGCGTTTTCAGAATTAATCTGAATTATTCCTATATTTTATAGTGCCAATTTTGGATAAAATCCATTTCTTAGTATAGAAGTTCAATTTCAACTATTTCCAACTGTGGCTACCAGATGCTTCTGTCACTAACACTGGCGGAGAACGTTGGAACTTGATAGAGCGTTTCTAACTCACCAAATATAACCTAAAAACTTTTCTACACACTACCAATTGTAATGGTAGGTGCTTTTACGTGCCATAAATCTATGACATGGGCACGCCTGCTTTATTTCCCCTTCGAAGAAAGGCATAGTGAAGGATTTTAACGCTCTTAACCAATCCGACGACTTCGGCCGGGTTTGAACACGCCATCTTGGGCTTAGCAGTTCAGCATGCTATTGACCACGCCACCGAAGCCCCTTATAGAAGTAATACAGGGTGAAGAAATATGCCGTACTTGGAGGTCGTCATGCGACTTCTCATCCAAATGCAAGACAAAAGTTTCTTTAGCAAAATCGGAGCGGGTGTTATTTGAAAAGACGAGTATGAAAACGAGAAGCCGGCAACACTGTCGCATCCTGCGGCGGAATGTGTAACATATCACCGTACCAGCCGTCGTAGCTCACTGAGTAGGCTGCTGTATTATCCAAACCACAACCACCAACGAACTACGGTTCGAATCTACGTCAGGTCGTCGTTTTGTGTGACGTCAGTTCGTGGCTCTGTGAAGATAAGACTGGACTTCAAACGATTTTTCTTTCGTAGTCAGTTTACCCTCCAAGTAGGCTTTTCCCACGGACTCAGCGAGAGATCCCACCTTTACCTCCTCTACGGGCAGTGTCCTGGCGCTTGAGAGTGAGTCGGGGGATCCAACTGGGGAGGCGGGACTAGCACCTCACCCAATGCTGCCTCACCTGCAAAGCGAACAGGGGGCCTCATGTGGGATGGGACGGGATGGGAAGAATAGAAAGGATAGACAAGGAAGAGGGAAGGAGGCGGCCGTGGCCTGACGGTAGGGACCATCCCGGCATTTGCCCGAAGACGAAGTGGGCAACCACGAAAAACCACTTCGAGGATGGATGTGGTGGGAATCGAACCCCATCTACTCATTTGGACCACCCGAGGCTGAGTAGATCCCGTTCCAGTCCTCATACCACTTTTCAAATTTCGTGGCAGCGTACGGAATGGAATTATTGTGCGTATCATAATGGGCAATCTAGTGTATATCATTGGATGCAGACGATGTTACTGGCTTTATTTGTGCCATGGACGAAACTAAGTGGCCGTTTACGTATGTAAGAGGCTCATGTTATGTTTTAATGTTTAAATAAAGGTAACAGAAGGAAATAATATAAGAGATGAAGACACTTTGGACAGAGAAGGTGTTATGTTTGGAAGTACGCCAGGGTAGAGTGGAAAGGAAACCTGGGGCGAAGTGGTCTGAGGACAGAAAGAAGCAACATAGTCTGAGAACGAAGAAATATTGGGAAGAAAACAACAAAGAGTGAAGAATTGAAATTGGTGCGTGGTCCGTAGCGGGTCTCATCGAAATAAGAAAGAAGTAGAGATGTAACAGCAATGGTAAGACACAGTACACAACATAATGTATTGATTGCATTGTGGAGGTGTACATTGGATACAATTTGAGACTTTAACTGAAGAACTCTTTGACGCGAACGCCATTGGACCATAACCGACCTTCACGGCATACCTTTTCGCACTGAGCTAATGAGACAGCACCGGCACAGCGCAGACTTCATGCGTGCTGTTCTCTTGGCCATGCTGCACGCAGTTACAGCGTTGCCAGAGCCTCGTTTCTTAACTCGCATTTCTATTAAACGTATTGGCGGGACCAGGCCTTCCTAGATAAGCCTTTGCCATGAATTTCGACGAGAAACCGCATGCTGACCTCCAAGTACGGGATTTGTTCTTCATCCAGTATATAGTATATACAACATTATGTATAATATTTGACGCAATCAAAGTTTTTGATATTTCAGAGGAAACCTCTGGTTGGTTATGATAGGATTACTGGTATGCTACTGGTAGAGCGTATGTTAGTACAGTATATGATAATTAGTAAACAATATTTTAACTTCTTCTTCGACATAATTGATTTTTCAGTACGGTATGTTTAGGCTTTAGAGATCATATCAGCAACGGGTTGTGTATCATTCACAGCATTCCAATACGAAATAATTTTTCTTGTAACAATAAATGTACTGTGTGAAATGAAAGGGAACAAAGAGCAAATGCCATTATTCATTTAAAGACAAGACGGAAAATGGCTAAGTTGCTCCAACGCGTAGCCCACTACTCCATGTTGTTTGATGTGGTGGTACGTTTAAATTTACGCTGCGATTTGTCGTCAACGGTATGAATGGCATTATTTACTTTTAAACCAGAATTACACTGCTTTTAATGAATACGACAACCCACCCGGCACTTTCTACTGTTAAAGCGATAGAGAGACTTGAGGTGTCCCACCTGTTATGACGAGACTTCTTGAATTGAGTCATCTCATGAGCACGTTCTGTCCAAGCGGAGCCTCGCTCACAGTAGTGTTGTGCCCAGGTGCGGGAGTGATTAATCTGCCAATGGATTTCAATTTTAAATAAAGGGAGGAGGAAATAGAGAACAGCATTCATAAGAGAAATAGCAAATGGAAGGGGTGACACATACGTTTTAATATTGTATTAGACAAATGGGTTGTTGATTGTGTTCAATGTTAATAGTTAATTTTCAAGAGGAAGAGTACGTAGTATATGATTAGGCACAGATGTTCATGACCAGAAGGTGAAATTATATTGATGTATGTGTGACAAAATCATCGTAAAATCAGTGTGGAGGTATGTGTCCATGATATACGATCCATCTCCATTGCAAGTGTGAAAGAATTTCTGAGATATGGCCAAACATTTTTAAATATTTTTAAAAAATACAAAAATATATCTGTAGAAGTTCGACCCAAGTTGAAGACAAATTGCTGAAATGGCAAGATAGAGACTAAACAGGAGGTGTTCACGATTAGGACCGGACACATTGCATTAGCCTACTTACTATTTCAAATGCGGTTTACTCTCTAATAACTATATTTTACAGCTTATTCCAGGGGATAATTCACTACATTTATTCATGTTTATTAAAGAGGACGATTGGGAGTTCCACGGCAGTGACGTCTGAACATTATGATAAAGATCGGGAATGTAGACTAGTGATTAGAATTTTGTGTTGGAAGGTTCAAGAAGTATGTTGTTTAGAAAAGTGAGACTTGGCATTTGTTAAGCCAATATAACATGAAGTAATCAGATATCATGTTTGAAACTGTAATCTCAGTATAACCCTTTCTTTTATCTGAGTGAAGATTTCTGCTGCCTTTCTTTTCACATCTGATAAACGAATCGCTTTTCAGTGGGTCAGCACATTAACGTGCGCAGTTAAATGGGGTGGGGAATAACAAGTATGTATCCCACTTCACCGATGTGGCTCTATCCTGTAAGCCTAGATCAGGACCATCCAGTCATTGCGCTCCGAGAGCGCGGCCGCGCTCGGGGAGCACTGGGCAGTCAGACTAGCGCTCCTTCCCCTACCACCACTACACTGTGGTAGCGAGGAGACGGACGATGTTCGGACCACACTAACTAGATACGTACGCACAGATGCAGGCGACGGCTTTTGTGGCATTGTTGACATCATATTGATAGGGCTGTTTTACCATAATAGGATATATACTGCCATAATATATATGTATACAAATCGAATGGTACTCCGATGCATGGAATGTGTAGGAAACGAACGCAAGTGTTAAGTAAAGAATATTGTGCTTTATTACAAAATGAAATGAGAACATATTAGAGAGGAAAATTCAACAACATTTTACCAATATGAACAGATAGTACAGGCCTTGAGTGACTCTTTCTCCGTCGTTTTTACGAATTTCTAGTTTTGGAGGAAACAATCTTCTCCAAATTGGGTACAATATTTCTGGACACAGCTATTCGTAAACAATTGCGCAAGTTTCTATCACTCATCGTTGCACGATGTTTACTTTTGGTATGCTTAAGAACTGAAGAGAAGCGCTCATAAATGTACGTTGAGTCGAACATTGACAGAACTTCACTTGCATGTCTTTACAAAAGGGGATATTCTCCTTGCGGAAAACCACTGTAAAATTCTTCTAAACTTCGTGACATTAGAAAGCGGTCATTAAGACGAACATTGCATTGCAGTTTTCTTAACTTCGTGACATTTAGAAAGAGGTCTTTAAGACGAACATTGCATTGCAGTACAATCAGCTCTAATTGAAATAGCTGTGGAACACTGTCTGCACTAATAGAAAATGGTCGAACAAATACATCTAATACCGCTTGGAGTTCTGATAATTCTGAAAATCGCTTGTCAAACTCTTCTTGTATTTGGCGAATTACCTGCAAGTACTCATCAAAGTCGACACCTTTCACTGTTTCAAACGATGGAAAATGTCCTGTGTTCCTTGCACGTAACTGGTTTTCCCGCAAAATCAATTTTCTTGTGAACGCTTCAATTTTTTTCACCAAATCGCAGATGTTGTGCTTTTCGCCCTGAAGCGAAGTGTTCAAAATTCAAATTATTCAGATGGGCAGTAATGTCACATAAAAATCCAAGTCCGCCACCCACTTAGGGTCACGCAAAAGAACTTCGGGCCGCCCTTTCATGTCACAGAATGTATGTATTGCGTTCCGCAAGAAAAACACACGATTCAGCACCTTCGCCTTGCTCAGCCATCTTACTTCTGCATGGTACGGGATATCCGGACACTCCGCTTCGATGTCATCCAAGAACTCTTTGAATTGACGGTGCGTGAGTTCATGGGAGTGAAGATAATTTACCATTCGCACAACTGTTCCCATTACATCTTTGCGCTTGGCGACTTTTGCACAGATTGCCTCCTGGTGTATGAAGCAATGGATCGCCACCATTAGGGTACTACCGTTCTCAGCCATTTTTAACTTTACATATCTGAGGACCCCCAGCGTACACATCGTAAAGCAGGAGCTCCATCCGTCGTTATACTCGTCAACCGCTCCCATTTTAATCCCATTGATTCAAAAGCACCCTCCACAGCTTGGAAAATATCGAAACCGGTAGTGGTGACTTTGAGTGTTACCAAGTCGAGGAAATTCTCGGTGACCCGAAGATCGTCATCCACCCCTCGAATAAAAATAACGAGCTATGCTATGTCCACAATGTCGGTTGATTCGTCGAGGGCGATGGAAAATTATACAAATTTTGCTGCCTTCTCCATTAATTGCTGTTCCATATCAACTGACATATCGTCTATTCTGCGAGCCACAGTTTGAGGAGAAAGAGAGATGTTTTCAAATTTCTCAACTACCTCCGTAGGACAAATACATGGCGCCACGTCCATTAGGCACTCCTTGATGAAATTCCCTTCCGCGAAGGGCTTCCCAGCTCCGGCAATTCGCATCTAATATTTGTAGCTTGCTCGTAAAATCGGTCCACCAACCTCACTCTCCTCTATCTCCTGTCAGACAAAAATACGGCAAGTCACAATTTTAGTGTTCTTCAGATAATTAAATCATTTGTTCATTCCCATTTGTAAGCAAGCATTTTAAAATTAAGGCAATAATACTTACAGGAAAGTGCTGCTTGAAATTTTCTTTCAATTCTTCCAACTTCGATTGCCGACTGGCGTCTGTCAAGTCACCGTAATCATCCCTGTGGTTGGCACTGCAGTGCCGTTCCAAATTGTGTTTTTTTTTTACTCATTAAATCTCGGTGGCACACTAAACATTTGGCATGCTCTTTATTAGCTGTACAGAAAAATAATTTTTCCCATTCTGCTTTAAAGGCAGCTGCTTCACCACTCCTTATTAGCCTACTTTTCACATATTGCAAAAATGAGGAAAAAGTACACTTATGAGATCGATCCGGGAGAATGTGAGTCTGTCTGTCTGTTCTTCTGTCTGTCAGGCTGTATGTGTGTGCCCCTTCCCCTCCCCCCTGTCAACTCCTAAACGGCTGCAGAAATCGAAACCAAATTTAGTATGAGTAAAGATGTATACCGGAATATCTCACGCCCATATTTGAAAATGATGTCAGTGCTACCAACTGCTAAAAATCACAATTCACTTTTAAGCTCTACGTTGGATATCTCAGACGTTATGCATGCGAAATTTTCCAAAATTAGCACACACAGGGATAATAACATTCCAGATACATTTTAAGGAGCCCATATATGACAGTGTTGCCAAGATGATTCTAAGCCTGCTGATAAGTCCAATGTTTAAGTACTTCTAACATCTATACTATCAATTGGATTTTAACCAAATTTCGTACGTGCTTTGTGTACTATAACAGATATGACTATGCTTATACTTGAGAGCCATTAGCGCTGCCAGCTGTTAATAAATGCGGCTGGCTGCGTGGCTCAGGGGTAACGTTCTCGCTTGCTGGGCCCAAGGTTGCTCGTTCGTATCCTGGCGCAGTCAGCTGGCATTTGAGGGTGCGCAAATGCCACAGAGCCGTGTCAGTAGATTTACTGGCACGTTGAAGATCCCCTTATGGACAAAATTACGGCACCCCGGAGTCTCTAAAAGCCAGAGTAGTTAAAAGGGACGTAAAACCAATAACATTATTATTATTTGTTAATAAATGCTCACTCTCTTTATCCTAATACCAATATATCAGAAAGTATGCAAGCCAACAGCTCTAAATTTTGCGCACGAATAGTTCCTGAAATTTTAGATTATTTGGGAACAGTTAATGCACATCAGTGCTGCCAACATAATTCTAAGCCTGTTTATAGGGCCAATTTTTAAATGCATGTAACTTCTATACTAAGAAATGGATTTTATCCAAAATTGGCACTATAAAATATAGGAATAATTCAGATTAATTCTGAAAACGCCTTCTTGACGTTGTTGCCAATATGATTTTACTCGCACTGATACATCCAATATTTCACAGCATGCAACGTCCATACTATCCATTGGACTTTACCAAATTTTGCATGAGCATTCTTTACCTTAAGATATGGAACTAAGAATATATTCAGAGTCACCAAGGCTGCCAACTGTAGAGCTGTATTGGAATACATTACTTCAGATATATTCCAATCTAAATAGAAAAGTTAGTATTACAAACTTAATCTCGTAATTATTCTAGATAGGTCTATGTAGATTAATCATTGGCATGAATCTTAAGTATAAAGAAAATTAGGTCCTTTAGATCGTCACGGAACTACTTCATATTATTGTTAATATTATTATTTTTATTATTTTACTGTGGAGTAATCAGTGCTGTGAAAATTATATTAGTTTCACTAATAGTACAAATATACATGGTTTTGATTTGGAAAGTACAAATTCGAATGATAAAATAGAATGATTTTTCCCTACCAATATCCATTATTAACATCGCCCCCCTAGAACATGCGAGTAAATCGAAGTTGAAAAGTTGCATCACACAGTAGTGTTGACACAACGAAATAATTCAAAAAGAATAAAAATTCTGGCCATGAAGCGTCTCGAACCCAGGACCCATTCGGTACCAAGTTAACGCCTTAGCACACGTACACATTTCACGTACTACGCAGGTTCACAGCTTCATCCATATGGCTAAATGTCGAATGATTTCAGTTAAATCTTCAATACTGTCAGAAATGCGTTTAATCAGTCAGTGCCTTTTCCTGTATTCAACGTAACGGAACTAAATGATGACTGATTTGCATTAATAATGCCAATGAACTGCAACTATTAATCTCAATCCACAAGTTTCCTCCATCTTTGATTTCTTGTAGCTGAGCCAATAAGAACTCGTAATGCAGGTACGAATAACGTTATTGAAGCCTATACCGGAATTGTGCTTGTATACAAGCTTTTACGTTACGATCTGTAACATCTGAACGCTGATGGCCAATGATTGCGGTACAACACATGTGAAATGTCCATAAGCTGAGGGTACTGGTCAGCACAGTATCGAAGCACCTAAGGTAGGATGTTATACATTAGCTATCGTATATTCTACGTGGTATTTTTAGCTTACTTTTCACTTTTTTTTTTAAATGATGATGAGATAGACTTATGGCATCGATCCAGGCAAATGTCTGTCTGTCTGTCTTTGTGTGTCTCCCCCTATCAACCCCTAAAAGACTGCAGTTATCGAAACCAAATTCGGTTTAAGGAAATATCTAAATCTGAATATCTCAGGGACATAATTGTAAATGATTTCAGAGTTACCAACTGCTAAAAATCACAATTCACTTTTAAGCTCTACGTTGGATATCTCAGACGTTATGCATGCGAAATTTTCCAAAATTAGCACACACAGGGATAATAACATTCCAGATACATTTTAAGGATCCCATATATGACAGTGTTGCCAAGATGATTCTAAGCCTGCTGATAAGTCCAATGTTTAAGTACATCTAACATCTATACTATCAATTGGATTTTAACCAAATTTCGTACGTGCTTTGTGTACTATAACAGATATGACTATGCTTATACTTGAGAGCCATTAGGGCTGCCAACTGTTAATAAGTGCGGCTGGCTGCGTGGCTCAGGGGTAACGTTCTCGCTTGCTGGGCCCAAGGTTGCAGGTTCGTATCCTGGCGCAATCAGCTGGCATTTGAGGGATCGCAAATGCGAGAGAGCCGTGTCAGTAGATTTACTGGCACGTTTAAGATCCACTTCTGGGCAAAATTACGGCACCCCGGAGTCTCTAAAAGCCAGAGTAGTTAAAAGGGACGTAAAACCAATAACATTATTATTATTTGTTAATAAATGCTCACTCTCTTTATCCTAATACTAATATATCAGAAAATATGCAAGCCAACAGCTCTAAATTTTGCGCACGAATAGTTTCTGAAATTTTAGATTATTTGGGAGCAACTAATGCACATCAGTGCTGCCAACATAATTCTAAGCCTGTTTATAGGGCCAATTTTTAAATGCATGTAACTTCTATACTAAGAAATGGATTTTATCCAAAATTGGCACTATAAAGTATAGGAATAATTCAGATTAATTCTGAGCACGCCTTCTTGACGTTGTTGCCAATATGATTTTACTCGCACTGATACATCCAATATTTCACAGCATGCAACGTTCAGACTATCCATTGGACTTCAACCAAATTTTGTATGTGCATTCTGTATCTTAAGATATGGAATTAAGAATATATTTAGAGTCACCAAGGCTGCCAACTCTAGAGCTGTATTGGAATACATTACTTCAGATATATTCCAATCTAAAGAGAAAAGTTAGTATTACCAACTTAATCTCGACATTATTCTAGATAGGTCTATGTAGATAAATCATTGGCATGAATCATAAATATAAAGAAAATTTGGCTCTTTAGATCGTCACTGAACTACTTCATATTATTGTTAATATTATTATTATTATTATTATTATTATCATTATTTTACTGTGGAGTAATCAGTGCTGGGAAAATTATATTAGTTTCACGAATAGTACAAATATTCATGGTTTTGATTGGGAAAGTAGAAATTCGAATGATAAAATAGAATGATTTTTCCTTACCAATATCCTTTATTAACATCGCTCCCCTAGATCATGCGAGTAAATCGAAGTTGAAAAGTTGCATCCTACAGTAGTGTTGACAAAACGAAATAATTCAAGAAGAATGAAAATTCTCACCATGGAGGGTTTCGAACACAGGACCCATTGGTTACCAAGTTAACGCTTTAGCACTCGTACACTGCTCACGTCCTATGCAAGTTAACAGCTTCATCAATATGGCTAAATGTCGAATGATTTCAGTTAAATCTTCAATACTGACGGAAATGCGTTTAATCAGTGAGTGCCTTTTCCTGTATTCAACGTAACGGAACTACATGACTGATTTGCATTAATAATGCCAATGAACTGCAAATATTACTCTCAATCCACAAGTTTCCTCCATCTTTGATTTCTTGCAGCTGAGCCAATAAGAACTCGTAATGCAGGTACGAATAACGTTATTGAAGCCTATACCGGAATTGTGCTTGTATATGTCGTAGTCAGATAGTGAAATCCGTCATTTCATGAAGATCCTAGGCACTTTATGAAAAGCCGGCATATGATGTAAAAAGAGATAGTTACACCATCTGACGCGTTTCTTCATGAAGTGACGGACCGATTTAGGCAGATGGTGTACGAAATGATTTTACATTATCAGCCGAGGCACTTCATGAAGATCCGGTGTTTGTTGATTCGGCACTTCATGAAATGACTGACACAATGAAGCCGTACATTAATTCATTTAATTGTTCTATTCCAAGATATAAATTAATGCTTGTTTATTATGGTTTTCGAAATTAATTTTCACATAAAAACCTAAATCTAATCGTGAAATACCGGATACTCTTTACTCTCTATCTCTTTTTTTTTTCTAGAAGTTTGTATTTTTATTTTTATATATTTTATTTGTGCAGATTTTTTTTCTAATCTGCAATGCTTACTTTCATAATTTCATTTGTAGTTCTTCTTTTTGTTCTTCATTTGTGTATCTTTTTTCTCTCTTTCCTTCACTGATGCAATTCGTATTTTGAGCCTATTTTCATTTATGAAAAAAATAGGCTTATGAGGTCACCTTTTGTCCGTGTGTCTGTCTGTGTGTGCGTGTGCGTGTGTGTGCGTGTGTGTGCGTGTGTGTGTGAGGATTTGTGTGTGTGTGTGTGTCCCCTAATAACTTCTAAACGGCTGGAGCGATTTCAATGAATCTCGGTAAGTTCATAGCACTATTTCGGGCGACCCCGACCGTGCCCTTCAAATTTTGTTACGTCTCACCAATCCAACATGGCGGCTGTGCGAAATATTTCACCAGCATTCAATATCTCCGAAACTACTACCGATATCACCCTGGAATTTTGTACGGTGATAATGGGAACTACTAGAAGTTTACCGATGTGACGTTTTTGAAAACCTGGTAACTACAAAACCAACATGGCGCCCAAGCGAAGTCGCGACGTTTAAATAGACGTTTCTCGCGATTTAACCAACCAAACGCAATGAAACTTGGTACAGTATATGTTTATACACATTGTATTGCACAGACATCTAACTTCGTTCAATTGTCCGCCCACCCCTACAGTCATCATATAAATATAATTTCAATTCACACCCAATCACACGGGACTGATGATTGAGGTGACCCAAGACCTCCAAATGAATTAACAACAAAACTGGAACGATAACTTACAGGTAAGATACACACAATGTAGAACAATGCAGAATCATTCTTTCAAATATTTCTGTCTATAATAAATAGGCTGAAATTCGAGATTTTCTCGAAGGTGGACCCTCCACTAAATCAACCAAATGTAAAGCTTTTGTGTATTCAGCCCTGTGTACTTGGGAGTGTGTAGAATCTGTCTGATAATCAGTATTATAATGGTATTTGTAGCATTGTGTGTATTTGTAGTTCAGGTTAAGATTGAGAAGGAGGCGGCCAAGGTTAAGTTAGGAATCAACCCTGCATTTGCCTAGAGGAGAAGGGGGGAAACCATGGAAAACCAATTCCAGGATGGCTAAGGTAGGAATGGAACTCTTCTCAGGTTTTCCTCCCGAGGTCGACCATAATTATGTTCCTATCCGTGGTAACCATAGTTGATTTCATAAGTCTACTTAACGAGTAGGCCAATATGCTGGTTCGAATCCCGTCGCTGACTGTGGCGTTTTCCCCCAGGTATTTTCACACACCATCTCAGCAAATGCCGGGATGGTACTTCATTTCAAGTCTCGAGACACCTTCCCAAATTCTTTACCCACACACTACTTCTATCATCACGCAAACACAGGTTATCAGAAAACAACCACCCAAATACACTGGGCTGATGATCAAGATGTCCCTAGCCCTTAAAATAAATATACAAGAAAACAACTATAAAACAAGGCAACAACTGAACTAGATAAAATGTTAGTTGGCAAAAAAATATAGTTCAGTGGGGTTTGAACACACCGCGTAGTGATCCGGAAGCTAACTCCATACCCCGAGACCACAAGTTCACTAATATATATGGCTGCTAAAAGCTGTACAAGACCTCTGTATTACGCGCCCGTAACTGAGTTTGTTCTTGTTTTAAAGGGTGGAACAGCGAAATAAAGTCATATTATACTATCAGTTATCTATCTCTCATGTTTTAAAAACAAAATGGATCTGAACGACGTTCTTCTTCCGTTCACAGTACGGCAGCATAATATTCCTTCTAGGCGCAAGGCCAAGCAAGATGCTGGGGAGGGAATTAGATAAATGAAGTCCAGACCATTAGACATTTGTACCATATGTCACAGTGTTCACTTTCTGAGGAGATAACAGCCCTTTAGTGTCCGCATTTTTATCTGATTTATTCTTGGAAGTCTCACTTCCCTTACACGTGATCACCGCTGCCGCTACGGTACTTCATGAAGTGACGGGCTGGATTTCCCGTCAGATGATGTACAAAATGAATTACACTATGTGACGGCGATATTTAGTCATTTCATGAAACCACGCGTCAGATAGTGCAACTGTACCTTTTTACATCATATGCCGGCTCTTCATGAAGTGCCTAGGATTTTCATGAAATGACGGATTTCACTATCTGACTACGACATATACAAGCTTTTACGTTACGATCTGTAACATCTGTACGCTGATGGCCAATGATTGCGGTACATCACATGTGATATGTCCATAAGCAGAGGGTACTGGTCAGCACAGTATCAGAGCACCTAAGGTAGGATGTTATTCATTAGCTATCTTATATTCTACGTGCTATTTTTAGCTTACTTTTCACTTTTTTTTTTAAATGATGATGAGATAGACTTATGGCATCGATTCAGGCAAATGTCTGTCTGTCTGTCTTTGTGTGTCTCCCCCTATCAACCCCTAAATGACTGCAGTTATCGAAACCAAATTCGGTTTAAGGAAATATCTATATCTGAATATCTCAGGTACATAATTGAAAATGATTTCAGAGTTACCAACTGCTAAAAATCACAATTCACTTTTAAGCTCTACGTTGGATATCTCAGACGTTATGCATGCGAAATTTTCCAAAATTAGCACACACAGGTATAATAACATTCCAGATACATTTTAAGGAGCCCATATATGACAGTGTTGCCAAGATGATTCTAAGCCTGCTGATAAGTCCAATGTTTAAGTACATCTAACATCTATACTATCAATTGGATTTTAACCGAATTTCGTACGTGCTTTGTGTACTATAACAGATATGACTATGCTTATACTTGATAGTCAGCAGGGCTGCCAACTGCTAATGAATGCTCATTCTCTTTCTTTATCCTAATACCAATAAATATATCAGAAAGTATGCTAGCCAACACCTCTGAATGTTGCACTCGTATGGTACCTAAAATTTCAGATTAACTTCGAGTAACTAATGTACATCAGTGCTGCCAACATAATTCTAAGCCTGCTGAAAATGCATGTAACTTCTATACCAACAAATGGATGTTAACCAAAATTGGCACTATTAGATAAAGTATTATTTCAGATATCGCCTCCGTAGCGTTAGCGGTCAGCATGGTTAGCTGCCGCCCCGGAGGTCCTGGGTTCGATTCCCGGCTCTGCCACGAAATTTGAAAAGTGGTACGAGGACTGGAACGGGATCTACTCAGCCTCGGGTGGCCCAAATGAGTAGAGGGTGTTCGATTTCCCTTCAGCCATCCTCGAAGTGGTTTTCCGTGGTTTCCCACTTCGTCTTCGGGAAAATGCCGGGATGGTACCTTCTTCAAGGCCACGGCCGCCTCCTTCCCTCTTCCTTGCCTATCCATCCTACCCATCCCTTACCATCCCTCATGAGGCCCCTGTTCGCTTTGCAGGTGAGGCCGCCTGGGCGAGGTGCCAATCCCACCTCACGAGTTGTATCCCTTCCGATTCGATGTTCCTAGCTCTAGGACACTGCCCATAGAGGCGGTAGTGGTGAGTTCCCTCACTGAGTCCGTGGATTCCACCAACCTGGAGGGTAAACGACTAAAAATAAAATAAAAATTGGCGTGAATCTTAAATATAAAGAAACGTATGCTCTTTAGATCGTCACGAAACTATTTCTCCTTATTCTTAATATTATTATCTATTGTGGAGTAAACATAGACTATTATTGATATTAGTATACTTTCACGAATAGTACAAATATTCATGGTTTTGTATGGGGAAGTACAAATTTGAATGATAGAATAGAATAATTTTCCCTTCCAATATCCATTATTAACATCATCTCCGTAAATTATGCGAATAAATAGTAGTTGGAAACTCACAAGGAAAGTAGTGTGAATGCAACATAATAATTCAAAAAGAATAAAAAATTTGGCCCTAGTGCGTCTCGAACCCGAGACTCATCGGACACTAAGTTGCAGCTATAGCACCCGTACACTTCTCACTTTGTAGCCTAGCTCATAGTTACGTAACTTCATGCGTATAGCTAAATGTCGAATTATTTCAGTTAAATCGTAAATACTGACAGGAATGCGTTCAATCAGTCAGTGCCCCTTCATGTATTCAACGTAACGCATCTTAATGACTGCTTTGCATTAATAATGCCAATGAACTGCAAATATTACTCTCAATCCACAACTTTCCTCCATGTTTGATTTCTTGCAGCTTAGCCAATCGGAACACGGAATGCTGCTGCGAATAACGTTATTCAAGCCTATAACGGAATTGTGCCTGTATACAAGCTTTAACGTTATAATCTGTACCATTTGTATTCTGATGGTCAATGATTGCGGTACAACACATGTGATATGTCCATAAGCAGAGTGTACTGATCAGCACAGTATCGAAACACCTAAGGTTGGATGTTATACAGTAGCTATCGTATATTCTTCGTAATATTTTAGCCTACTTTTCACATTTTGTAAAAATGAGGGAAAAGTAGACTTATGGCATCGGTCCAGGCAAATGTCTGTCTGTCCCTCCTAGACGGCTGCAGTTATTGAAACCCAATTTGGTATAAGTAAAGACCTATATTTGAATATCTCACGGGCATTTTTGAAAATTATTTTAGTGCTAGTAACTGCTGAAAATTCACAATTCACTTTTGAGCTCTATGTTGGATTTATCAGACGTTATGTATGCGAACCCTTCCAAAACTAGTACAGATAGAGATAATAACATTCCAGATATATATGTTAGGTAGCGCATATATGACAGTGGTGCAAACATGATTTTAAGCCAGCGGATAAGTCCAATGTTTAAGTGCATCTAACTTCTAACTATCAATTGGATTTTATCCGAATTTCGTATGCGCTATTGTTACTATAACAGATATGACTATGCTCATACTTGAGAGCCAGCAGGGCTGCCAACTTCTAATGAATGCTCATTCTCTTTCTTTATCCTAATCTCTTATATAAAAACAAGTGTCCTGACTGACTGACTGACTCATCATCGCCCAGCCAAAACTATTAAAGTTAGAAACATGAAATTTTGGGGATATGTTCGTGGTAAGTCGAAAATGCGCACTAAGAAAGGATTTTTGGATATTCAGGTTCTAAGGTGTCTTAAGGGGGTACACATGCATTTCATTGAATAGCAATATCTCCGGCTTGGTTTCATTGAGGGACGTGATACTCGGCATATAAACGTATCATTAAAAATAAGAAGACACGTGTCTGAGGGTTTTTCGATGTGGTGTATATTATGAGGTGAAAGGGGTGAAAAGTGGGGGTTGAAGGGTTCCTAACGGAGCGTGTATCTCTTAAACGACATAGGCGAGGAGTTTGAAACTCAGCGGAAAAAAATCAGCTTAAAAAATAAGTAAATAGGTGTTTGACCGTTTTTTCATAAATCGAATTTAAGGGGCCCATGGGGAGGGGTGAAATTCTGAAAAAAGAAAATTGAAAGATACAAAGTCCTGACACACTCATCATCGCCCAGCCTAAATTATTGAAGTTAGAAACAAGACATTTTGGGGATACGATCATTATATGTCCAAACCGTCCACTAAGGGAGGTTTTTCGGATATTCAGGTTCTAAAGGGGTGTTAAGGGGGTAAAACCTGCATTTCATTGAATAACAATAACTCCGGATTGGTTTCATTTGTGGATGTGATACTCGGCATATAAACTGATCATTAAAAATAAGAAGACACGTGTCTGAGGGTTTTTCGATGTGGTGTATATTATGAGGTGAAAGGGGTGAAAAGTGGGGTTGAAGAATTCCTAACAGAGCGTGTATCTCCTAAACGACATAGGCGAGGAGTTTGAACTCAGCGGAAAAACATCAGCCTAAAAGATAAGTAAATAGGTGTTGACCGTTATTTTTTTCATAAATCCAATTTAAGGGGCCCATGGGAAGGGGTGAAATTCGGGGGGGGGGGACAGGAAAGAAAGTGTCCTAACTGATTGACTGACTCACTCACTCTTCAATCTCAGGAAGTGAAAACTGCTTAAAAATAAGTAAATGAGTGTTCGACAGTTTCTTTTTCATAAATCAAATTTAAGGGGTTCATGGGGAGGGGTGAAATTCTGGAGAAAAAATGAAAGAAAATGTCCTGACTCACTCACTCACTCACTCACTCATCATCGCCCAGCCAAAATTAATGAAGTTAGAAACATGACATTTTGGGGATATGTTCGTTGTATGTCAAAACCGTACACTAAGGGAGGATTTTCGGATATTCTGGTTCTAGAGGCGTCTTAAGGGGGTTGAACCTGCATGGGAAGGGGTGAAATTCTGGGGGGGGGGGGACAGGAAAGAAAGTGTCCTAACTGATTGACTCACTCACTCACTCTTCAATCTCAGGGAGTGAAAGCTGCTTAAAAATAAGTAAATAAGTGTTCGACAGTTTCTTTTTCATAAATCAAATTTAAGGGGTTCATGGGGAGGGGTGAAATTCTGGAGAAAATGAAATGAAAGAAAATGTCCTGACTCACTAGCTCACTCATCATCGCCCAGCCAAAATTAATGAAGTTAGAAACATGACATTTTGGGGATATGTTCGTTGTATGTCAAAACCGTACACTAAGGGAGGATTTTCGGATATTCAGGTTCTAGAGGGGTCTTAAGGGGGTTGAACCTGCATTTTATTGAATAACAATATATCACGAGTGGTTTCATTTGTGGATGTGATACTCGGCACATAAACTAATCATTAAAAATAAGCAAACATGTGTCTAAGGGTTTTTCGATGTGGTGTATATTATAAGGTGAAAGGGGTGAAAAGTGGGGGTTGAAGGTTTCCTAACGGAGCGTGTATCTCTTAAAAGACATAGGTGAGAAGTTTGAAACTCAGCGGAAAAAATCAGCTTAAAAATTAAGTAAATCGGTGTTCGAACGTTTTTACATAAATTCAACTTAAGGGGCCGATGGTGTGGGGTGAAATTCTGCGAAAAAAGGAGAGAAAGTGTCCTGACTGACTTACTCACTCACTCATCAAACTCAGGGGAAAAAGACAGCTTAAAAAATAAGTTAATAGGTGTTCGAGCGTTTCTTCATAAATTCAATTTAAGGGGCCCATGGGGAGGGGTAAAATTCTGGTAAAAATAATTGAAAGAAAATGACCTGATTGACTCACTCACTCATCATCGCCCAGCCAAAATTATAGAAGTTAGAAACATGAAATTTTGGGGATATGTTCATTGTATGTCGAAAACGTCCACTAAGGAAAGATTTTTGGATATTCAACTTCTAAATGGGTGTTAAGGGGGTAAACCTGCATTTAATTGAATAACAATATCTCACGAGTGGTTTCATTTGGGGATGTGATACTTGGCATATAAACCAATCATTAAAAATAAGTTGACGCATGTCTAATGATTTTTCGATGTAATGTATATTAAGAGTAAAGGGGTGAAGAGTGGGGGTTGAAGGATTCCTAACGGAGCATGCATCTCCTAAACGACATAGGCGAGGAGTTTGAAACTCAGAGGAAAACAATCAGCTTAATAATAATAAATAAATAAATAAATACATAAATAAATAATTTAATAAATAGGTGTTCGACCGTATTTTCATAAATCCAATTTAAGGGGCTCATGGGGAGGGGTGAAATTCTGGAAGAAAAACGTCCACTAAGGAAGGAATTTTGGATATTCACTCTCATCGACCAACCAAAACTATTAAAGTTAGAAGAATGATATTTTGGGATTATGTTTGTTGTGCGTCGAAAACGTCTACTAAGGAGGGATTTTTGGATATTCAAGTTCTAAAGGGGTGTTAACGGGGTTAAACCTGCATTTCATTCAATAACAATATGACATGACTATGACGCGAGCAACGCCGCGGGTACCTGCTAGTACATATATATAATAAAGTATGCAAGCCAACAGCTCTAAATTTTGCACACATATGATACCTGAAATTTCAGATTAATTTTAAGTAACTAATGTACGTCAGTGCTGCCAACATAATTCTAAGCCTGCTGAAAATGCATGTAACTTCTATACCAACAAATGGATGTTATCCAAAATTGGCACTATAAAATATAGTATTATTTCAGATTAATTCTGAGCACACGTGCATGACTTTGTTGCCAATATGATTCTACATACACTGGTAGATCCAATATTTCATAACATGCAACGTCCATACTATCCATTGGACTTCAACCGAATGTTATATGTGCATTATGTACCTTAAGAGATGGAACTAAGGATATATTCAGAGTCACCTAGGCTACCAACTGTAGTGCTGTATTAGAATATTTCAGGTATATTCCAATCTAATTAGAAATGTTAGTAGGCCTATTACCTATTAAATTTTGTCATGGGAAAAGGCACCTACTTTATTATTGCAATGTGCTCAAATATTTCATATGACCCTTCTTTGTATAATGTGACTAATCCCACACAACGTCGCTCTTTCTACATCACATTTAGTAACAACGTTATGGCCCTCTGTTCGAGCTGTTTCCTTAATAACGTTCTTGACGGAATATACATAATTTCTTGTCATTAAGATTGGATTTGATTAATAATAAACAAGAAATGGGAATAACATTAATTTGTAGAACTCAATTTTAGCCGTCTTTTAAACAACGTTATCGTCGGTAGTACTCACAATTTTGTTCCTTAAAGATTGGGTAAGACAAATAACGAAAACCGGCGAATAACGTTTTTATGAGGAACTTCCTTTACCCGCCTTTCGAATAACGTTATTGTCAGCAGTTCGTTCAATTTCGTTCTTCGACATCAGGTTGAACTAATAACGAAATGATGCCAATAACGTTATTCAGTTATTCACTATGTGAGCCACCCTCCCAATAACGTTATTGGCAGGGACCGGAATAATAGCGTTCTTCAATTCGGTTACTGAATTTAACGTTATTGTGATAGTATATGATAAATACGGTATTCTTGTGGAAACGAAGTAATTCGTTCTGTAACGCATTTACCTAAATGCACTCATGGAGTTTTCCGGTACATTCCCTAATTACGTTACGTTATGGTTACGGTTAAGTTATCTAGCCCTGCTTTCTACCACAACAACTGGCAGCTTTCCATTTGACATCACGAGGGACGACCTCATTCAAGAACATACCACCTTTTCTAATATGGCTGATACTTACAATCGATTAATTTCAGTTATCGAATAAAAGATTAATCGAAGCAGGAAAAGCATATAATTGATAATCCGATTGGTAATCGATTAATTGGTTGGTCAAATATTGATTAATTGTTCTTCGGATTAATTGATGTAGTTTGCTCCTTCCACTCTACCCTTCTACAGAAGCAATACAGGCACTTAATTAATTAAAATATATTGTATCATATATTTTAAATAATGTACCATCATTGTGAAAACTAGGCTAAAATGAAGTAAAACAACAAGTAGTTCCGTGAAGAAATAGATAGCCTATTTTCATATATCCTGCGTATATTATTTGCTTTTATCAACATACAAATTTTTAGTTTGATTGCTGTAATAGATACGTATATATTGAGAACCGTCTAAATATTTCGGATGGTCATCATGTTGAATTTTTATATATAGGCCTTGGAGTAATTTATTATTACATGAAGATTATTGAGTAGGTGTTTTATTCAAACTTCACTCGCATCATTAGGACACGAAAATAACAAGAAGTTCCGTGACGAACTAAAGAGCCTACTTTTCATGCCAATGATTATTCTACAGTATATGAACCAATCTACAATAATGACGAAATTAAGTTGCTAATATCGAAATATCTAATTAGTTCGAAATACTGTATACCTGGCATAATGTAGCCTAATAGAGCACCACAGTTGGCAGCCCTGATGACTGAATATATTCTTAGTTCCATCTCTTAAGGTACAGAATATAAAATTTGATTGAAGTCCAATGAATAGCATGAACGTTACATGCAGTTAAACATTGGATCTAACAGCGCGCGTAAAATCATGTTGGCACATATGTATTGCATGAATTGGTCAGAAATAATCTGAAATAATATGATTTATTGTTGTGTCAATTTTGAATGAAATCCATTAGTTAGTATAGAAGTTACATGCATTTTAAAATTGGACCTATCAGCAGGCTTAGAATCATGTTGGCAGCACTGACATATATTAGTTACTCCAAATTCATCTAGAATGCCAGGTACTATACGTGTGCAAAGTTTAGAGCTATTGGCTTGCATACTTTCTGAAATATTGATATTAGGGTAACAAAAATAGGGACAGCACATATTAACAGTTGGCAGCCCTGGTTGCTCTTAAGAATACGCATAGTCATATCTGTTATGGTACACATAGCACATACGAAATTTGTTTGAAATCCAAATGATAGTATGGAAGTTACATGTATTTAAAGTTGGACCTGTCAGCAGGCTTAGAATCATGTTTGTAGCACCGACGTATATAAGTTACTCCAAATTAATATAGAATGTCAGGTACTATACGTGTGCATAGTTTAAAGCTGTCAGCTTGCATACTTTCTGATATATTGGTATTTGGATAAAATAAATTAGGAGCATTTATTAACAGTTGACAGCCTTGGTGGGTCTTAAGAATACGCTCAGTCATATATGGTTATGTACACATACAACATACGAAATTTGGTTGAATTCCAATTGATAGTGTAGAAGTTATATGCATTTAAATATTGGACCTATCAGCAGGCTTATAATCATTTTGGCAACACTGCCATGTATGGCCTCCTGGAAATTAAACTGCAATATTATTATCTATACGTGTGCCAATTTTGAAATAGCTCCCGTTCATACCTTCCAAGATATCCAACATGGAGCTCAAATTCCAATTGCGATTTTTTAGCAGTTGGTAGCACGGACATCATTTTCAAATATGGCCGTGAGATATTCAGGTATAGATCTTTACTCCTACCAAATTTTGTTTCGATTGCTCCAGCCGTTTAGGAGTTGATATGGAGGGGACACACACTCAGCCAGCCAGACGGACAGACAGACAGACAGACAGACAGACACACACACAGAAGGACAGACAGACACACATTTGCCCGATCTCATAAGTCTACTTTTTCGTCATTTTTGCAAAATGTGAAAAGTAGGCTAAAAAATGGACCCCAAATGACAAGAAGGTTACCGTCCCCATAAGACAATAAAATGCTAACGAGAAGTTCCGTGACGAACTAAAGAGCCTACTTTTCTTAAAATTTAAGATTCATGCCAATGATTAATCAATATGGATCTATCAAGAATAATGACGAAATTAACTTAGTAATATCGAAATTTCTAATTAGTTCGAAATACTGTATACCTGGCATAATGTAGCCTAATAGAGCACCACAGTTGGCAGCCCTGGTGACTAAATATATTCTTAGTTCCATCTCTTAAGGTACAGAAAACAAAATTTGGTTGAAGTCCAATGGATAGCATGGACGTTACATGCAGTTAAACATTGGATCTAACAGCGCGCGTAAAATCATGTTGGCAACAATGACATACAGGTATTGGTCAGAAATAATCTGAAATAATATGATTTATTGTTGTGTCAATTTTGAATTAAATCCATTAGTTATTATAGAAGTTACATGCATTTGAAAATTGGACCTATCAGCAGGCTTAGAATCATGTTGGCAACACTGACGTATATTAGTTACTCCAAATTCATCTAGAATGCCAGGTACTATACGTGTGCAAAGTTTAAAGCTATTGGCTTGCATACTTTCTTATATATTGATATTAGGGTAACAAAAATAGAGAGTATTTATTAACAGTTGGCAGCCCTGCTTACTTTTAAGAATCGGCATAGTCATAGCTGTTATGGTACACATAGCACACACGAAATTTGGTTGAAATCCAAATGATAGTATAGAAGTAACATGTATTTAAATTTGGACTTCTCAGCAGGCTTAATATCATGTTGGTAGCACTGACGGATATAAGTTACTCAAAATTAATATAGAATGTCACGTACTATACGTGTGCATAGTTTAAAGCTGTCGGCTTGAATACTTTCTGATATATGGGTATTTGGATGTTAAAAAATTGAGAGGATTTATTATCAGTTGGCAGCCCTGGTGGCTCTTAAGAATACGCTCAGTCATATCTGTTTATGTACACATAGCACATACGAAATTTGGTTGAAATCCAATTGATAGTGTAGAAGTTATATGCATTTAAAATTTGGACCTATCTGCAGGCTTATAATCATTTTGGCAAGACTGCCATGTATGGCCTCCTGGAAATTACACTGCAATATTATTATCTATACGTGTGCCAATTTTGAAATAGCTCCCATTCTTACCTTTCAAGATATCCAACATGGAGCTAAAATTTCAATTGCGATTTTTCAGCAGTTGGTAGCACTGACATCATTTTCAAATATGGCCGAGAGATATTCAGGTATAGATATTTACTCGTACCAAATTTTGTTTCGATTGCTGCAGCCGTTTAGGAGTTGATAGGGGGGGCACACACACAGCCAGCCAGCCAGACAGACAGACAGACAGAAGGACAGACAGACCGACAGAAGGACAGACAGACAGACATTTTCCCGATCTCATAAGTCTACTTTTTCCTCATTTTTAGCCTACTTTTCACATTTTGCAAAAATGAGGAAAAAGTAGACTTATGAGATCGATCCGGGAAAATGTGTGTCTGTCTGTCTGTCTGTCCTTCTGTCTGTCGGTCTGTCTGGCTGTGTGTGTGTCCCCCCCCCCCTATCAACTCCTAAACGGCTGCAGAAATCAAAACTAAATTCAGTATGAGTAAAGATGTGCACCGGAATATCTCACGTCCATATTTGAAAATGATGTCAGTGCTACCAACTGCTGAAAAAACGCACTAGAAATTTGAGCTCCATGTTGGATATCTTGCAAGGTATGCATGGGAGCTATTCCAAAATTGGCACACATGTAGATAATACTATTTCAGTTTAATTTCCAGGAGGCCAACCATGACAGTATTGCCAAAATAATTTTAAGCCTTCTGATATGTCCAATGTTTAAATGCATATAACTTCTACACTATCGATTGGATTTCAACCAAATTTTGTATGTAATATCTGTACATAAACAGATATGACTGTGCGTATTCTTAAGAGCCACCAGGGGTGCCAACTGTTAATAATTGCTCTCTTTATTTTTATCCAAAAACCAACATATCAGAAAGTATGCAAGCCAACAGCTTTACACTATGCACACGTATATTCTGACATTTTAGATTAATTTCGAGTAACTTATATACGTCAGATCTACCAACATGATTATAAGCCTGCTGATACGACCAATTTTTAAATACATGTAACTTCTATACTATCAGTTGGATTTCAACCAAATTTCGTATGTGCTATGTGTACCATAACAGATATGACTATAAGTATTGTTAAGAGCAATCAGAGCTGCCAACTGTTAATAAATGCTGTCTATATTTATTTTACACTAATATCAATATACCAGAAAGTATGCAAGCCAACAGCTCTATACTTTGCACATGTATAGCACCTGACATTCTAGATTAATTTGGAGTAATTAATACAAGGCAGTGCTGCCAACATGATTCTATGGCTGCTGATATGTCCAATTTTAAAATACATGTAACTTCTATACTAACAAATGGATTTCATCCAAAATTGGCACAACAAGATATCATAATATTTCAGATTATTTCTGACCAGCACACGCATGGTGTTGTTGGCAACATGCTTTTACGCGTGCTGATAGATCCATTGTCTAACTGCATGTAACGTCCATTGGACTTCAACCACATTTTGTATTCTGTACCTTAAGAGATTGAATTAAGAATATATTCAGTCGCCAGGGCTGCCAACTGTAGTGCTCTATTAGGCTACATTATACCAGGTATATTTTGAACTAATTAGATATTTCGATATTACCAACTTAATTTCGTCATTATTCTAGATAGGTTCATATACTGTTGAATAATCATTGGCATGAAAAGTAGGCTGTATAGTTCTTCACGGAACTTCTTGTTAGCCTACTTTTCACATTTTGCATAAAATGAGGAAAAAGTAGACTTATGAGATCGGGAAAATGTGTTTCTGTCTGTCCTTCTGTCTGTCTGGCTGGCTGTGTGTGTGTGTCCGTCCCCCCCGCCCCGTATCAACTCCTAAACGGCTGCAGCAATCGAAACTAAAATTAGTATGAGTAAAGATGTATACCGGAATATCTCACGTCCATATTTGAAAATGATGTCAGTGCTACCAACTGCTGAAAAAACGCTCTAGAAATTTGAGCTCCTTGTTGGATATCTTGGAAGGTATGAAAGGGAGCGATTCCAAAATTGGCACACATGTAGATAACACTATTTCAGTTCAATTTCCAGGAGGCCATACATGACAGTGTTGCCAAAATAATTTTAATCCTTCTGATATGTCCAATTTTTAAATGCCTATAACTTCTACACTATCAATTGGATTTCAACCAAATTTTGTATGTAATATGTGTACATAAACAGATATGACTGAGCGTATTCTTAAGAGCCACCAGGGCTGCCAACTGTTAATAATTGCTCTCTCTATTATTTTATCCAAATACCAATATATCTGAAAGAATGCAAGCCGACAGCTTGAAACTATGCACACGTATTGTACCTGACATTTTAGATTAATATTGGAGTAACTTATATACATCAGTTCTACCAACATGATTCTAAGCCTGCTGATAAGGCCAATTATTAAATACATGAAACTTCTATACTATCAGTTGGATTTCAACCAAATTTCGTATGTGCTATGTGTAACATAACAGATAAGACTATAAGTATTTTTAAGAGCAATCAGGGCTGCCAACTGTTAATAAATGATGTCTATATTTTTTAACCTAATATCAATATATCAGGAAGTATGCAAGCCAACAGCCCTATACTTTGCGCACGTATAGCACCTGACATTCTAAATTAATTTGGAATAATTAATATAAGCCAGTACTGCCTACATGATTCTATGCCTGCTGATAGGTACAATTTTAAAATACATGTAACTTATATACTAACAAATGGATTTTATCCAAAATTGGCACAACAAGATATCATAATATTTCAGATTAGGCTATTTCTGACCAGCACACGCATGACATTGTTGGCAACATGCTTTTACGCGTGCTGATAGATCCAATGTATAATTGCATGTAACGTCCATTGGACTTCAACCAATTTTTTTATTCTGTACCTTAAGAGATGAAACTAAGAATATATTCAGTCACCAGGGCTGCCAACTGTAGTGCTCTATTAGGGTACATTATACCAGGAATATTTCGAACTAATTGGACATTTATATTACCAACTTAATTTCGTCATTATTCTAGATAGGTTCATATACTGTAGAATAATCAGTGGCATGAAAAGTAGGCTCTTTAGTTCGTCACGGAACTTCTTATTGCAAAATGTGAAAAGTAGGCTAAAAACGACATTTTAAAATGTCGCTCAGTCATTTTCATAAGAAAATAATTTAAATGAATTAGATGCCAGTGGATTAACATTTCTATAAGCATATAACCGCACCAAGTTTCACTGAGCCAGGATGGTTAAATCGCGAGAAACGTCCATTCGAATATTTAAATTTCGCGTCGCCGCCATGTTGGATATGTGCTCACCAGGTTATTGAACATCCCATAAGAGAACGTATGTTTATAGCCTCTGTACACATACAAAATTTCAGTTTGATTTCTGTCGTAGATTAACAGATATTGAGAAACGTATATATATTTCGGATGGTCGCCATGTAGGCCATTATATGTGGATTATTGTGTACGTTCATTATCCAAACGTTGATTTCGATCGCATGATTAAAAATTTTGCACAGACGCCATCTGAGGTTATGTAAACAATTGAACTAAATCAGATGTCAGTGCATTGCAATTTATATAGTCATTTGCTGTACCATGTTTCACTGTGTTCGGATGGTTAAATCGCTAGAAATGTCTATTTAAATGTTTCAAATTCGCTAGGCTGCCATGTTCGATTTGGAGTTAAAAGGTTTTGGAAAGTCACATATGTAAACGTATAGTAGTGCCCTTCATCATCGTACAAAATTTCAGGGTGATATGAGCCAGAGTTTCGGAGATATAGAATGCCGGTGAAATATTTTGCACAGCCGCTATGTGAAATTAGTGAGACGTAATGCAATTTATAGGGCACGATCGGGGTCGACCAAAATAGTACTATGACCCTACCCGAGTTTCATTGAAATTGCTCCAGCCGTATAGAAGTTATTGGTGGGACACACACACACACATACATTCATGCATACACACATACATACACACACACACACACCATACGGACATTCTAAACATTGAACAAGAATTCATAATCCTTCCTAAAATCTCTTCGTTTTCTTTTTTCGAAACCATTCCTAATTTGATTGATATATGTCTTTCCACTGTCACTGACACTTGTTTGGTTATTGTGCACCTAAACAAGGAAGAAGACATTGTGGACTATGTTTAGGCCAAAAAAGTAACTTTTATAGATTTCTATAAACTTACATCAATCCGAAAATAAGCGTAACTCAATTTAAGCGATGGCATTTCATTTAAACTTATTTTCTTATTACGTGTCTACTAATCAATTAATCGATTCTTCGGTTAGCTGATTAATCTATTATTCGCTTAGTCGATTAGTCGACTGAACGCACAGTGGATAATTCAATTAATCGTTTTCACTTAATTTTAAAATATTTATATTAATCGATTATTAATCGATTAACATAACATATCTTATTAACAACTCTAATTTTTAAATACTTGACAGAGCCAGGAATTGAACTCGATACTTCAGGGATGTCAACCAGAAACGATATTCACTAGATCATGAGGGAGTCTAACACACAAAGCATAACGCAGTTCATTGATCTTATAGCCAAGTTAACCTACAAACCCTAATTGAAGTGCTAATAACATTTGCAGAGGCTCGAACCCCCCATTACCAGGATGTGAACTACTAATAGTGGATGGCCACAACGCATGGACCATGTAATATTTGTGGAAGTGTGTCGTCTGAATTAGCGTAGTGGGTGACATTCCATTTGCGTCAATCATGCTGATGACATTCATACAGCAGTGCAGCCCATCAGACATGCGTCCACTGTGATGTTATATCAGAATTGTAACATGACACAGTGCCTCTGCCTAGGGCCCAATGCCATAACTAATCCCTACCCCCCGTCAAGTAGGACAGCTCCTAGCGTTATCAGGGTCGAGAAGATGGGTGAAGCTACATCTCTGTATATGAAGTAAAGATTTTGTCTGTCTGTTAGAATTTCTCCTTCCAATGAAATAACAAAAGTTTCGTGACGAACTAAAGAGCCTACTTTTCTTAAAATTTAAGATTCATGCCAATGAATAATCTATATTGAACCCGCTGAGCTATGGTTCATGTGATATTTTTTTTTATGACAGAGCATTTATGAGGGGATGTTGTACTTTTGAACACACCCAGGAAGCCACGTGAAGCTGAGAGATCACGCGATACTTTGAAGTAGCGGTGAATCGCACTTTTGACTTTGGTCTAAACTGCTAATTATTATCTGAGGTCTTATTAATTATTTTTATCTTTCCTACGAGACTCAGAATATTCCATTTCGTCATGCTGCATTATTAAAACATTTTGGAGAATGTTTATTTTTACTTTAGGTAAGGTAATACCCTTGCAGATACGCAAAAAAGGAACGTAAGTAGTCGCTCAACGTTTTCGTTGTGACGACCTACTTTCTAGAGACACCAGTACCGGAGCACTGCGTCTTGAGAATCCGCCTTGTGTAGGCGTGGAATTACATTTGTCCTACGAGACGTAGAAGAATATCCGCTGTTTAGCGTTCAAAGTGATTATAAAGTGCCATCGAGCAAGCAAATACTAATATTCACTGTCGATGAAGTCCAGTGAATTAAATAAGAAGCTTGGGAAATAATTATTGGCAAGTATAGTGTATTGCACAACATTGCTGTGACATCACATATTACCCACGCGTATGTGGAGGGCAGATGCCTAGTGGAAATATACAGGTAATAGTGTTACAATTATCCTGAATAAGTGTGATTATAATAGTATGAGATATTTAAATTGCCAAAGTGGAAATTTCATCTTTGAAACGTCGTATAATTCACGGATGCTGCGTGATACAAAAGTAGCGTCACTAGCACGTGCAGCATTATAAAATAGTATTAGCTCACATGCTAATCCACATCTGCAAGATTAAGGCTGTGTCGTATCTTATAATTGAAGCCCATAATAGTCACGACGGACATTATAATTTTGGAAGTGAGAGGATGAATAATCACGCAACTTATTTCGCTACCCACGTGATTGGACTTTTATTCACCATGGTTGAAGCAGTTACCATGGGCTAATACCATCCCAGTATGGGGGGGGTGACGTTTCTACAGGAACCAGCATGATGGTGGAACTTCCAGAACGATGAACGAGAGGGAAGGAGCCAAAATGCCATTTCCAGGCATATCCACGAAGATGTCGACAGGGACAAATCGAACCCTGGTCTTTGGGGGAGTCCAGATGGGAATCCTGATGAGGAGGATACCGATCCAGAGAGCCAGAGAGGTTTATGTACAACCCTTGTTGTGGAATAGAGAGCTGAGTGAGAGCTCCTCCATTTCGTGAGTTTTTGTCACACCCCTTCTTTGTTCTAGTTTCTGGTGGTATAGTAGTTTTAATGTAGTTTGTGAATCAACCACACTCAGTGTCAGCCATTTTTCTAGGTAGGGATGTAACTAGATTAGTTAGATGTCATTTATTTCAGTTTAGAGTGAGACACCTTTGGGGTCAGACATTTTGGTCAGCCCTGGTGCAGCTTGGTGAACGTCGTGGAACGTCAATGCCTACCTTTTGCTGAACCTGATCGTAGTCATTTTGAGGCTATTTTGTTCAACCCTACATGGGGTAATTTTCAAGTCTTTGCTGACTGTAGTTATGGCAATCAGATGCCTTGGTTATTAATTGACTGCATTCTTCGCAGCCATCCTTTGTTACACCCCTGACTGTCGTTAGAACGGTCGTATCATTTAGGTAGTCGACAGTAACTACCAGTTTGTAAATGCATTATATTTCATTTTGAATAAGCTCAGAAGCTATTCTTGGTCATGTTTGAACCTAACAACTAGAAGGAATGTTTCGTTGCCTAGCATCGAACGCGGTTCCCAACGTATCATTAAGCAGATCTAGTGTGTGAATCTGTGCCACATTTATCATATTTTTCTTGTGTCGTGTGAGACACGTTTTTATTTGATGTTCTAGCAACTACTGAGTTGCATTTTTAAAGCAAAGAGCTTCAGTTATTGTAAGTTTACTTTCATTTAGACGTCTTTGGCAGAAAGACGGAAGTGTATGACTATACTCAGATTTATAGCGTGCGTTTGATACACGGACTCTGTAGAGATCCGTAACATATGGTAATGTTTTTTATGAACCGGCCAAGTGCAGGTTTTGTATTGATTAAATCGCCGGCCTTGAATAAACTGGTTATGTAACCCAGTGACCTAGAGCACGCCTGCTTCATTGTGAGACAAAACTACTATAGACGAGGACAGAGTACAATTTGTATTCGCTTTTCCTTTCATTGCTATTTTGCTTATGGAAACCAGTTTCCACTCTTGTATTTGATCACTTGTTTTATGGATCGGTTTTTGTTAGTTTAGCGCTCTGTTGCGTGTATTGTCGTATAACAGGTACAGTTATGTAAGGTTTTCTATAGGATGGTGAAGTCTACCCTGTTATAGCAGGATGTTATTGTATGCTTTGTCCGGGGATGATCCCGTTGACCAGATGTTTTTGGAAGGTAACTGTTGTACAGGCCTATCCCAGAGTTATTGAACGCGAGCTTAGCGCCGCTGGTAACCCGTGTTATTGTGTGTCCGAGTTGTTATACTCGTTGATTATATTCCGACTGTTGAGTCGAGGCTTTTTGGTGGAGAATGATCTCAGTTGGAGACACTCCGTGCCCAGGCTATTGTCAATGTTATTCGCCATAAACCTACGATAAACCTATAAACCGACATTCTAATAATAAAAATGCATAATTGTTGTAAAACAAGCCTAACTAACGATTCTTTCTATCTAACTTTGTTCTTTGCATTCTGGAACTGTTGACATAGCCGTGCAGTTGAAGATAATTTCCCTGTGAGGAAATGACTAGGACAGTTGACATTTTTGTAGCGACCTGAAGCATGTGCGAACCTAGAGTTCGTAGCTTGTGGAGCTCAGGCCATGCGATGTCAGACGTGGTCTCAACTGCGCATTCGTCACCGTAACTATACACATTAAATGACTATGGTTTACAAAGAGTAAACCAAGGTGTAGGCAGGAATTTTTAATAAAACTACTGTGTCTATTTCGTTATTAATTTATGATGCCAAGTGTATTAAACCCTACATGTTACTTTATTGTGTGCTGTTAGCACATAGTTATTAAGCATAATTAAATTGTTTGTTTTTCATGGCTGTACACTTAGCTCTTGGATGTAATTGTTTTCTTTTACGGACGTCATCGCCGTAAATTTTGTTAATTGATAGGACTTAGCTAGTTGAATTAATGTTAAATTTAAATGTCGAAATGGTACCATCCTAACCTAGATTTGTTTTGCTACCCTGTTAAATGTAAATTCAGATATTAGCTTGATCTTGTAACTTGAACTAGGGACTTGCGTCGTGCCATATTCCTAGCGTTGCTGTTGTTGCTTTAGCATTGTGAGTTAGATCTTTCGCGAGGGTTTTCAGTAACTTCTCAGGCAGGGGACCTGTTCTTTATCTTAGTTTATTTATTAATTTGCGGACTAGCCGATTATAACCCTCCGAACTAGGCTAGGGGCTTGTGAATTTTAATAAATTTTCACGGTGTTTTACATGAGTCTGGATGTTTATTTTCTCAGTCTAGTTTTAAGGTGAACCTTTCCTTAGGCGGTCTATGACCATCGTCACCATGTACCACGATCCCTGTGGACTACGGACTCTCGTGCCGCTTTAGCCTTTTTGGAAGGTCACCTGATCCTCACGGTACTTTTCTTTTTATTCGATTTATGTGTCGGTAGTTGAGTCATCGTGGTTGTTGACATCAACTAGACGGTCACATAAAATGGCGCCCAACTCATGTGCCGACGTTAACGTGGTGACCCTCAGTACCATGTTATTTTTTTTGAGGATCCTAATGTTGATTAATGGTAAATTGACAGGACTGGGACGAACTTAGAAAGTCGTACTGCAGATCAATTGACCGCATGGCATTCATGTTTGATAGAAGTCCATGGGGTGAGGCTTTAGTGTTGAATAAATGAAGGATAGGATTTTCTTTGATGATGCCTCATCCTAAGTAAATGTAATACTTTGCTTTGCTCACCGTTGTCTTTGTAAAGGTAGAAGCACTTAGTTTGCATACTCCAGCTGTACTCGTGATATTTATATAAATGAAGCAAGCTTTATACCACCAAGTAACTAATCATAGCTGTAAGTTCCAGTAGAAATTGATCCCTCACTTTCTCATATATTTCTTATCTATGGATGAGGAAACTATTCGTCGTGTGTTTGGAGAGATGATGGCAGGTGTGAATGCCAATCTTCAACAGATTACTGCTGACTTAGGTCAGAATACTCAGGCTGTAAATACTGTAAGTGGTCATGTGGACCAGGTTAGACAGGAAGTCAACAATGTCAGTGGTCATGTGGACCAGGTTAGACAGGAAGTCAACAATGTCAGTGGTCATGTGGACCAGGTTAGACAGGAAGTCAACAATGTCAGTGGTCATGTGGACCAGGTTAGACAGGAAATAAACAATGTAAGACAGGACTTAGAGATTAACACTCAGTCTATGAACAATGTAAGACAGGACTTAGAGATTAACACTCACTCTGTAAATAATGTTAGGGCTGATTTAACTCAAGTCAGGGCAGACATGGACATATATAGGATCGAAGCGAGAAATGATCTGACGACAGGTTTAGCAGCTGTTAGGGTTGATGTCATACGACACCATCAGGAGGCTAACCAGCGCGTAGATTGCTTAACCGACCAGATGAATAGAGCTAGGGAGGAGGTGCAAAACCGATTGGAGGAGCACACAGCTCAAATTCAGACAACCTTGAATAAAGTCCAGATAGACATGAGAGCAGATCTGGAACATACCAGGGAAGAATTCGGGACTCGACTAGATCACGTCGAGGGATTTATCGGAAATGTGAAGAAGGACATGGCAACCATGAACGTTGGTTTAATCTTGATGAGAGGAGCTGCCAATGCCGTTAATAACAACGTGAAGACTATCGTTGATGGCATGATGGAGATTAAAGAGGAACTTAACACCAACAGGAGAAACATTTCTGAATTGACGGAAACCGTAGACAGTCTACGTGAGACAGTTGATGTTCATCATGAGAAACACAAAATTGACCTCATGTTATTGAGAGGTGACCTCAACGAACACGAAGCTACAGTCGAGGCTAAGGTAGCCGAGGTTAGAGACGATGTGGGTAAAATCCAAGAAAATATGTCCAGAGTTGAAGGAGATATCGATTCCTTACAAAAGAGATTTGAGGAAGTCGCGGTGACCGAGAGGTTAGACCTCAGTTATAACCTTAGGACGGCCATACGCGAGGTAGACACAAACCTCAAGGGAAAGGTTGACAGGATCGAGCTGCAATTGAACGACTTAGGCAACAAAGTCGCAGCCAGAACCATCCCAGGTCTTGAAGTAATAGAAAGACGCCTGGACAGACTCGAGACGACTCCAAGAGAGAGACACGTACACCCACAGATGGGAGAATCTCAGGAAACGCCTGTATCTCAATCAGGAGGAATGATGCCTACCCATTTCCAACCCAGCGCGCCTATGGAATCGCAACCGTCACAATTCACTAATTTAGCGCAAGGTCAGACCTTGAACTTTAACGCTCACCCGTTTCAACCAGCATCTAATCGAATTAGTCATGAGACTAACACTCCTACGCAGAGTTACATGCAAAATACTTTCAGACCCGCGAATACGCAGGGAAATGTCACCATAATTCGTTCAAGAGAGGAGCAACCAGCTCGCTTCTCGGGAACTGGGAGCGGTGTTATTCCAGTGGAATTCCTAGCAAATGTCGAAAGCTACTTACGTGATACTATGGTAACTCCAGAGAGGGAACTAAGAGTTATAGAGCGACTGCTTGAGGGACAAGCCGGTACCTGGTTCAGAGCATTCCGATACTCATTCACAGGCTACCAAGACTTTAAGGAAGCGTTATTAAGAACATATTGGTCGAGCGACATCCAGCAGAGTATCCGAGCTGAGATGTACACTCGAAGGTACAGTTCCAATACACCTACTCGTTATGCGAATTACTTCGCAATACAGCTCGCGAAGCTCCGTTGTCTTCAGCCTCCATTGTCCGAACAAGATTTGGTGAACACAATTGTTTGGCAGTACCCTGCGGATGTCCAACGTGTGTTAATCGCTGCAGGGGCATCCACTTTCCAGCAGTGTGACCAGATACTGCGAAGGTTGGACGCTAACACAGAACAGTTTCCTACACACCGTCAGCAGAAGGCTGATAGACGCGAGGATAGACATATGAATCTGACGACTGTTGATAAAGTGAGCCAGACGCCACAACAAACACAAACCACAGAGGATTCTGGGCGACGTGATAACAATTACAGTTATAACAGGAGAGAATGGAACAACACTCCGTATACTCGAAATCAACATGATGACCGGCGAAGTCATTGGGACCGGCGATTCGACCGAAGGACGGACGACAACCGACGTCATGAAAACAACCGCCGAGGGAATGAAGGAAGAAATCAGCAACACGGACGTATCCGTAGAGACTATCGATATAGTGGGGGTTACGACAGAAATCGAGACCCTAGATACCAGCCAGACAGGGATTGGAAAGGAAGAGCGCGGGAGAGCCGTGAGTACCTCCAACAATTGAGAGAATTGCAGATCCAAGAAGAGGGAGAACGGAACCCTACTTCGAGGGAAAATAGACATTCGGCGCAGGAGACGGAGCAGAACCAACCCAGTACTTCTCGCCATGACAGAAAAAAAACTCCGAAAAATCAATAGATTCTTGTTTGGTTGAGCACCGAGTAACTGCCTCTATATTACTCTGGGAGCCAATCCAAGAAGACTTGTTGGACGAACGACGAACGACGAACCACAATTATGAATTAACACGTCTACCCAAGATTGTAGCCACCTTGAATGAAGTCAGTGTAGTCATACTCATCGATACTGGGGCGATGATTAGTGTAATTTCCGCCGATTGCCATGCCAGACTTAGAGCAAACTCTGAGGTGACGGAGTTGCCCATTTCAGCTATAAGAGTCAGAGGTGTCATACCTGACCGCGTTGTAACGTGCAAAATCCAGATTTTGTGTACTGTGAAGATTTCGAGCCACGTGTACTTGCACGAATTTCTCGTAATGAAGGGCCTGCATCATGATGCCATTTTAGGCGCAGACTTCATTAGAAAATATGATGGAATCATTGACATGGGACGGAATACGGTAGAGTTCAAGCCGAACGAACCCATTCAGATGAGCCTAATTGAAGAAGAACCGGAATTCCTATCCGAAGTAGATGTAGTCGAAGCATTAAAGGGCAAGGAAATTGAGGCGACACTAGATGCCGACGAAGAGGCAGAATCGTTATCAGCACCCACACATGAGGATCTTGAGGCAATACTGAACGAATACAGAGATATATTCGACACCACACCTGGTGAGATATTAGACTATGAGTATGATCTTGTATTACTGGACGATTCCCCATTCCAGAAGAGGATCTATCCGATTGCCGAGAAACATCTCGAAGAAGCTGCTAAGAAGATCCATGAGATGGAAGCAGCAGGTACAATCAAGAAATCACCGACTCCTTTCTTGAATCCCATAATACCTGTGGTTAAGGTAGATGGAAGTTTGAGACTTTGTCTTGATGCCAGAGCCTTGAATGAACGCCTAGCTCCTGAGCACGACAGACCGCCCAAGATTAGGGACATTCTCAGGAAGTTCAAAGGAAAAAGGATATTTTCATCATTAGACTTGGTTCAGTCTTATTACCATATCAGATTATCTGAGCATACTCAGAAATATACTGGATTCTTGTTTGATCAGACTACTTATGTATTCCAAAAACTACCATTTGGATTGAAAAATGCCGGAGCTGCATTAATCAGAGCACTTGATGCCAAGCTGACTCATGAAGTGAAGCAGAAAGTAATATGTTATGTGGATGACATAATCATAGCTTCGGGAACAGAAGAAGAGCATTTAAAGACATTGCGCCTTGTTTTTGAGAATCTCCGACAGGCAAATTTTAAGGTCAAGTTTGACAAGTGTCGATTTTTTCAGGAAGAAGTGAAATTCGTAGGACACATAATCAATGGAGAAGGATATAGACCGAATCCGGCAAAGATTAGAACTGTTGCTGCATTTCCAACACCAACCCGTGTGAAACACGTGAGACAATTCTTAGGAATTCTCCAATTCTTTGCTGCTCATTGTGAGAAGTATTCCGAAACTGTTGCACCACTGCAAGGATTATTGAAAAAGAACTGCAGGTGGAACTGGAATGATGAATGCGAGATAGCTTTCAGGAGAGCTAAACAGATGCTTGTGGACTCAATTCAGTTAGAATATCCAGATTACTCTCGGAACTTTATTCTAGAAACTGATGCATCTGCCATTGGTATAGGAGCCATTTTACTGCAGGAAGATGATGAGAAGAAACGTCATTACATCGCTTTCTTAAGCCGACGTTTAAGAGCACATGAATCTCACTACTTCACGACCGAGATAGAAGCACTTGCAATTGTTTACGCACTTGAATACTGGCAGAAACTTCTGTTAGGTCAGAGGATTATTGTGAGAACCGATCATCATGCGTTGACCTTCATCTTGAGAACAAGACTGGCAAGCGACAGGATCACACGTTGGACGCTGTTTCTCCAACAGTTCGATTTGGAAATAGTTTATCGACCAGGCAGAGAGAATGTGTTGGCCGACATCCTCAGCCGGAATCCTGAAGCTACTGTTAATGCCATAGACATCGAGGGAGAATGCGAGGAACACCTTCGCCGATTTCGTCATTTACCTGAAGGACAGCGACGTGAGGAGGAACTCAGACATATTATCCGTTTCCTAGAACGAAGAATGGATCCACAGGATGATCATTATGCAAGGATTGCTGCTGTTGCAGATGATTATTTGATTTATCATCGTGTCTTATACAAGTTTGTAGACGAGGACCACACTCAACTGCGTGCAGTTATTCCTAGGAGATACCAAGAATCTGTTATTCTTATGGTACATTTATCCATTGGACATGGTGGAACAGACAAAACCATTGCAACTATCAAGGAGTCTTTCACGTGGAAAGGGTTAGGAGCCACCGTTAGACAGTGTTTACGTGCTTGCGACGCATGCCAGCGGAACAAATACACGTCACACTTGCTGAAGGAACAACCTAGACCAATACTACCAACTCAACCTAGAGAGTTGTATGCACAGGACCTGTATGGCCCAATACCTAAGGCTCGTCGTGGGAATCGATACATCGTTGTAACGGTGGATGTGTTCACGAAATATACGATGCTTCATCCGATTCCAAAAGCTACTGCACATCAAATTATTCAGAGGATTAGACGTCAAGTGATACCGGAGGCAGGAAAGCCACAATTCTTGTTGACTGATCACGGATCACAGTACACCTCAGCAGAATTTGCCAATGCCATGAATGAGCTTGAAATAGGTCATATTTTATCATCTATTCGACATCCAGAGAGCAACCCAGCAGAATGCGTGATGTCCATTATCGCAAAATTCTGTCGATTATATTGTCAAGAAGAACACTGGCGATGGACTGAAGTCCTTGTTATTATGGCAAAATGTATTAATTCAACAGTACATGAAAGCACTGGTCAAATACCTATGGTCTTGCATTTGAACCAGATGCCGCTGAGAATATGGGATCGTGTGATTGTAAATCCACCTTGTTTACAACCATCACATGCCAGCAGACTTTTAGCTGCGAGAGAGACTATGGACAGACAAGCTGCCAAGCGCTTGAGAAGAACTAGACGCCAGAGGTTTAGAGAACCACTAGTAGAAGGAGACCTTATCCTTATAAGGAGACCTGGAATTTCTAGTCCTATAGACCGCATATATGGGAAATTTCTATCCTTGTATTATGGCCCTAGTCGCATCCGACAGCCTTTAAACAATGGAAGTTATGTGATAGAAGACATTAGGACAGGAGAACGCATTGGAACCTTTAATGCAGCCAATCTAAAAAATATCACTCTTGAATGAATTTCAAAGCAAATAAAAATGTTATCCCAACATTTTATTTGAAACGACAGAGAGGCAGATGAACCCGCTGAGCTATGGTTCATGTGATATTTTTTTTTATGACAGAGCATTTATGAGGGGATGTTGTACTTTTGAACACACCCAGGAAGCCACGTGAAGCTGAGAGATCACGCGATACTTTGAAGTAGCGGTGAATCGCACTTTTGACTTTGGTCTAAACTGCTAATTATTATCTGAGGTCTTATTAATTATTTTTATCTTTCCTACGAGACTCAGAATATTCCATTTCGTCATGCTGCATTATTAAAACATTTTGGAGAATGTTTATTTTTACTTTAGGTAAGGTAATACCCTTGCAGATACGCAAAAAAGGAACGTAAGTAGTCGCTCAACGTTTTCGTTTTGACGACCTACTTTCTAGAGACACCAGTACCGGAGCACTGCGTCTTGAGAATCCGCCTTGTGTAGGCGTGGAATTACATTTGTCCTACGAGACGTAGAAGAATATCCGCTGTTTAGCGATCAAAGTGATTATAAAGTGCCATCGAGCAAGCAAATACTAATATTCACTGTCGATGAAGTCCAGTGAATTAAATAAGAAGCTTGGGAAATAAGTATTGGCAAGTATAGTGTATTGCACAACATTGCTGTGACATCACATATTACCCACGCGTATGTGGAGGGCAGATGCCTAGTGGAAATATACAGGTAATAGTGTTACAATTATCCTGAATAAGTGTGATTATAATAGTATGAGATATTTAAATTGCCAAAGTGGAAATTTCATCTTTGAAACGTCGTATAATTCACGGATGCTGCGTGATACAAAAGTAGCGTCACTAGCACGTGCAGCATTATAAAATAGTATTAGCTCACATGCTAATCCACATCTGCAAGATTAAGGCTGTGTCGTATCTTATAATTGAAGCCCATAATAGTCACGACGGACATTATAATTTTGGAAGTGAGAGGATGAATAATCACGCAACTTATTTCGCTACCCACGTGATTGGACTTTTATTCACCATGGTTGAAGCAGTTACCATGGGCTAATACCATCCCAGTATGGGGGGGGGGTGACGTTTCTACAGGAACCAGCATGATGGTGGAACTTCCAGAACGATGAACGAGAGGGAAGGAGCCAAAATGCCATTTCCAGGCATATCCACGAAGATGTCGACAGGGACAAATCGAACCCTGTCTTTGGGGGAGTCCAGATGGGAATCCTGATGAGGAGGATACCGATCCAGAGAGCCAGAGAGGTTTATGTACAACCCTTGTTGTGGAATAGAGAGCTGAGTGAGAGCTCCTCCATTTCGTGAGTTTTTGTCACACCCCTTCTTTGTTCTAGTTTCTGGTGGTATAGTAGTTTTAATGTAGTTTGTGAATCAACCACACTCAGTGTCAGCCATTTTTCTAGGTAGGGATGTAACTAGATTAGTTAGATGTCATTTATTTCAGTTTAGAGTGAGACACCTTTGGGGTCAGACATTTTGGTCAGCCCTGGTGCAGCTTGGTGAACGTCGTGGAACGTCAATGCCTACCTTTTGCTGAACCTGATCGTAGTCATTTTGAGGCTATTTTGTTCAACCCTACATGGGGTAATTTTCAAGTCTTTGCTGACTGTAGTTATGGCAATCAGATGCCTTGGTTATTAATTGACTGCATTCTTCGCAGCCATCCTTTGTTACACCCCTGACTGTCGTTAGAACGGTCGTATCATTTAGGTAGTCGACAGTAACTACCAGTTTGTAAATGCATTATATTTCATTTTGAATAAGCTCAGAAGCTATTCTTGGTCATGTTTGAACCTAACAACTAGAAGGAATGTTTCGTTGCCTAGCATCGAACGCGGTTCCCAACGTATCATTAAGCAGATCTAGTGTGTGAATCTGTGCCACATTTATCATATTTTTCTTGTGTCGTGTGAGACACGTTTTTATTTGATGTTCTAGCAACTACTGAGTTGCATTTTTAAAGCAAAGAGCTTCAGTTATTGTAAGTTTACTTTCATTTAGACGTCTTTGGCAGAAAGACGGAAGTGTATGACTATACTCAGATTTATAGCGTGCGTTTGATACACGGACTCTGTAGAGATCCGTAACATATGGTAATGTTTTTTATGAACCGGCCAAGTGCAGGTTTTGTATTGATTAAATCGCCGGCCTTGAATAAACTGGTTATGTAACCCAGTGACCTAGAGCACGCCTGCTTCATTGTGAGACAAAACTACTATAGACGAGGACAGAGTACAATTTGTATTCGCTTTTCCTTTCATTGCTATTTTGCTTATGGAAACCAGTTTCCACTCTTGTATTTGATCACTTGTTTTATGGATCGGTTTTTGTTAGTTTAGCGCTCTGTTGCGTGTATTGTCGTATAACAGGTACAGTTATGTAAGGTTTTCTATAGGATGGTGAAGTCTACCCTGTTATAGCAGGATGTTATTGTATGCTTTGTCCGGGGATGATCCCGTTGACCAGATGTTTTTGGAAGGTAACTGTTGTACAGGCCTATCCCAGAGTTATTGAACGCGAGCTTAGCGCCGCTGGTAACCCGTGTTATTGTGTGTCCGAGTTGTTATACTCGTTGATTATATTCCGACTGTTGAGTCGAGGCTTTTTGGTGGAGAATGATCTCAGTTGGAGACACTCCGTGCCCAGGCTATTGTCAATGTTATTCGCCATAAACCTACGATAAACCTATAAACCGACATTCTAATAATAAAAATGCATAATTGTTGTAAAACAAGCCTAACTAACGATTCTTTCTATCTAACTTTGTTCTTTGCATTCTGGAACTGTTGACATAGCCGTGCAGTTGAAGATAATTTCCTTGTGAGGAAATGACTAGGACAGTTGACATTTTTGTAGCGACCTGAAGCATGTGCGAACCTAGAGTTCGTAGCTTGTGGAGCTCAGGCCATGCGATGTCAGACGTGGTCTCAACTGCGCATTCGTCACCGTAACTATACACATTAAATGACTATGGTTTACAAAGAGTAAACCAAGGTGTAGGCAGGAATTTTTAATAAAACTACTGTGTCTATTTCGTTATTAATTTATGATGCCAAGTGTATTAAACCCTACATGTTACTTTATTGTGTGCTGTTAGCACATAGTTATTAAGCATAATTAAATTGTTTGTTTTTCATGGCTGTACACTTAGCTCTTGGATGTAATTGTTTTCTTTTACGGACGTCATCGCCGTAAATTTTGTTAATTGATAGGACTTAGCTAGTTGAATTAATGTTAAATTTAAATGTCGAAATGGTACCATCCTAACCTAGATTTGTTTTGCTACCCTGTTAAATGTAAATTCAGATATTAGCTTGATCTTGTAACTTGAACTAGGGACTTGCGTCGTGCCATATTCCTAGCGTTGCTGTTGTTGCTTTAGCATTGTGAGTTAGATCTTTCGCGAGGGTTTTCAGTAACTTCTCAGGCAGGGGACCTGTTCTTTATCTTAGTTTATTTATTAATTTGCGGACTAGCCGATTATAACCCTCCGAACTAGGCTAGGGGCTTGTGAATTTTAATAAATTTTCACGGTGTTTTACATGAGTCTGGATGTTTATTTTCTCAGTCTAGTTTTAAGGTGAACCTTTCCTTAGGCGGTCTATGACCATCGTCACCATGTACCACGATCCCTGTGGACTACGGACTCTCGTGCCGCTTTAGCCTTTTTGGAAGGTCACCTGATCCTCACGGTACTTTTCTTTTTATTCGATTTATGTGTCGTTAGTTGAGTCATCGTGGTTGTTGACATCAACTAGTCGGTCACAATATGGACCTACCTAGAAAAATGACGAAAATAAGTCCGTAATAACGAAATTTCTAATTAGTTCGAAATATACCTGGTATAATGTAACCTAATAGAGCACTACAGTTGGCAGCTCTGGTGACTGAATATATTCTTAGTTGCATCTCTTAAGGGTGAGAGTACAAAATTTGGTTGAAGTCCAATGGATAGCATGGACGTTACATGCAGTTAGACATTGGATCTATCAGCGCGCGTAAAATTATACTGGCAACGATGTAATGCATGTGTTGGTCAGAAATAATCTGAAATATTATGATCTCTTGTTGTGCCAATTTTGGATGGAATCCATTTGTTAGTATAGAAGTTACATGCATTTAAAAATTGGAACTAACAGTAGGCTTAGAATCATGCTGGCAGCACTGACTTATATTAGTTACTCCAAATTAATCTAGAATGTCAGGTACTGTAGGTGTGCAAAGTTTAAAGCTGTTGGCTTACATGCTTTCTGATATATTGATATTAGGGTAAAAACAGAGACGGCATTTATTGGCAGTTGGCAGCCCTGGTTGCTCTTAAGAATACGCATAGTCATATCTATTAAGGTACACATAGCACATACGAAATTTTGTTGAAATCCAATTGATAGTACAGAAGTTACATGTATTTGAAAATTGGTCCTATCAGCAGGCTTAGAATCATGTTGGTAGCACTGACGTATATTAGTTACTCCAATTTAATCTAGAATGTCAGTTACTATGCGTGCGCATAGTTTAAAAGCTGTCGGCGTGTATACTTTCTGATATATTGGTATTTGAATAAAAAAAATAGAGAGAGCATTCATTAACAGTTGTCAGCTCTGGTGGCTCTTAAGAATATGCTCAGTCATATCTGTTTATGCACACATAGTACATACGAAATTTGGTTGAAATCCAATTGATAGTGTAGGAGTTACATGCATTTAAAAATTGGACCTATCAGCAAGCTGCCAACACTGCCATGTATGGCCTCTTGGAAATTACTTTGAAATACTATAATCTATATGTATACCAATTTTGGAATAGCTCCCCTGCATACCTTCTAAGATTTCCACCTCTCTCTCTCTCTCTCTTTCTTCGGCTTTTCCCAATTAATTGGGGTCGCCAGAGCCAACCAGGCTCATTTTGGTTTTGGCCGGGGATTTAAGGCCGGATGCCCTTCCTGACGCCACGTGATTTTCCAGGTGAAAATTCCACCCCGCTGTCACCGGGAGTCAAACCCCGGCCGTCCGGTTGAAAGGCGTGAAGCTAAGCCACTGCGCCATCACGCTCCCCACCTTCTAAGATTTCCACCATGGAGCTGAAATTTCAATTGCGGTTTATCAGCAGTTGGTAGCACTGACATCATTTGCAAATACGGGCTTGCGATATTCATGTATAGATCTAGACTCATACCAAATTTGGTTTTGATTACTGCAGCCGTTTCGGAGTTTATAAGGGACACACACACACACAGACAGATAGATAGACACACACACATTTGCTCGGATCGATCTCATAAGTTTACGTTTTCCTCATTTTTAGCCTATTTTCAATTTTGAAAAAATAGGCTTATGAGATCACCTTTTTTCCGTGTGTGTGTGCGTGCGTGTGTGTGTGTGTGAGGTGTGTGTGTGTCCCCCCCCCCCCTAATAAAATCTAAACGGCCGGAGCGATTTCAATGAAACTCGGTAAGGTCATAGCACTATTCCCGGCGATCTCGACCGTGCCCTTCAAATTTTGTTACGTATCACCAATCCAACATGGCGGCTGTGCGAAATATTTCACTAGCATTCAATATCTCCGAAACTATTACCGATATCGCCCTGAAATTGTGTACGGTGATGAAGGGCACTGCTAGAAGTTCACCTATGAGACTTTCAAAAAGTCCTCTCGGCACGCCGGAAGGCGGAGGTAGATTTCACCGGACAAACTTGGGGATAGGCGAAAATAGGCAGAATATGCAGATTTTCGTAGAAGGATCAGACTTCATTTAATGCGAGAAGGTATTTTATAATTGGAGCTTAATTAACTTTGTTTTTCGTCATTTTATGCTTATTTTAAACATTTTATTGTCTTATGGGAACGGTAACCTTCTTGTCATTTGGGGTCCATTTTTATACTTGTGGTCACACTGTCCTTATGCTAGGTTTCGACACTGATGTGCAACTATGTAACGGTCTGTTACTTCTTCACGCAAAATTATATCTACCGCAGAGATTTTGGTTGGTTCCTCAGTTTAGGGGCTGCGACAACGCGGTCATGTAACCCCGTGTAATTTGGGATGGCTGTATTAGTCTGTAATTCAGGTAAGGACTGCAGACGGTCAATTTCAAGCAGTAGTTACTAATGTTGCTACCAGGTACTACCGTCAACGACACCTAGCTGTGAACTTGGCTACTAGATGCCACCGCAACCAGCAACTCGCAACGAACGTTGGAACTTCCCCTCCAAAGGAAAGCATACTGAGGGATTTTTGGCGCTCTTAGAAAATCCGACGACTTCGGCCGGCTTTGAACTCGCGACCTTGGGCATAAACATTCAGCATGCTACCAGTTACGTCACCGAAGCCGCTTCACACTTAGATGGAAATCTGAATCTGATCTCGTGCAAGTGCGTTATCTTGGCAACGTCTGATGGCTCATCCCTCATCAATTTAGTAGTGTTGCCATGGCAACCACTGATAGGTCTTGGCATTTTCTTATAATTCCGAAATTATTTTTCTCATCCCTTGGCATAATGGTGGGTTATATCAAAAATTCTTTCAGACAAAAGTTTTAGGTAATTATTATGGGAATATTGTCCATTTTGTACGGTTTTGATATTGTGCCTATTAAGAGAGATATGATTAATGTTTCCCGAAAAACCCACTTTTTCCCACCCCTTTGGTCAATGGTTGGTGCTATAAAAAAAACTCTTCAAACATACATTTTTGGGCTTTATCCGTCACATAGTATGAATGTTGAACGGATTCGATATTTCACATATTAAGAGAGTTATAGCAATATTTCACTTTTTCGAAAAAAAAGCCCCCCATTTTCACCCCCCAACGACCGATTTAGCCCAGTAACGAACTCGACCGAGATTTTATAGGTATACGTATTCGGTAAAAAATTCAAAGTGATTGGTACAAAATTACGGCAGTTATCGTGTCCACAATAAACTGATATACATATACATACATAAATTATATATAACTTTTGAACTGACGGTGGTTTTGGGGCCTGGGGATGTGAAACGCGAAGATATGTCGAAATTTTCCGGAAGTCGAAACATGGTACCCATTGCAATAGTTAGCTTTCTAACGAAATCTACCTCTGGTTGGTTCCTCAGTTTAGGGGCTGCGACAACGCGGTCATCTAACCCCGTGTACTTTGGGTGAGTGTAGAATCTGTCTGATACACGGTGTGAATTGTAATGGCTGTATTAGTCTTAATTCATGTAAGTACTGCAGACGGTCAATTTCAAGCAGTAGTTCCTAATGTTGCTACCAGGTACAACCGTCAACGACACCTAGCTGTGAACTTGGCTACTAGATGCCACCCCAACCATCAACTCGCAACGAACGTTGGAACTTCCCCTCCAAAGGAAAGCATACTGAGGGATTCTAGTGCTCTTAGAAAATCCGACGACTTCGGCCGGCTTTGAAACCGCGACATTGGGCATAGACATTCAGCATGCTACCAGTTACGTCACCGAAGCCGCTTCCCACTTTATCAGGCGGCTTTGGTGGCGTAGTCGGTAACATGCTGAGCTTCTATGCCCAAGATACCGGGTTCAAACCCGGCCGAAGCCGTCGGATTTTTTAAGAGCGTTAAATATCCCTCAGTATGCCTTCCTTCGGAGGGGAAGTAAAGCCGGCGGTCCCATGTCATAGATTTATGGCATGTTAAAGATCCTTCCACTAATTGCACCTGTGAGAAGCTAAATTGGATAGGTTAAGAATGTATACAACGCTCTTAGGTTTCTATGTTCGTTGCCAAGAGCCGACTGCGGCGGCGTCTAGTAGCTCAGTTCTGAACTTGGCCTCGTAGTCGTTGACAGTGGCGCTTGGCGGCAAAAGTAGGAACTATCTGAAAAATTGTTAGTTGCAGTACTTAAATTAACAAACAGATAACACACACTAATACAGTCATCACAATTAACACCGGTTATCAGACAGATTCTACACACACCCAAACTACACGGGGCTACATGACCGCGTTGTCGCAGCCCCTAAACTTAAGAACCAACCAACCAACCACTTAATCAGATGGAAATACTGAATCTGATCTCGTGCAAGTGCGTTGTCATGGCAACGTCTGATGGTCCATGCCTCATCAATTTAGTAGTGTTGCCATGGCAACCACTGATAGCTCTTGGCATTTTCTTATAATTCCGAAATCATTTTTCTCGTCCCTTGGCGTAATGGTGGGTCATATCAAAAATTCTTTCAGACAAAAGTTTTAGGTAATTATTAGGGGAATATTGTCCATTTTGTACGGTTTTGATATTGTGCCTATTAAGAGAGATATGATTAATGTTTCCCGAAAAACCCACTTTTTTCCACCCCTTTGGTCAATGGTTGGTGCTATCAAAAATCTTATTTGACATAAATTTTTGGCACTTATCCGACACATATTATGAACTTTGAATGGATTCGATATTGCACGTATTAAGAGAGTTATAGCGAAATTTCACTTTTTCGAAAAAAGCCCCCCATTTTCACCCCCTTCGACCGATTTAGCCCAGTAACGAACTCGACCGAGATTTTATAGGTATACATCTTCGGTAAAAAATTCGAAGTAATTGGTGCAAAATTACGGCAGTTATCGTGTCCACAAGAAACTGATATACATATATATATACATATATATATACATAAATTATATATAAACTTTTGAACTGACGGTGGTTTTGGGGTCTGGGGGATGTGAAACGCGAAGATATGTCGAAATTTTCCGGAAGTCGAAACATGGGACCCATTGCAATAGTTAGCTTTCTAATGAAATCTACCTAAAACCTGTTGACTAAAAAACCAACGTGGCGGTCAAGCGAATTTGAGACTTTTAAATAGACTTTTCTCACGATTTAACTATCCAAACGTAATGAAACTTGGTACAGCAAATGTTTATACACATTGTAATGCACTGGAGTCTAATTTAGTTCTATTGTTTATATAACCTCAAAATGGCGGCTGTGCGAAATATTTCACTGACATTCTGTATCTCCGAAACTATTACAGATATCATCCTGCAATTTTGTACGGTGATAAAGGGTACTGATACAAGTTTACCTATGTATATTTCATAAATCTCTAAATTACAAAACGAACATGGCGACCAAGCGAATTTGAAATATTTTAATATACTTTTCTCGAGATTTAACTCTCTGAGCGCAGTGAAATGTGGTACAGTAAATGATTTTGCATATTGTAATGCACTGCCATCTAATTTCATTCAATTGTTTACATAACCTCAAGATGGCGGCTGTGCGAAATTTTAAAATTAAGTTTTTATTTCTTGTGTCGTAATCATGCGATCGAAGTGAAAGTTTGAATAATGAACCTAGGCAATAATTGTCCTTGAATGGAACATAACTATATGGCCTATACATATAACAATCCTAAATGGCGAGCTTCCGAAATATTTAGACGGTTCTCAATATCTATGAATCTTTTACAGCAACCAAACTGTTATTTTTTATGTTCATAGAGACTATGAACATATGTTCACCTATAGGACTTTCAGTAACCTGGTAAGCACAAATCCAACATGGCGGCGACGATCCACTGGCATCTAATTTATTTCAATTGTTTGCATAATCACAAGATGGCTGCTGTGCGTAATTTTAAAATCTCGTTTTTACTTCTTGTGTTCTAATCATGCGATTGAAGTTTGAATACCACACGTACACAGTAATCTTAATGTAATAGTACAAAAATAAAAATCCAACCTGGCGACCATCTGAAATATTTAGACGGTTCTCAATATCTACGAATCTGTTACAGCAATTAAACTGAAATTTTGTATGTTGATAGAGGCAATTAACATGAGCAGGATATATGAAAATAGGCTGTATAGTTCTTCACTGAACTACTTGTTGCAAAATGTGAAAGGTAGGCTAAATATCCAGGGAGATAGCAGACAACAAAGAAAGATTTAAGGTGACTTTTCACCGATGGGTCACACTCATGGCTGTGGTTATATGGAAGCTATTTGGGTATGGATGGTGCTGAGTAATGGCCTTCAAGGCACATCAAGTGCCTGTAGATGTTGTGAAAGGTTCTAATCGTAGAGTTAATGCTGTTGTACTGGCTCAGTGAGGAAAGAAATGGCAAACGACCTCACTCGTCACCTTGCTCAGTACACCTCATCATAGCGATCCCTTGGATGTTTATGGGCTTCGGCCCACATAACCTCTAGTGGCACATTTTAAGGATCCGACCAAACCCCGGGATGGCTACTCAATATACATACTGTACATTAGAAGCACACCCACTCATTCGATACCTCCCTGCCCACCCCTAGACATACAGTATATCCAGGAAACGTTTCTTTAAAGCGACGATCGGCCTTGAAGGAACAGCAAGCATTACCAGAATGAAATGCGAAAGGAAAGTATTGACCATCTCTCAAACTGGATGATTCCAAAGGAAAGCCTCTCTTCTGGTCACGAGGAGGAATGGACTACGTGGATGGCACTGAATAGACTTCCAACAGGAGGGGGTGGAACTAAGCTGAATTTGCAGAAATGGGGTTTTACAACAGATTCATCCTGATGTGATTGTGGATAACAGCAGACAGGTCTATGGCTGTGTGCCTTGCGCCCATCAACATGCACAATGGAAGATTTGATCTTAGCCTCCACTAATGCTGTTGACGTCGCGTGTTACTGGGCATAGCATATTTAAATATTAGTCTTAACCTCTTATCTGCCTATTTTCGTTTATGAAAAAAATAGGATTATCCCCTTTTGTCCATGTTTGTGTGTGTGTGTGTGTGTGTGTGTGTGTCCTCCAAAATAAAATCTAAACGGCAGGAGCAATTTCAATGAAACGCAGTAAGGTCATAGTACTATTTTGTCCGACCCTGACTGCACCCTTCAAATTATATTATGTCTCACCAATCCAACGTAGCATCTGTGCGAAATATTTCACCAACATTCTATATCTCCGAAATTATTACCGACATCACCGCACAAATTTCAGGGTGATGTCGGTAATAGTACTACTAGGGTACTACTAGAAGTTCACTTACGTGACTTTCAAAAATCTCTTAGTACAAAACGAACATGGTGGCCAAGCAAAGTTGAAACATTTAAACAGACTTTTCTCGCGATTTAACCTTACACAATGTTTATATACATTGTAATGCACTGATATTTATTAGTTCAGTTGTTTACATAAACTTAAGATGGCGGCTGTGCGAAATTTTAAAATCCCGTTTTTATTTCTTGAGTCCTAATCATGCGTACGAAGTCAACGTTTGAATAATGAACCTACGCAATTATCCCCATCAAATAGTACGTATATGGCCTACATATATAAAAATCCGACATGGCAACCATCCGAAATATTTAGACGGTTCTCAATATCTATTAATCTATGTCAGCAATCCCATTGAAATTTTGAATGTTGATAGAGGAAATTAACATAAGTAGGATATATGAAAATGGCTATTTAGTTCTCTACGGAACTACCTGTTTTTAGCCTACTTTCGATTTTTCCAAAAAATGAAAGTAGACTTATGAGATCAACACAGGGCGAAAAAAAAGTGTGTCTGTCTGTGTATGTGTGTGTGTGTGGGTGTGTGTGTATGTGTGAGTGTGTGAGTCTGTGTGTGTGTGAGTGTGTGTACTCTGAATGTCGGTCCTCCCTTATCAATTCGAACAAGGTGAACGCGAATTGAACGAAATTTGGTACAAAGGTAGCACTAGCAAAGGACACCTCAGTGTCATGTTTTATATCGCCGCCGTCTTGAAGGAAACGTAATGGCGGCCACACAAATGTTCAAAGCTTAAATCAAATTACGGCTAACCTAATCATCCGATCTCTACCAAATTTTGCAACAACATACCTTTATGGGGGGAGCATCCTTTGACCAAACTAATAGGTCATCAGCCTAATAGTTTGCGTATAGCGGCCATCTTTGTGTGAAAATCGATTCCCCCTATTAATTCAAATACGGTCAAACCGAATGGAACGAAATTTGGTACAGAGGTATCACTAGCAAAGGGCACCTCAGTGTCATGTTTTATATCGCCGCCATCTTGACAGAAACGTAATGGCGGCCACACAAATGCTCAAAGCATAAATCAAATTACGGCTAACATAATCATCCGATCTCTACCAAAGTTTGCAGCAACATACCTTTATGGAGGGAGCATCCTTTGACCAATCTAGTAGGCCATTAGCCTAATAGTTTGCGGATGGCGGCCATCTTTGTGTCAAAATTGATTCCCCCTATTAATTCGAACACGGTGAAACCGAATGGAACGAAATTTGGTACAGAGGTAGCACTAGCAAAGGGCACCTCAGTGTCATGTTTTGTATCGCCGCCATCTTGACAGAAGCGCAATGGCGGCCTCACAAATGTTCAAAGCTTAAATCAAATTACGATTAACCTAATCGTCCGATCTCTACCAAATTTTGCAACAACATACCTTTATGGAGGGAGCATCCTTTGACCAAACTAATAGGTCATCAGCCTAATATTTTGCGGATGGCGGCCATCTTTGTGTGAAAATCGATTCCCCCAATCAATTCGAACATGGTGAAACCGAATGGAATTAAATTTGGTACAGAGGTAGCACTAGCGTAGAATACTTCAGTGTCATGTTTTGTATCGCCACCATCTTGACGGAAACGGAATGACGGCCACGCAAATGTTAAAAGCTTAAATCAAATTACGACCATCCTAATAATTTTATCTCTACCTGATTTTGCAACAACAGGCCTTTTTGTGGATAGCACCTTATGACCGACTACAAGGTCATCAGCCCAATAGTTTGCAAATAGCGGCCATGTATGTGTGCAAATCCATTCCCTATATCAATTCAAACACGGTGAAACCGAATTGAATGAATTTTTTACAGAGGTAGCACTAGCAAAGGGCACCTCATATTCATGTTTAATATCCGTATAGCACGTTGTATTTCAACAAGCTACTACAACCAACATTCAATTATACTCCTTGAAAAGGACAAGGTGTTATAACAATACCCATGCATTTAGGAGAAAGTAGGCTATATGTTCTTTACTGAACATCTTTTTTCATACCTTTCTGTACATAACTCATGTGTTACCTTAGTTTCTGTTAATACTTTCATTTATATTCTAAACTTTGCATATTGAAACATAGGAGCTTGGATATTGGTATATTTGTGTTTATTAGATTGTCCGGAATTGGCACCTAAACGTTCCCACCAACATTAATGAAATTTTCTGTGAACACATCAATTTCGCTTGTCTGGGCATGGCGAAAACCTTACGTGCATTGTGGCCTTACATGACCTCTTAGTTTACTTTAGATGATGATGATAAAATTTACATTTTCACTTAATTCGCCATTATTGTTTTATGAAGAATGCCCTACCGATCGGATCAACTTCAATAACAATAGCATATACCTGACTTCAGTGATAGCACAGTTTCACAATGTCCATATATCACCCAATCGTCATCATATGGAACATGTGTTCGTATCCCAGCTAACTCACGGTCTTTCGAGGTATGGGACATTCATGCCCACCATACGATCACATGCTCAGGATTTGAGTCTGTCAGGTGACTACCCTACTTGAAAGAAACAACATATTCCTAAATATAACATTTAATGATAGAAAATCATGGCTATACAACATAAAACACAAACAAAGGATAGTTTACATTTACTTCCCACAACAAAAATCAAAGTTATCTGTGAGTCTCTCCTTAAAATTAGTGCTTCACCGCACTCAAGTCTATTCCTAGCATCCTATCATTGATACTCTCTGACATTTGCGAGTGTCCATAGTTCTTCACGTGGCACAATTTAACACAAACTGGAATATCACAACACAATAATCACAATTTATCTTTGCATGACATTAATCTGCAATTATTAAACATTTATCCGTTTTTTCACGGGGCATTTACTTTCAGTAACATTAATTCATTATCTTATGCCTTAATTAACAAGTGTTGTGTCGTGCAACTCGTAATCTTTTTCCCCATCAATTGAAACGCTGAAGTGGTACGTTTTCCCTTCCAAAATACACATGGATCGAAATGTTTATAGCTTCACCATACAACGATTTTCTGGGTCTGGTCAAAACATTATCGTTACAAACGTGTCATGTCATTGAAATTACTCTACCCGTATGAATAAATTAGTGTAAACTGGGCAAAATACACTTAACAAAGATGCCTATATTTATTTGGTGCAGTATTCCTCCTCAGAGAATAACTTGGCCAAATATTATCCGATCACAGCGATCCAACATGGTATGTGTGTGGAAATAAAGCATTTAATTCAATTGGCATCATCACATCAATCATATCTTAATTACTTTTCGAAATATCGAGATTCTTCAGTGCCCCACTACGCTTTTAAAATAAAAGGATCAGGTCAACGGACCCCCTTTCCAAGCGGACAATAAATTAGTTTCGGCTGGCTGAGAAAGATGGCCGCCGGTCTAGTGGTCTCCATGCCACCCCATCTGGCTCCTCACAAGGTCAAGTTTGTTTATGCTGTAGGTACCCTGAGTGTTGTGTCCCTAGTAATTGAGTCATTCTAATTATTTAACACCTACATTTAGAGTATAATGGGCTCAACTCGGCTCCTAATTAATATTCATGGCAGGGGATGGATCATGTATAGCTTTGCCGTTCTGTGGCGACATTAGTGGCTACTGGCGCGCATCTCGTGTGAGTGTCCAAGTTCTCTCACCGGAGCAGCTGCCTATAATAAGGAAATCGACATTTCCTATACGACGAACCATTAGTCTTACTTCTAAGGGCAGATCAATTAATACATGGGCTCACACAGGGTCTCGAACAGTTATCCCTGCTGGCACAATTCTGCAAGCGGTGGATACAGACAATCTCCGTCCCACTCCGCTGCAAATAATACAAGTATGCTCCAATGCGATACTATCTCGTAGATTAGCCTACTTTTCGCCTAACGCGCAAGCTATGTTTGGACGATCCCCGCAACTTATTGACGTAAATCTCTTGATTCTACGTTACTTGCTCGCTGTACGCGGCTCAAACAATACTTCTCATAAATGACTCAATTATTAAAGCACTCGCGTCCTCTCTGCAATTACTCTTAAGCCAAAGCTTTATGTAGCTCCCAAAACAAGCATAAGTTTACTTACTTACATCAACTACCTAGATGGTTCTCAAATACAACCCTGTAGAATTTACCATATTAGATATTCATTCAACAATTCAATGACACTGAAAAACTCTCATTATCACGACATATTTTTACGTTTCTTTCTTACTGTTTGCAATAATACAGTATTTTTACGTTAGACATGACACACTTTGCACGTACTCTAGGCCTGACATGCCTATTATTTTATTCATTACTGTTACCGACCCCAGATTATTACTGTTATTATTATTTAACGTTACCGTTACTTTCATCAATATCTTAGGCCTAAATGGCCGTAAACAAATCATCCTCCAAGCCATATTTTACCACAATACGAGGGATGTGAGTTCGTACATAAATGAATGTTACTTTTTAGTCTTAGAGTGATGCTTCGTTGTATGGTGAACTATTTAATCATATCAACATATTAAATTTGTACTCACTTTTCATTTTTGCTGGGTTAATCCAGCACGCCAGCCACGAACCTACCATAATGCTTAGCTTAAGCCATTATGATAGTTATCACACGGCACATGGTATACACTTCACACATGATATTTTCATCAGTGGCTTTTCTCACTTTGACACAATACATATTATTTTACCAAACACATAAACACTTTTAAAATTCACTGTAATTTAACTTATATACAATTCCCGCACTATTTCACATGTGGATCCTTAACTGGACTCCTACTAACGCCTGACCTCAGAGATGCGATGCAGCTAACTTCTGACAACCGCTGGTCTCCGTGAAAGTCTATCCTGCGTGTGCGTACGTTCGATTCCCGTCACCTACAGTTCATATCACCTCTACTGCAATTCTGATCAGTCCTCTGTCACGAATATTTGTGACGCCTTCCAGGCTCCCATAACTGTAGTGATCCTGACAATAATGTGTCATTTTTAGCCTATTTTCAATTTTGAAAAAATAGGCTTATGAGATCACCTTTTGTCCGTGTGTGTGTGTGCGTGTGTGTGTGTGTGTGATTCGTGTGTGTGTCCCCCCCTAATAAAATCTAAATGGCTGGAGCGATTTCAATGAAACTCGGAAAGTTCATAGCACTATTCCCGGCGACCTCGACCGTGCCCTTCAAATTTTGTTACGTCTCACCAATCCAACATGGCGGCTGTGCGAAATATTTCACCAGCATTCAATATCTCCGAAACTATTACCGATATTACCCTGACATTTTCTATGGTGATAGAGGGAACTACTGTAAGTTCACTTGTATGACTTGAAAATCTGGTAACTACAAAACCAACATGGCGGCCAAGCGAATTTGCGACTTTTAAATAGACGTTTCTCGCGATTTGACCAACCAAGCGCAATGAAACTTGGTACAGTATATGTTTATATACATTGTAATGCACCGACATTTAACTTCGTTCAATTGTTTACATAATCACAAGATGGCGGATATGCGAAATATTTCACCGGCATTCTATATCTCTGAAACTATTAGCGGTAAAACCCTGAAATTTTGTACGGAGATAAAGGGCACTACTGGAAGTCCATCTATAAGACTTTCAAAAACCGGTTAACTACAAAACGAACATGGCGGCCAAGCAATTTTGAAAATTTTAAATAGATCTTTTTCGCAATTTAATGTTCCAAGCGCACTGAAACCTGGCACAGGAAATATTTATACACATTGTAATCCACTGGTAACTAATTTAGTTAAATTGTTTACATAACCTCAAGATGGCGGTAGTGCGAATTTTAAAATTAAGATTTTATTTATTGTGATGTAGTCATTCGATCGAAGAGAGAGTTTGAATAATGAACCTACGCAATAATTTTCCTTTAATGGTACATGACTCTATGGCCTATACATTTAACAATCCAACATGGCGACCATCCGAAATATTTAGACGATACTGAATATCTACGAATCTATTTTAGCAATCAAACTGCATTTTTTAATGATCATAGGGGCTATGAACTTAAGTTCACCTATAGGACTTTAAATATCCTGGTGATCACAAATCCAACATGGCGGTGACGCGAATTATAAATATTCACATGGACGTTTCTCGCAATTTAACCATCCGCATGCAGTGAAACTTGGTACAGTAAATCCTTATACGAATGTTAATCCACTGGCATCTAATTTATTTCAATTGTTTCCATAACCTCAAGATGGCAGCTGTGAAAAATTTTAAAATCTCCTTGTTTTTTCTTGTGTCCTAATTACGCGATTGAAGTTTGAATACTACACATTCACAATAATCTGCATGTAACAATACATAACTCTAGGACCTACATATATAAAATCCAACATGGCAACCATCCGAAATATTTAGTCGGTTGTCAATATCTACGAATCTATTACAGCAATCAAACTGAAATTGTGTACGTTGATAGTGGCAATTAACATAAGTAGAATATATGAAAATAGGCTGTATAGTCCTTCACGGAACTACTTGTTAACTATGACAACACCTCCTGGTATGTTCACTGTCCATAAACATCCTAAATTATCCCTACGCTGTATAGCATTTATACTTGCGTATGTTATTGGTTAAATATCTGCTGTAGACTACATCTTACACGATGCATAATTACTATGGTGAAGCTGCATGATGCGCTTCCATTGTTCTCCAAAATATACTTGAGCGTCGATACTTTATACATTCGCGCACTTTGGCAGCGTGTGAGTTCTCGTGTTGAGTCAAGACGAACTGAAGGCGAACTAAAGACGGACTAACTCCCCTTCGAAGCTTCCCCCTATATAAAGCTTTCTAGTGAAACATAGTCCACTGGACACTCAGGACCGACTCCCTTCCTGGAATAATACATTTCCAGACAAAGTGAAGTTTGTCTAGGTGTGGAGGTCCCAAAATCACTCGCGTGCAAGCGATCGCTTCGGCCAATTAATTACAATTAATTGCCTTCTACCATGGCGTCATAACGCTATCCTGGTACTTCCCCTTCTGCTGGTCTCCAAAACCATCCTCTCGAGCGGAAGCAGTGTGTTCAGAGGCTCATTTATAGATGTAGGCTTTAATTTAGGCGTGAGAACACTCCTAAATTATCTTTCCTAGAATATATTCACCTGGGTGTAGATTTTATTTCATTTCAATGCTCCAATTGGCTGTAATCAATTAATTTCCGTGAACGGCTACCCCTCTCTTCTCTTAGGCATTGTGAACAGGTGGATCCCAGAGTCATTAATCTTGAGCTGTTCGTGTGGTCCAGACGAAAATGAGTTCCCTGGCGTCACTTAAATACGCCCCCTCGCTAGCTCCGATTTGTCAACTGTCAAGCTGGTTTGCTTTCATGTATTCTGCTTCTAAAACGTACATAAGCCTGGATTTTCTTGCAATTATCCACCTTAAAAAGCTATGATATTCCCATTCTAGCCGTGAAATCCTGCTATCATGATTATATGCATATATAACTCATTGCTCTTCGGGTTCCCTGTAGCTGTTCCCCCTCAGAGATCAATGGTTCAATTTTTCGCATAATCATGGGCCTGGTCTTCTTTGATATGACCCGAGTTCGATGCCAGACTGCTGTGTCTAATTGGGCACATCTTTCCCTTGCTAAGCTCGGAAAATTCATTTTACAAGTGAATTCTTTCGGGCCGCCAGATGGCATAGACTTCATACAGTGTTTACTTTAGGCGGTCAGTGCTGCCGGGCAATGGGATGTCTCGTTTCCCCCATTCCACTACGTCTGCCGTCTCGTATTTCCTCGTTCCGCACCCTTAGCCGTTCATTCATTTCTTGGAGCTCTGCTGCGGCCTCACACAACTGGTTGTAAAATTCTTCCAACTGACAGCTGCATTCGACCCTCGTCTCAATTGGGTCTACGAGCCGGTTGTCTCGCTTTCTTTCTCCCTGGTGTGGGCTTTTCCCAGGACTCTCTGCGTGCATATATAATGATTCCCTGTCCATTTGGGTGTGAATGGCTTGCTCTTCTATTGTTTCAAATTCCTCTGGCGGACTATATAATTTTAAATTAGCAGCGTTTACAACAACTTCTCTGCCTGTTTCTTCATCTTTGATTCTGTAGGCATTATTTTGCAAGTCCCTTATAATCAGGTAGGGTCCGTGATAATTATGTTGGAACTTTTTGTATTTCCTGCTCTCTGGATCTGAACTAGCTGTTTTTTTTTTTTTTTTTTCAATGAGACGTACTCTCCTACGAGTAGTGGCCTGTGGTAGCGTTTCCTTCTTGTCCTTCGCTGCCGTCTGTCCGCTTGTTTCTTGAGATACTCGAATGTTCTCTGGATCCTCAACTCGCGTCCAGGCTGTGCGTCTACAGGTGTCCGAATGACGTTGTTCCATGGCCTCTCCGGTCTTCTATCAAGATGTAGGCTCACGGGCACTTCTCCTGTCGCTTCATGCACTGTATTGTTAATACAATACTCGATAATTTCTAGTACGGCTATCCACTTCCAGTTCTCTGTAGAGCAGTATATTTTCGTATATTTCTGCAGTTCTCTCTTCACTCTTTCAGCGGAGTTAGCCTCCGGGTGTCGAACTGTGGACAAAATCTGTCTTATTCCCAGATTTTCCAACTCCCTGCGAAATTCTACGCTGGTTAAACAGCTCCCATGATCAGACAATAGGTTCTCTGGCTGCCCTAGTATAGGAATGATTCTTTCCTTCAGCCTCATAAGTACCTGTTTCGTACTGGTTTTCTGAATTGGATGTAGGACTACCATTTTAGAAAACACGTCTAGTGCAACTAGGCTGTGTCTATTTCCCCTTCTAGCTCTCGGAAGCGGGCCGAAATTATCCAGTGCCAGAAGCTGACATGGCTTCTCTGGCAGGAGTGGTATCGGTTTTTGCCTCATTAAATACGAGTTAGGCTTTACTCGTTGGCAAATATCGCATGTCCTGATTGTATTCCTGACTGTATCTCTAAGTTTTGGCCAAATAAATGCTTCTTTCAGCAGGGCAACAGATTTGTCTACGCCGGGGTGGCCAAAAGCTCTGTGTGCTAACCATACTAGCCTTCTCTGCAATGCTGGTGGTATAACAATCCTGGGTCGAGTGTGGTCTGCATCGCTCCATTTGTGTAGCATCTGGTTAAACCATAAATATTCTGTTGATAGTGACTCGGCTTCTACATACATCGGGGTTCCTCTGACAAGCTTTCCCTCGAAGTAATTAATCATTAACCGTATCCAGGGATCTTCACCTTGAAAACGGTAATGTTCCTTAGATCACCTAAGGTCTTCTGGTCTCTATCTTCTATGTCAGTAGCTAGAGCTTCCTCTTCATCAGCTGTCGGGTATCTGCTTAGCAAGTCAGGTATAATATTGTCCTTCCCCGGGCAATACTCGATTTCCACTTGAAATTGCTGTATATACAAGGACCACCTCGTCAGTCTTTGACTTGACAAATCAGTTTTCAACAGGAATGTTAGGGCTTTATGGTCCGTTCTCAATACAATTCTGAACCCATAAATCACTTTTCGCCAATACTGTAAGGCATACAGTATTGCGAGTAATTCGATCTCCCTGACCGAATAATTATTTTCATTAGGTTTCAACCTTATGCTTATGAATGCAATATAAGTTTTCTCCTCTGGCCTGTCCACATTTTCCTGGTAAAGCATCGCCCCAATGCCTATAAGTGATGCGTCAGTTTGGATAATAAATTTCTGGGTGTAGTCAGGGTATCCTAATTTAACATAATCTAAAAGCATCTGTTTAGATTTCACGAAGGCTTCCTCGCATTTTTCCGTCCATCGCCACCTTTCCCCTTTCTTCAGTAAATCTTGGAGTGGTGTCACGGTCTCGGTATACTTCGGGCAATGGCTCGAAAAGAATCCAATAACGCCTAGATATTGCCTGACGTTCTTCACCTTCGTTGGTCTCGGGAAATGTTTAATGACCTCCAATTTTCCCGGATTTGGCCTAACTCCTTGCGCATCTATTACGTGGCCTAGGAATTTAACTTCTCTCTGACCAAAGTTAGATTTCTTTAGATTGACCTTAAAGTTAGCCTGACTTAGGTCATCCAACAGCTTGCGTAGATCTCTGATGTGTTCTTCGACTGTTTCAGATGTCAGCAGTATATCATCTACATAGCTTATGGTTGTTGCTTTTACTTCTTCAGACAGGTTTCGATCAAGCGCTCGTATCAACGCTGAACCCACTGTTTTCAGGCCAAATGGGAGACGTACGAATGAGTATGTATGTTGATCGAATAAAAACCCAGTTAATAAGCTTGTTTTCTCCTCCAGTGCAATATGGTGAAAACTTGCAGTGATGTAAAGATTTGAGAATACAGTCTTTCTTTTGAACCTTCTGAGGATCTCCTTTATGGGTGGCACTTGGTCAAATACTGGTATGACCTTGGAATTCAAATTCCGCAGGTCCAGGCATATCCTTACACTTCCGTCCTGTTTAGGTACAACTACCAGTGGGCTGACATAAGGTGTGGCCGTCTTTACAATGACGCCCGCCTCCAGCATCTCCTGTATTGCTTCCTTGACCTTTAAATAATATTTCTCGGCTACAGGATAAGGCTTTTATCTGAATGGTGTCCAGTCACTAACTTGGAACGCATATTGGATATTCTTGATCCGGCCAAGTCTCGAATCGAAGACTCCTTTGTATTCAAATAGCAGTTCCCTTAACATTTGCTTATGCTCTGGACCAATTTTAGCTTCCTCTATCTTTTCTCCCAGGCATTCTTCGAATTGTGGTTCGAGGTCCTTTTCAATGTCTGCGGCCAGTGTCGTCAACTCTCCCTCGATGTCTTCTGTTGTCAATACTGCATCCCCAGTCATATCTCCGTATATATGCCATACGTACTCTTCTGGTCTCATTTCACTATGTTTTAATGAGAGCTCTAAATTTTCCTTTTCCTCACTTGCGCGAAACATAACAATGTCTTGTGAGAGATCTATTATGACCTTATATTCTCTTATGAAATCCATGCCAACAATGATGTTAAAAGGCAGCTTATTCACAAGCAGGAAGCTCTGTGAAAATGTAGAGTTCCCTGTCTGTAAATCTAAAAATACTTGGTATCTGCATATCATTACTTTATCTGGTATCACGCCTTTTATCTTCACGCTTCAAATAGGTATTTTCAATACGTGAATTTTACTTTGGATTTCATTATATAACGCCTGGGTAATTAGACATACCGTTGAGCCTGTGTCTAGAAGACTCTTTATCTTCATGCCTGCGATGTTTACAATTATAATGGGTAGTTCCCTTCTTACATTGACCGGCCCTTCATCTTGGTCTTCAATGAGTTCCTCAGGTTTAGCAATCCAGTTAACCACATCCACTGTATTCCACCCTGCATTTATCTCTCCTATTTGGTCATTTAATTTTGGTGTTTTTTTTTCTATTGCTCCATTCTTTGTGGAGTTCTTCTGTCTGTCTTCGTACTGCTGAAGTTCCAGACTCTTGGCTCCGTCATCATTCTTATAGATGTCGGATGATCTTCTATTCTTAATCGCTTCATCCTAATGCACTTGCGATTTTCTATTGTCGTCTCCACGCTCCTCCATATATCTTAGTGATGCGTGATAGCGTTCTTCTGTGTTAGTAGACTTACTTTTAGTCTGCACCCTAGTCGATTCAGTTGGTCTACTAGTCATATGGACTTGTTCCGTGTTCCGACTTTGCCTTGTGTGCTGCGCTGTGGTGAGATCGAGTTGTCTCAGCACTTCCTCCATTTCAGTCGCTGTCTTGGCATTTGCCGAGATTAACAGTCGTTCTACTTCATATGGTAATTGCTTGGCTATCGCTATACACAGATCCGACTCTCTAGGGCCTTCATCAAGCTCCCGAAAACGGCATAATTGAGCTATGAAGAATTCAGCATATTTCGTTGGATTATTTGTACTATGGCGTCTGGAGTACAAGTCCAATCTGAGATTCTGTTGTATATTTGCATTCCAGTACCTGCTTAAAAATGCCTGGCGAAATTCGTCAACGGTGTCAAACGTATAACGAAAACTTCTAAACCATAAGGCGCATTCGCCCTCAGTCAGTTTTTCGATAGCTCTTAATCTACGTTCTGGCGGTACCTTCGCGTAATTCAAGTACTCGGAAACCTCTTTGAGCCAGTATTTGGGTGTCATTTGAGTTAATCCCAGAATATGTTTTCGGTTTCTCGTCACTAGCCCTCACAACAGTGACTATCTGATTTTGTACAGCATTTTCATGCGGTGTGGACATAGCAATAGGTATACCAGGCGTGGTATACGGGTTGTCACTTGGCATGGCTGTATTCTTCGGAGTGGGCTGTATCTCTATATCTGCCCATCTATTTCTCCTATTTTCATCTATGCTTCCTTCATTGGATCTAGGATTTCGCATTATGGACTCCTCCTGTGCGATCATTCTAGTTTCCATTTGGCTGTGCCTGTTTTCCCCCATTCTAAACAAGCTAATACTTCTCGTTCTATTTTTTCCAAGCGATCCCGGGTTTTCTCTGCCATAGAGAATACATTCTCCTTGTCATTCTTAAGGCTCTCTTTCATATGGGAAATTTCCCCCGCCAGACTTTACCTTACCTCGGCAAGCGTTTTATCGCTGGCTTCAGTCTTCAAGCCCTCTCGAAGTTCCAATTCTTCTCGTAAGCCTGTAACCTCTTTCTGGATGTGACCATGCATATTGGAGATTTCGGTCCTTATTCTGGTAATTTCTCCCTGGTCCTCATCTTGCCTTTTATGAATGACTGTTAGATCGTTTTGAGTTTGTTCTAACTCTTTTTGAACCTTTCCAACTTGCATTTTCATGTTTGAGATTTTTCCCTTATTTTCTTGAGCGGAAGTTTTTATTTCACTGATCTCCTTGCATTGGTCAAGGATATTCTGATCCTGCTTCCTTAATGCTTCGTCTACAGCTTTTGCGTAGCCTGCCATACGATTATTCCATTTTCCGTCGCTGTCTTCGAGCCTTTGATCCACGGTCTGAGTGAACGTATTAAATTGCTCTTGCTGTCGCTTAGTATTCGCTTCGTTCTGATTTTGAATATCTTTAAGCTCAACGGACATGTTGTTTAAGCTATCATTAATCTCACGTTGTGATTCTCTGCACGCTTGCAGATTATTCTCGAGTTTTACCTCTATTGACTCAAAGCGTTTGTCGTTATTTGCTTGCATCTCTGAAACCACGCTAACAATATTTTTAGTTACCTCTTGCTTAATAGATTCTTTAACATCATCAATTTTTTTATTGACCTCTAATAAGTTTGAATCTAATTGAGTGTTTACCGTAGCCAACATCTGGCTTACCTCGGTTTGATTAGCCTCTAATCTAGTGTTCATTTCAGTTTGATTAGTCTCTAACTGAGTATTTACTGTAGCCAACATCTGGCTCATTTCAGTTTGATTAGCCTCTAACTGAGTATTTACTGTAGCCAATTTACCCGCTATTTCATCTTGAAATGCTTTAGCATCTTCCCTACTCTTGGCATGAGTAACATCAAAATGATCCTTTAACTCCGCGATACATTTGAGTACCCCCTCAGTACCAGCCATCCTATATTTCTTATCTTGAGATTCAGGCAGGCCGTAGCTGAGCATGCTGGCGCGTTATATTGGGAAAAAGAATTCCGATATGGCGACAAAACAAAATTCATTTTACACGGCGCTGTAACCACCTATGGAATGGGTTTAGACCCTCGCACCCGTCTGACAACAGTGTCTAATGTCTGAGTATCACCTAAAAAGACTCACAATCGCTCAAACACAGTTTGAGGGAAAAAATACTATTATTGTTTTCCCATGGAAACCATACCATTATTATGGGGTTTTCTGAATCCCATAAGCCATCATGTATCTGGGCGCCATGATAAATAGAAAGGGACGATGGTCTATTAATGGGAAAGACACGCACACGTATGGTGACCTGTGTTTTAAACTGGCCCCATGTATCAGCATCATGATAAATAAGTAGGTGGGTGCTCAATGCTAACAGGTTACATTTAAGCATGTCTTATGGATGATTATCAACATTTATTTTAACGTGAAGGCTCATTAACAAATGGGACGCGGCCTTTTCCTAATAAATCCTAATTTTTCTGCTATACTTGCCTCTACCATTAATATCTTGGCCGACTTTTAGTAGTACCTGTGACTCAATCCTAGTACAATAACATGTCCTCCATGTACCCAATCGTCATCATATGGAACATGTGTTCGTATCCCAGCTAACTCACGGTCTTTCGAGGTATGGGACATTCATGCCCACCATACGATCACATGCTCAGGATTTGAGTCTGTCAGGTGACTACTCTACTTGAAAGAAACAACATATTCCTAAATATAACATTTAATGATAGAAAATCATGGCTATACAACATAAAACACAAACAAAGGATAGTTTACATTTACTTCCCACAACAAAAATCAAAGTTATCTGTGAGTCTCTCCTTAAAATTAGTGCTTCATCGCACTCAAGTCTATTCCTAGCATCCTATCATTGATACTCTCTGACATTTGCGAGTGTCCATAGTTCTTCACGTGGCACAATTTAACACAAACTGGAATATCACAACACAATAATCACAATTTATCTTTGCATGACATTAATCTGCAGTTATTAAACATGTATCCGTTTTTTCACGGGGCATTTACTTTCAGTAACATTAATTCATTATCGTATGCCTTAATTAACAAGTGTTGTGTTGTGCAACTCGTAATCTTTTTCCCATCAATTGAAACGCTGAAGTGGTACGTTTTCCCTTCCAAAATACACATGGATAGAAATGTTTATAGCTTCACCATACAACGATTTTCTGGGTCTGGTCAAAACATTATCGTTACAAACGTGTCATGTCATTGAAATTACTCTACCCGTATGAATAAATTAGTGTAAACTGGGCAAAATACACTTTACAAAGATGCCTATATTTATTTGGTGCAGTATTCCTCCTCAGAGAATAACTTGGCCAAATATTATCCGATCACAGCGATCCAACATGGTATGTGTGTGGAAATAAAGCAATTAATTCAATTGGCATCATCACATCAATCATATCTTAATTACTTTTCGAAATATCGAGATTCTTCAGTGTCCCACTACGCTTTTAAAATAAAAGGATCAGGTCAACGGACCCCCTTTCCAAGCGGACAATAAATTAGTTTCGGCTGGCTGAGAAAGATGGCCGCCGGTCTAGTGGTCTCCATGCCACCCCATCTGGCTCCTCACAAGGTCAAGTTTGTTTATGCTGTAGGTACCCTGACTGTTGTGTCCCTAGTAATTGAGTCATTCTAATTATTTAACACCTACATTTAGAGTATAATGGGCTCAACTCGGCTCCTAATTAATATTCATGGCAGGGGATGGATCATGTATAGCTTTGCCGTTCTGTGGCGACATTAGTGGCTACTGGCGCGCATCTCGTGTGAGTGTCCAAGTTCTCTCACCGGAGCAGCTGCCTATAATAAGGAAATCGGCGTTTCCTATACGACGAACCATTAGTCTTACCTCTAAGGGTAGATCAATTAATACATGGGCTCACACAGGGTCTCGAACAGTTATCCCTGCTGGCACAATTCTGCAAGCGGTGGATACAGACAATCTCCGTCCCACTCCGCTGCAAATAATACAAGTATGCTCCAAGGCGATACTATCTCGTAGATTAGCCTACTTTTCGCCTAACGCGCAAGCTATGTTTGGACGATCCCCGCAACTTATTGACGTAAATCTCTTGATTCTACGTTACTTGCTCGCTGTACGCGGCTCAAACAATACTTCTCACAGATGACTCAATTATTAAAGCACTCGCGTCCTCTCTGCAATTACTCTTAAGCCAAAGCTTTATGTAGCTCCCAAAACAAGCATAAGTTTACTGACTTACATCAACTACCTAGATGGTTCTCAAATACAACCCTGTAGAATTTACCATATTAGATATTCATTCAACAATTCAATGACACTGAAAAACTCTCATTATCACGACATATTTTTACGTTTCTTTCTTACTGTTTGCAATAATACAGTATTTTTACGTTAGACATGACACACTTTGCACGTACTCTAGGCCTAACATGCCTATTATTTTATTCATTACTGTTACCGACCCCAGATTATTATTGTTATTATTATTGAACGTTACCGTTACTTTCATCAATATCTTAGGCCTAAATGGCCGTAAACAAATCATCCTCCAAGCCATATTTTACCACAATACGAGGGATGTGAGCTCGTACATAAATGAATGTTACTTCTTAGTCTTAGAGTGATGCTTCGTTGTATGGTGAACTATTTAATCATATCAACATATTAAATTTGTACTCACTTTTCATTTTTGCTGGGTTAATCCAGCACGCCAGCCACGAACCTACCATAATGCTTAGCTTATGCCATTATGATAGTTATCACACGGCACATGGTATACACTTCACACATGATATTTTCATCAGTGGCTTTTCTCACTTTGACACAATACATATTATTTTACCATACACATAAACACTTTTAAAATTCACTGTAATTTAACTTATATACAATTCCCGCACTATTTCACATGTGGATCCTTAACTGGACTCCTACTAACGCCTGACCTCAGAGATGCGATGCAGCTAACTTCTGACAACCGCTGGTCTCCGTGAAAGTCTATCCTGCGTGTGCGTACGTTCGATTCCCGTCACCTACAGTTCATATCACCTCTACTGCAATTCTGATCAGTCCTCTGTCACGACTATTTGTGACGCATTCCAGGCTCCCATAACTGTAGTGATCCTGACAATAATGTGTCTTTTTTAACTATGACAACACCTCCTGGTATGTTCACTGTCCATAAACATCCTAAATTATCCCTACACTGTATAGCATTTATACTTGCGTATGTTATTGGTTAAATATCTGCTGTAGACTACATCTTACACGATGCATAATTACTATGGTGAAGCTGCATGATGTGCTTCCATTGTTCTCCAAATATTCTTGAGCATCGATACTTTATAAATTCGCGCACTTTGGCAGCGTGTGAGTTCACGTGTTGAGTCAAGACGAACTGAAGACGAACTAAAGACGGACTAACTCTCCTGCGAAGCTTCCCCCTATATAAAGCTTTCTAGTGAAACATAGTCCACTGGACACTCAGGACCGACTCCCTTCCTGGAATAATACATTTCCAGACAAAGTGAAGTTTGTCTAGGTGTGGAGGTCCCAAAATCACTCGCGTGCAAGCGATCGCTTCGGCCAATTAATTACAATTAATTGCCTTCTACCATGGCGTCATAACGCTATCCTGGTACTTCCCCTTCTGCTGGTCTCCAAAACCATCCTCTCGAGCGGAAGCAGTGTGTTCAGAGGCTCATTTATAGATGTAGGCTTTAATTTAGGCGTGAGAACACTCCTAAATTATCTGTCCTAGAATATATTCACCTGGGTGTAGATTTTATTTCATTTCAATGCTCCAATTGGCTGTAATCAATTAATTTCCGTGGACGGTACCCCCTCTCTACTCTCAGGCCTTGTGAACTGGTGGATCCCAGAGTCATTAATCTTGAGCTGTTCGTGTGGTCCAGACGAAAATGAGTTCCCTGGCGTCACTTAAATACGCCCTCTCGCTAGCTCCGATTTGTCAACTGTCAAGCTGGTTTGCTTTCATGCATTCTGCTTCTAAAACGTACATAGGCCTGGATTTTCTTGCAATTATCCACCTTAAAAATCTATGATTTCCCATTCTAGCCGTGAAATCCTGCTATCATGATTATATGCATATATAACTCATTGCTCTTCGGGTTCCCTGTAGCTGTTCCCCCTCAGAGATCAAAGGTTCAATTCCGGGCAGAATCATGGGCCTGGTCTTCTTTGATAAGACCCGAGTTCGATGCCAGACTGCTGTGTCTAATTGGGCACAGTATAATGTACAAAAAGAACTCTTACCCAACTAATATGCTGAGTCATTTGGAGCTGAGGTTATCACGCATTCCTAACTTAATGTACTCCTTTACTGGCAACAATTGAAAGTTAGGTAAACATAGTAGCAACTCATTCTGCGCAGTATAAGCAACAAAACCAACAATCATTAAAAGCATACCATCTGGCAAATCACTTTGGGACCGCAGAGGGTATTATGTGCCCATTCGATGGGTACTTGTTATGTTAGCCTATGTATACTGGGCAACAATAAATAAATAACCAACATTTGTCATTGCAACGATTATGCTCACTATAAGATGTAAGATGCCGGCCCCGTGGTGTTGGGGTAGCGCGCCGGCCTCTCACCCGGAAGCCCTGGGTTCGATTCCCGGCTCCGTCAGGGATTTTAGAAACTGACGTGAGGGCTGAAACGGGGTGCACTCAGTCTCGTGAGGACAATTGAGTAGCTATCTGACAGTGAGGCAGCGCCCTGGTCACGAAAACCCAGATTAACGGCCGAGGGGACCCGATGCGCTGTTCACGTGTCAACTCAATATCTGCAGGTCAATTGGCTGGGTATCGGTCGCTTGGAAGGCCTGGGCCCTTCATGGGCTGTAGCGCCAGGAGATATAAAATATGGGCGGCTTCGGTGGCGTAGTTGGTAGCAAGCTGAGCTTTCATGCCCAAGATCGCAGGTTCAAATCCGGCCGAAGTCGTCGGGGTTTTTAAGAGCGTTAAAAATCCCTCATTATGGCTTCCTTCGGAGGGGAAGTAAAGCCATGTCAGTGATTTATGGCATGCAAAAGAACCTTCCACTAACTACAATTGTGTGAGTCTAAATTTGTAGGTTAGATTTGATTAACTCTCTATAAGTTCCAACGATCACCACCAGGAGCCAGTCACGGTGGCATCTAGTAGCCAAGTTCACAGCTAGGTGTCTTCAACGGTAGCATTTGGTAGCAGAAGTAAGAACTACTTGAAATTGATCGTCTGCAGTCTTTACCTGCATTGCAGATAACACACACTAATACAGCCATCACAATTAACACAGGTTATCATACAGATTCTACACACACACCCAAAGTACACGGGGCTACATGACCGCGTTGTCGCAGCCCCTAAACTGAGGAACCAATGTAAGAGATTTCACAGTGAGTATAGATCCTAGGAAGTATATGTCGTGAAAGAGATGTGGGGTCTCTAATACCGATGGATAGCCTATCTTGAGACCAAAATTGTCTACGTTTTATTTCCAAATGCAAAGAATATCCGAAACACGAGGATACTTCTACTTCAATGCCCGTCACAAAAATGAACATACGACATACAGGGTGTCCGAGAAGTTCCCGTACCCCTTCGTCAAAACATTATACTGTACATTGGAGTACCTGCATATAAAAACTATGTATCCAGGTAATCTGTATGTGCACCATTATGCCTTACACACAGTTATATCCGTCTCCAAGTCCTCATTGACATCTTGCGGTGCTTCTCAGGAGTTATGGTACGAAAGGCTTCCTCCACACTTAGTCGCAATTCTTCATTAGTCGTGTACCAACGTTGAGCCACATGGGACTTGATTATTCTCCATAATGAGTTGCCTGCCGTGGTAGGGTCTGGGCTTCGTGGTGGCCATTTCAATGGGGTTGGTGAGCCATGTCGAATCCAGCGGCCTTGAAATTGTTCATCAAGGAACTCGCGCACCTGAATAGCAAAATGTGCTGGAGCCCCATCTTGCTGTAACCGCACATGATCCATGATTCCCTTGTCTTAAAGCTGGAGTATTAACCAAGATTGTAACATATGCAAATAATATTTTCCATTCACGTACCCATCAAAACAATACCGTATGTGCTCGTTCGTGCACCCCCACACACGCTACTAATCGCTTCTCAACAGTGTACAATGTCCGCTACGTCAGCCATGGCTTCACAACTGAAATGAGACTAACAAAGCATCAAAGCAGGGATACCAATAAAACAGCTATTTAATTCCCAATTATACACACGCAATTGCCCAAGCCATAATATAACAAAATAACAATATGAAACTAGGGGTCTTCTTCATCTCCTCAAATGTTAGTAGCTACCTTAAGGCTACGGCCGCCTCCATTCCAATTCTCAACTGAATCACAAACACACTTTCACCTCGTGTTGTAGTGGATAGCATTCTTGGTTGCTAACGCGGAGATCCAGGTTCGCGGCTCTGCCAATAGAGTTACTTCACGTCTGAAGGATGGAACGGGGTCCCTACACTCAGCCTCGTGAGGTAGGGTATGGGATTCGGGTGGGTGCAGCTGAATTTAAACCGTCAGTCTCCTTACTTACTGAAGTTTCCCATCGTAATCATGCACGAATACGGCGCTGGGTGGTAATAAAAGAGAGGCAAGCAACAAGTATTCTCCACTTGGACAGCTGACGCGATAACGAGTTCTAGCGAGTTGAGATTCAGAATATAATTACCGCCAAACACACAAGTTTGCCACAAGCGAATTCATCTGTCTAAACAGCAGGCTGCTAAGGCACTTGAAATAGAAGTGCCAAATAACGGTGATAAATTACTCTTCTCTGGAACATTAAGAATTACTCGTTGGTGTAATACGTAGCTTGGAGTCAACATCAGTAGCCACGAGTGCTATGGTAATAGCCTATATATCAAACGTTGTAGTTCTTCCTTGATACGCATAGTGAAGTACATTTTTTATTTATTTTATTTAGTCAATTTACCCTCTAGGTTGGTGGTTCCCACGGACTCAGCGAGGGAACTCACCACTACCGCCTCTATGGGCAGTGTCCTGGAGCTTGGAACATCTGGTCGGGATGGATACAACTGGGGAGGTGTGATCAGCACTTCGCCCAGGCGGCCTCACCTGCAAAGCGAATAGGGGCCTCATGAGGGATGGGAAGGGATGGAAGATAGGGATGGATAGGCTAGGAATAGGGAAGGAGGCGGCCGTGGCCTTTCAGTAGGTACCATCCCGGCATTTGCCCGAAGACGAAGTGGGAAACCACGGAAAACCACTTCGAGGATGGCTGAGGTGGGAATCGAACCCCCTCTACTCATTTGGACCACCCGAGGCTGAGTAGGCCCCGTTCCAGTCCTCATACCACTTTTCAAATTTCGTGGCAGAGCCGGGAATCGAACCCAGGACCTCCGGGGCGGCAGCTAACCATGCTGACCGCTACGCTACGGAGGCAACGTGAAGTACATTAACATTTAAAATTCGGCAATTTTTCTAAGTTTATGCCGTGTCTTGTGTGTGGTTTCACCTAGGAACATGAACACCAAGAGCCCGCTGATGAGCCAGATTGGTGTCCATAGATGAAGCCCCACACAAGACATGGCATAAACCTAGAAAAATTGCTGAGTTTTAATTCACTGGCCGTGAAAGCCAATATACCATCTTACATTAACATTAATTGTATCCCCCAATCGGTGTGTGATGGGAGGCATGTTTTTGGACAAGCCTATCCAGCTAAAAGAGGGTTAATGGCACAGGAGTTAAGCTGCTTGCCTCTCACCAAGGTGGACTGGGTTTCTATTCCCAGTTAATGCATGTGAGATTATCGACGTGAACTGTTATATCTGTTGGTTCGGATTCCACGTAAAAACCGTGGCTCATGATGGCGAGAATAACGGTCATGTCTTTCCTTCCTTTTTTATCCAGCTTAATTGCACTCTGGCCAGCTCAAGATTTCAATGCTGTGTGTGAGTGGCTTACCACGTGAGAGCGAACTATATCGCGCGGTTGACTACGCTCGTGGCGTAGAGGTTAGCATTCTTGGCTGACGCTCCGGAGGTCCGGGTTCGATTCCCAGCTCTGCCAAGAAATTAAAGTCTGGTCTGAGGGTTAGAATGGGGGTACACTCAGCCTCGTGTGGCAAAATTGAGAAGAGGTGAGTTCGATTCCCACCTCAGCAGTCCTGGAAGTGGAATTTCGGAGTTTACAACTTCTACTGCATGGAATGGCCCGAATTTATCTTAACTTAAGGCCACAGGCGTCTCCTTCCCAATCCTTACCTAAATTATAATTACACACACTAGTACAGACACCACAGTGACTCAAGTTATCAGTAAAATTCTACACGCATCCAAGCACACGGGGACACATGACCACAATTTCGCAAAGCCCCTAAAAGAATCAAAAACTACAGTACGTGAGAAATGGTGGTTGGATTTCCATCTCGGTCATCCTAGAGGTATGTTTTCGTTGTTCCCAACTTATCTTTCACCCATTTTCAGGGATGATATCTTGATTAAGGTCACGCCCCTCTCCTTCCCAACGCTACCCCGATTACAAGTGCATACGGATTACTAGCGAATAACAGATTATCATAGTTATTCAACACATTCTTCAAGTTTATTTATTTATTTATTTATTTATTTATTTATTTATCGTATGGCTTTTAGTGCCGGGAGTGTCCGAGAACATGTTCGGCTCGCCTGAGTCTGTAGCTGCTTCCAGCGGACACCCTTAGGGTGAGCTACAAGTTCCGTTCAATGATACCTAGTGGTGAACGTCGAAACTTTTGATAGAGCGTTCCGACAAAATCTAACCTAACAATTTAGCTTCACACAAGTTTAGCCTGTGAATGGATCTTTTACATGCCATAAATCTATGACATGGGACCGCCGACTTTACTTCCCCTTCGAAGGAAGGCATACTGAAGGACTTCTAACGCTCTTAAAAATTCCGAGGACTTCGGCTGGGTTTGAACCCGCTATCTTGGGCACAGCAGTTCGGCATGCTACCAACTACGCCACCGAAGCCATAATTCCCCAAGTGCAAGGTATGATGGTCGTGATGGAACAAAACAATTGTAGTGTCTGAGAGTATGTGCTAATGTTTTCATCATATGTGACAATTTTTTTGATACAAATGAATTCCTCTTGTTTACAGGTGTTCAGATCGCAAACGTTGCGATCATCGGCACCCAGCTCTTCATGGTGGTACTGAGCATCGTGCTGCTCCTCGGCATATTCAAGGTAGGACTTCACATGGTATTACTAGAGACCGCATATGTATGCACATTTGCCAAATGCTTGTAGATATCCGTACTGATTATACAGGGTGATTTTATCATTTTAAATTATCTTGTCGAATTCGTCGTTACGTCACGGCGACGTCACGAAATGTACCGAGAATGCACTGAGGTGTGTGACGTCATAGTAGCGGTTGGTGCATGTGTACTGAGTTCACTGGTGAGCTCTGGCGTTACGAGATGGAAACGACACGGCGAGCGTGACGTCATCCAGCCAGCTCCCTTCTTTCACCGCGCGCTCCACCTCCCTCATGACTTGTAAGTTTCTAGCATTCTGATTGTTTGTTGATCATCTAACATATCAAGAGTCTTTGGCTTCGAGCGAAGCGTGAAGCCTCGAGCCTTTCCAGCATTTTTCAGCATTTGTAGCATTTAAAATGATATAAATTCCAGTCTTTCAGACTGACGGTCTCTTTTTTTTTTTTGCTGGAGCGGGGTCAGCGGCCAGCTAACAGGTGCACACACGCCTTCCGCCAGCCAACCCAACTCGATCCGCAGATTGCGCGTAGGTAGAAACCGTGACAGAGTACGTTAATTAATGGTAAATTCACCAGAAAATCATGATTAAAGAACTTAACCTTTTCACAGGAGATGCTGAAAATGTTCTCCTTCAGCTCACGGACAGGTGTTGTACCGTGTGAATAAATTAGCGTTTACACGCTGTAATTCCCTTCTGTTGTGAGGGCTATCTGCTGCCGTATATTGCTCTCCAGCTTCACTAAAGTACGAGTAATTGATCTGTACACTTTGTATTTTAAATTAACCCAAACTGAAACATCAAACGGGCTTAGGTCCGTACTTCTATTAATCACAGTAATCACGCACGGTGGTACAGGAGTAGATACATAATTATTTGTTTAGCGTATTGCCTTTAGAGCTGGGAGTGTTCGAGGGCATGTTTGGCTCACCCGAGCCTGTAGCTGCTACAAGAGGATACCCATGGGGCGAGCTACAAGTTCCGTTCAATTTGAAGTAGTTCCAACTTTCGCTACCAGATGTCACTGACGCCTAGCGGTGAACGTTGGAACTTTGATACAGCGTTTGAGCGAAATCTAAACTAGAAATTTTGCTTCACACAAGTTTAGTTTTTGGAAGGATCTTTTACATGCCATAAATCTATGACATGGGACCGCCGGCTTTACTTTCCCTCCGAAGGAAAGCATACTGAAAGATTTTAACGCTCTTTAAAAATCCGATGACTTCGGCCGAGTTTGAACCCGCGATCTTGGGCACAAGAGTTCAGCATGCTACCAAATACGCAACCGAAGTTGCTAGCTACATAATGTAACGATGTAACTTTCGAAGTTACTGTTTGTCAGCTGAAGGAGAAGCACAGATGATTTCTTTATTTCTTGCGAATCTGGATGACCTTACGTCACCAGTTAAAGGTTAGAAGTTACCCTTTCACATACGATGCTGAAAATGTTCTCCTTCAGCAGACGGACAGTAACTTTGGAAGCTACATCCTTACATTATGTAGCTACTCCTGTTCCCCCCTGCGTGTTTACTGTGATTAATCAAAGCACGGACCTAAGCCAACCTTATGTTTAATTGTGGGGTAATTTAAAATAAAAGTGTACATATCAATTACCCGTACTCTAGTGGAGCTGGGGAACAATATACGGCAGCAGATATCCCTCACAACAGAAGGAAATTACAACGTGTAATCGCTAATTTATTTACACGGTACAACGCCTGTCTGTCAGCTGAAGGAGAAGATTTTCATCATCTTCTGTGAAAAGGTAAGTTCTTTAATCATGATTTGCTGGTGAATTTACCATTAATTAATGTACTTTGTTACGATTTCCACCTGCGCGCTATCCGCGGCCCGAGCTTGGTTGGCTGGTGGAAGGCGCGCGCGCTCGGCAGCCGGTCGTTGGCCCCACTCCAGCAAAAGATACTCCCTGTCATCATCATCATCGTTTCTTCGCTCTAGCAAGCCGGGTGCGGTTATAAATGAGCCGTCTCCAATTTGTCCTGTCCACCCATAACTGTTGTACTTGTATTTGATGCCAGTTCTTATATCTAGCTTCAAGGTCCTTATAAATATGCTTCTCCCACACATCGCGAGGATTTCCTCTTGGTCACTTCCCGGGGACACTCTGGCCAAAGTACACTCGAGGTATCCTGTGGGGAGCCATCCTCTTCATATGACCATACCATCTCAATCTCTTGAGTTCGAGTGTCTCCAGCAGGCTCCTTTCCAATCCCAGTTGTTGTCGGATATCCTCATTCATTATTTTGTCCATTTTCGTCTTTTGGAGGCAAGAACGGAGGAACTTCATTTGTACTGCCTGGAGACGACTGTTTGTTGGTCCAGTAAGGGTTGCTGCTTCCCTGTATTATATTAAATTTAATTATACGCCAATCAGTACATACACAATGTGTATAATTTAATATAATATACGGTAATATAATATAATATTTATGCACTAAAAACGATTAAAATATGCATACAATTATGCAATAAAAATGTAGAAAATATTCATTAAAAATTGAAGAATATGCACTTAACAATAAGCCAAACTTATGCACTCTTATCGATATTGTACTTCAGGGTATTGAGGCCCTTATTGGTGAATAATTCGGGATATAGTACTGCACATCTCTTCGACAGGCCGTCAATTAAAATATACATACATAATTAGCACTTAAACAAGAACAACATGCAGAAAATGGAAATTTAAATAATGTAATTACAAAATAGTAATTAATAAGTGATAAGTGTAAAATGTCCAAATGCTAGTTTCTTTCACTTCCAATAAACACGAAGTTTTCTATAGTAATAATTTGCCAGCTGAGTAGTAAGAATTTAATGAAGAGGGTGATTTGTTTCAGTTTGTATGGCAGAATATGTAAGATTTTATTTATATGTTATTTTCAGTGGCGTAGTCGGTAGCATGCTGAACTGCTATGCCCAAAATGGTGAGTTCAAACCCGGCCGGATATTTTAAGAGCGTTAAAATCCTTCAGTATGCCTTCCTTCGGAGGGAAAGTAAAGCAAGCGGGCCAATGTCATGGATTTATGGCATGTAAAAGAACCTACCACTGCAATTGGTTGTGTGTAGCAAAATTTGTTGGTTATATTTGGCAGGTTAGGAAACGCTCTATCAAGTTACTACGTTCGCCGCTAGTGTTAGTGAAATCAGCATTTGGTAGCCAAGGTTTGAACTACTTGAAATCGGTTTTGGTTTTACGACGATTCGTACCTTTTCATTTGGACACCCCTTATATATACCCAAACCCAAAAATACATATTAAATATTGACACGATGCACACATGAAGAAAGTCTACATCATCACTAGTATTGTCGTGCCTGATATTCGGCGTGAAAATTGCATCTGATTGTGAGATGTTAAAGGCGAATAACTTTATAACTCATCCTCTGTGTAGACATCGCCCATCCCAGTCCAGACTGAACTCTAGAATGTGTTTCCTTGAAGTAACAAAACCACTGGAATAATCTCTTGCCAAAGGCAGGAAGCAACGAAGATATCTCCATCTTCACGACTGGATGGATCCAACTGAAGATCTACCAGGTGGACATAATGACACCAGGACCGTGTGGAAGTCGTTCAGTCGACTGAGGACTGGAGTTAGCTGTTCCAAAGTCAACCTCGATTAATGGGGCTGTCCATCTAAAGATAGACAGCCTCATACAAGTTTGGAGAAGTCAAACTATGGGGCGTATGTGTGTGTGTTCAGCCCGTGCAACACAATGCATGTCTGAAAACTGGCAGGCTAAATACAATTTAAGTGGTTCAACTTTCATCCAATGAGATTTAGTGTATTTCTGACGCGAAAGGAGAACAAACAATAGTAAGCAAAAATATTTGTCATAATAGCAAATTGTGTAAATCCGTATTGATAGAAAAATTAAAAACACTTATGTTATATAATCGACGAGTTTCGAAACATATACACATAGTCTATAAAATATAGACAATTAAGTGTTTTTAGTATTGATTTGGCGAATATACAGGGTGTATTTGATATGATGGAAGTCCGTTACACTGGTGATAGAAGAGACTATTCTAAGCTTCCTAGGTAAAAAATTTGTCACCTATCTTGAAATTGATAATTAATCATTAAAAAGTCAATGTTTTTAGTTATTTCAGAAACTAATCAGGCAGAAAGTGGTGCGGCAGGCTGGGGAAACGAGGCGGAGCCCGATGTGACGACGCGCGAAGGGGAAGTTGTTACGTAATCGGAGCATTGACCTTACCGGTTGACTTGAGGGGTGGTAGGCTATCAGCTGTTTGAGCTCTACCGTCTCGTAAGAAAATGTGCATTGCCGTTGTTCTTGTTGTTGTTGTTGACAACGCACGCAATGGCTTGGGACGTCAGGACCGGTAGTATTGTGTAGCCTACTTTGTAAGTGTGGAATTCATTGATTGATGTTCATGTATAAAATAATTTCGATACTCAGCCCTGATGTATCATTGGCGTCCGTGTCGGACCTTCTGTTGACTAGTTTCTGAAAATACTAAAAACATTCTCTTAATGAAATGCAGTGTGACAAAATTCCGACATCCCGCAGTCTGTTCAGAACTAGGCATTTAGGACGGAAGTAAAAACCTTGATGTTTTGTTTGAGAGGCTTGGCGATTTTGGTCATTTAGCCCCATGTAGCTGGGTGTGGGTAGAATTTGTGTGATAACCTGTGTTTTGTGGTTTCTGTAGTAATGTGGGTATTTGTAATTCAGGTGAGGATTCGGAAGAAGGCGCCGGCCCTGTGGTGTTGGGGCAGTGCAACTGCCTCTCACCTGGAGGCCCTGGGTTCGATTCCTGGCTCCATCAGGGATATTAGAAACTGACGTGAGGGCTGTAACGCAGTGCACTAAGCCTCGTGAGGGCAATTAAGTAGCTGTCTAACAGTGAGGCAGTGCCCGAGTCAGGAAAATCAAGATTAATGGCCGAGGGGACACGATGCACTGACCACGCGTCACCCTAATATCTGCAGGCCAAATGGCTGGACAGCGGTCGCTTGGTAGGCCTAGGCCCTTCATGGGCTGCACTGCCAGCGGTTATGATTATTGAGAAGAAGGCGGCCGTGGCCTGAAGTTAGGAACAATCCCGACATTTGCCTGGGGTAGAAGTGGGAACCCATGGAAACCTACTTCCAAGATTTAATACTAGTATGGTACCACATGTTCATATTGTGAATTGTCCCATCCCATCTCCAGCCCTCGGGTGGCCATTAACTGGAGAGGGGGGGGGGGGGAGGATTGATTTATTGGTCCATCAACAATGTAAATACATATGAAAATACACGAAAATGAAAATAAAATACAAATACATTGTTATAATACAGTGTTATAATAATAATAATAATAATAATAATAATAATCTAATAATAATAATAATAAGAGTCAGCATGTGTAGTTCTGGTGGTAGAGTGCTAACCTTCCCGAGGGTGCGATCTACGTTCAGTCATGTAGTAAATGAATGGGATCTAATAAGATCATCTCCATGGATTTCATGGCACATACAAGAAATCCTACGTACATTAAAGTCTGGCAACTCGACATACCAAAAAGAAACATAAAAGAAGTTAGTGTGTCTAAAAGCCTACTATTACTATTATTAGTATTATTAATAAGTTTATTACAGTTGTTGCACTATCTTCACACAAAGATAGACCAACAGTTCCTTAAATTAATTTACTAAATCTTTAGGATTTCTATTTTCTATGCATAGTTCATGAAGCTGGAAAAATCCAAGACAGATCCACCATCACTAGTCATGTAGCCACTCCCCATGAAGGTGTGAATCAGCTGTTCATAGGCTCGGTTTGTGTATTTCAATGTCATTGGCAGACAAGGCGAGGAGGTCACTCAACTGCAGACTCTGGTCAACATTCCTCAGCGTAGGAGGGGAGGGAGACGGGGAGAAGTCAGCTCTGCTGCTGAGGGGAATGAAGTGAAAGCCCGTTTCCAAGATATTGACCGACGATTTTTGTGATTTAATTCCACCTACACTAATTAAGATCCGACTTAATTTCATGAAGATATTTGCTTAGAATACCATCTTCTATCACCAGTGTAAAGGACTTCCATCATATCAAATACACCCTGTATAACACTAGCAGGTACCCGCGGCTTCGCTCGCGTCATAGTCGTGTCATATTGTTCTTCAATGAAATGCAGGTTTAACCCCGTTCACACCCCTTTAGAACTTGAATATCCAAAAATCCCTCCTTAGTAGACGTTTTCGACGCACAACAAACATAATCCCAAAATATCATTCTTCTAACTTTAATAGTTTTGGTTGGTCGATGAGAGTGAATATCTAAAATTCCTTCCTTAGTGGACGTTTTTCTTCCAGAATTTCACCCCTCCCCATGAGCCCCTTAAATTGGATTTATGAAAATACGGTCGAACACCTATTTATTAAATTATTTATTTATGTATTTATTTATTTATTTATTTATTATTATTAAGCTGATTGTTTTCCTCTGAGTTTCAAACTCCTCGCCTATGTCGTTTAGGAGATGCATGCTCCGTTAGGAATCCTTCAACCCCCACTTTTCACCCCTTTACTCTTAATATACATTACATCGAAAAATCATTAGACATGTGTCAGCTTATTTTTAATGATTGGTTTTTATGCCAAGTATCACATCCCCAAATTAAACCACTCGTGAGATATTGTTATTCAATTAAATGCAGGTTTACCCCCTTAACACCCATTTAGAAGCTGAATATCCAAAAATCTTTCCTTAGTGGACGTTTTCGACATACAATGAACATATCCCCAAAATTTCATGTTTCTAACTTCTATAATTTTGGCTGGGCGATGATGAGTGAGTGAGTCAATCAGGTCATTTTCTTTCAATTATTTTTACCAGAATTTTACCCCTCCCCATGGGCCCCTTAAATTGAATTTATGAAGAAACGCTCGAACACCTATTAACTTATTTTTTAAGCTGTCTTTTTCCCCTGAGTTTGATGAGTGAGTGAGTTAGTCAGTCAGTTAGGACACTTTCTCTCCTTTTTTCGCAGAATTTCACCCCACACCATCGGCCCCTTAAGTTGAATTTATGAAAAAACGTTCGAACACCGATTTACTTAATTTTTAAGCTGATTTTTAGCCTACTTTCGATTTTTGCAAAAAATGAAAGTAGACTTATGAGATCAACACAGGGCGAAAAAAGTGTGTCTGTCTGTGTGTGTGTATGTGTGTGTGTGAGTCTGTGTGTGTGTGTATGTGTGTGTGTGTGTGTGTGTGTGTGTGTGTCTGTGTGTGTGTGAGTGTGTGTACTCTGAATGTCTGTCCCCCCCCTATCAATTCGAACACGGTGAATGCGAATTGAACGAAATTTGGTACAAAGGTAGCACTAGCAAAGGACACCTCAGTGTCATGTTTTATATCGCCGCCATCTTGACGGAAACGTAATGGCGGCCACACAAATGTTCAAAGCTTAAATCAAATTACGACTAACCGAATCATCCGATCTCTACCAAATTTTGCAACAACATACCTTTATGGGGGGAGCATCCTTTGACCAAACTAATAAGCCATCAGCGTAATAGTTTGCGGATGGCGGCCATCTTTGTGTGAAAATCGATTCCCCCTATTAATTCGAACACGGTGCAACCGAATGGAAAGAAATTTGGTACAGAGGTAGTACTAACAAAAGGCACCTCAGAGACATGTTTTATATCGCCGCCATCTTGACGGAAACGTAATGGCGGCCACACAAATGTTCAACGCTTAAATCAAATTACGACTAACCTAATCATCCGATCTCTACCAAATTTTGCAACAACATACCTTTATAGAGGAAGCATCCTTTGACCAAATGACTAGGTCATTAGCCTAATAGTTTGCGGATGGCGGCCATCTTTGTGTGAAAATCAATTCCCCCTATTAATTCAAACACGGTGAAACCGAATGGAACGAAATTTGGTAGAGAGGTAGCACTAGCAAAGGGCATCTCAGTGTCATGTTTTATATCGCCGCCATATTGACAGAAACGTAATGGCGGCCACACAAATGTTCTAAGCTTAAGTTAAATTACGACTAACATAACCATCCGATCTCTACCAAACTTTGCAACAACATTCCCTTATGGAGGGAGCACCCTTTGACCAATCTAATAGGTTATTAGCCTAATAGTTTGCGGATGGCGGCCATCTTTATCTCAAAATTGATTCCCCCTATTAATTCGAACACGGTGGAACCGAATGGAACGAAATTTGGTATAGAGGTAGCACTAGCAAAGGGCACCTCAGTGTCATGTTTTATATCGCCGCCATCTTGACGGAAACGTAATGGCGGCCACACAAATGTTCAAAGCTTAAATCAAATTACGATTAGCCTAATCATCCGATCTCTAGCAAATTTAGCAACAACATACCTTTATGGAGGGAGCATCCTTTGACCAAACTAATAGGTCATTAGCCTAATATTTTGCGGATGGCGGCCATCTTGGTGTGAAAATCGATTCCCCTTATCAATTCGAACACGGTGAAACCGAATGGAACGAAATTTGGTAGAGAGGTAGCACTAGCAAAGGGCACCTCAGTGTCATATTTTATATCGCCGCCATCTTCACTGAAACGTAATGGCGGCCACACGAATGTTCAAAGCTTAAATCAAATTACGATTAACCTAATCAACCGATCTCTACCAAATTTTGCCACAACATACCGTTATGGAGGGAGCATCCTTTGACCAATCTAATAGGTCATTCGCCTAATAGTTTGCGGATGGCGGCCATCTTTGTGTCAAAATCGATTCCCCCTATTAATTCAAACACGGTGAAACCGAATGGAACGAAATTTGGTACAGAGATAGCACTAGCAAAGGGCATCTCAGTGTCATGATTTATATCGCCGCCATATTGACAGAAACGTAATGGTGGCCACACAAATGTTTATAGCTTAAATCAAATTACGACTAACATAACCATCCGATCTCTACCAAACTTTGCAACAACATACCTTTATGGAGGGAGCATCCTTTGACCAATCTAATAGGCCATTAGCCTAATAGTTTGCGGATGGCGGCCATCTTTGTGTGAAAATCAATTCCCCCTATTAATTCAAACACGGTGAAACCGAATGGAACGAAATTTGGTAGAGAGGTAGCACTAGCAAAGGGCATCTCAGTGTCATGTTTTATATCGCCGCCATATTGACAGAAACGTAATGGCGGCCACACAAATGTTCTAAGCTTAAGTTAAATTACGACTAACATAACCATCCAATCTCTACCAAACTTTGCAACAACATTCCCTTATGGAGGGAGCACCCTTTGACCAATCTAATAGGTTATTAGCCTAATAGTTTGCGGATGGCGGCCATCTTTATCTCAAAATTGATTCCCCCTATTAATTCGAACACGGTGGAACCGAATGGAACGAAATTTGGTATAGAGGTAGCACTAGCAAAGGGCACCTCAGTGTCATGTTTTATATCGCCGCCATCTTGACGGAAACGTAATGGCGGCCACACAAATGTTCAAAGCTTAAATCAAATTACGATTAGCCTAATCATCCAATCTCTAGCAAATTTAGCAACAACATACCTTTATGGAGGGAGCATCCTTTGACCAAACTAATAGGTCATTAGCCTAATATTTTGCGGATGGCGGCCATCTTGGTGTGAAAATCGATTCCCCTTATCAATTCGAACACGGTGAAACCGAATGGAACGAAATTTGGTAGAGAGGTAGCACTAGCAAAGGGCACCTCAGTGTCATATTTTATATCGCCGCCATCTTCACTGAAACGTAATGGCGGCCACACGAATGTTCAAAGCTTAAATCAAATTACGATTAACCTAATCAACCGATCTCTACCAAATTTTGCCACAACATACCGTTATGGAGGGAGCATCCTTTGACCAATCTAATAGGTCATTCGCCTAATAGTTTGCGGATGGCGGCCATCTTTGTGTCAAAATCGATTCCCCCTATTAATTCAAACACGGTGAAACCGAATAGAACGAAATTTGGTACAGAGATAGCACTAGCAAAGGGCATCTCAGTGTCATGATTTATATCGCCGCCATATTGACAGAAACGTAATGGTGGCCACACAAATGTTTAAAGCTTAAATCAAATTACGACTAACATAACCATCCGATCTCTACCAAACTTTGCAACAACATACCTTTATGGAGGGAGCATCCTTTGACCAATCTAATAGGCCATTAGCCTAATAGTTTGCGGATGGCGGCCATCCTTATGTCAAAATTGATTCCCCCTATTAATTCGAACACGGTGGAACCGAATGAACGAAATTTGGTACAGAGGTAGCACTAGCAAAGGGCACCTCAGTGTCATGTTTTATATCGCCGCCATCTTGACGGAAACGTAATGGCGGCCACACAAATGTTCAAAGCTTAAATCAAATTACGATTAGCCTAATCATCCGATCTCTAGCAAATTTAGCAACAACATACCTTTATGGAGGGAGCATCCTTTGACCAAACTAATAGGTCATCAGCCTAATATTTTGCGGATGGCGGCCATCTTTGTGTGAAAATCGATTCCCCTTATCAATTCGAACTCGGTGAAACCGAATGGAACGAAATTTGGTACAGAGCAAAGGGCACCTCAGTGTCATGTTTTATATCACCGCTATCTTGACGGAAACGTAATCGCGGCCACCCAAATGTTAAAAGCTAAAATGTAATTTCGACCAACCTAATAATCTAGTCTCTATCAAATTTTGCAACACCATAACTTTATGTGGGAATCATATTCAAACCAAACTGCAAGAACATCAGCCCAATAGTTTGCAGATGGTGGCCAAGTATGTGTGCAAATCGATTCCCCCTATCAATTCAAACACGGTGAAACCGAATTGAACGAAATTTGGTACAGAGGTAGCACTAGCAAAGGGCACCTCATATTCATGTTTAATATCCCTATAGCACGTTGTATTTCAACAAGCTACTACAACCAACATTCAATCATACTCCGTGAAAAGGACTAAGAGTTATAACAATACCCATGCATTTAGGAGAAAGTAGGCTATATGTTATTTACTGAACATCTTGTTTCCGCTGAGTTTCAAACTTCTCACCTATGTCTTTTAAGAGATACACGCTCCGTTAGGAAACCTTCAACCCCCACTTTTCACCCCTTTCACCTTATAATATACACCACATCGAAAAAGCCTTAGACACATGTCTGCTTATTTTTAATGATTAGTTTATGTGCCGAGTATCACATCCACAAATGAAACCACTCGTGATATATTGTTATTCAATAAAATGCAGGTTCAACCCCCTTAAGACCCCTCTAGAACCTGAATATCCGAAAATCCTCCCTTAGTGTACGGTTTTGACATACAACGAACATATCCCCAAAATGTCATGTTTCTAACTTCATTAATTTTGGCTGGGCGATGATGAGTGAGTGAGTGATTGAGTGAGTCAGGACATTTTCTTTCATTTTTTCTCCAGAATTTCACCTCTCCCCATGAACCCCTTAAATTTGATTTATGAAAAAGAAACTGTCGAACACTTATTTACTTATTTTTAAGCAGTTTTCACTTCCTGAGATTGAAGAGTGAGTGAGTCAGTCAATCAGTTAGGACACTTTCTTTCCTGTCCCCCCCCCCCGAATTTCACCCCTTCCCATGGGCCCCTTAAATTGGATTTATGAAAAAAATAACGGTCAACACCTATTTACTTATCTTTCAGGCTGATGTTTTTCCGCTGAGTTCAAACTCCTCGCCTATGTCGTTTAGGAGATACACGCTCCGTTAGGAATTCTTCAACCCCCACTTTTCACCCCTTTCACCTCATAATATACACCACATCGAAAAACCCTCAGACACGTGTCTTCTTATTTTTAATGATCAGTTTATATGCCGAGTATCACATCCACAAATGAAACCAATCCGGAGTTATTGTTATTCAATGAAATGCAGGTCTTACCCCCTTAACACCCCTTTAGAACCTGAATATCCGAAAAACCTCCCTTAGTGGACGGTTTGGACATATAATGATCATATCCCCAAAATGTCTTGTTTCTAACTTCAATAATTTAGGCTGGGCGATGATGAGTGTGTCAGTACTTTGTATCTTTCAATTTTCTTTTTTCAGAATTTCACCCCTCCCCATGGGCCCCTTAAATTCGATTTATGAAAAAACGGTCAAACACCTATTTACTTATTTTTTAAGCTGATTTTTTCCGCTGAGTTTCAAACTCCTCGCCTATGTCGTTTAAGAGATACACGCTCCGTTAGGAACCCTTCAACCCCCACTTTTCACCCCTTTCACCTCATAATATACACCACATCGAAAAACCCTCAGACACGTGTCTTCTTATTTTTAATGATACGTTTATATGCCGAGTATCACGTCCCTCAATGAAACCAAGCCGGAGATATTGCTATTCAATGAAATGCATGTGTACCCCCTTAAGACACCTTTAGAACCTGAATATCCAAAAATCCTTTCTTAGTGCGCATTTTCGACTTACCACGAACATATCCCCAAAATTTCATGTTTCTAACTTTAATAGTTTTGGCTGGGCGATGATGAGTCAGTCAGTCAGTCAGGACACTTGTTTTTATATAAGAGATAAGTGTTTAAAAAAAACAATAGTATTTACCATTTAAAATGTCTTTCCGTATGTACTTATAGTTTCTTCTTAAAAATAATACGCCTATCAATACAATTCATGAAACTTATTTTAAATTAAAGTACATGTTTTGACCCTTTAATGGCGTCTTCCTCTGCTAACATCTAAAGCAAAATTATTTTAATTAAAACTTAAAGTACAAGCTATATCTACAGTAGGTTCAAAATAAGCTCTAAGTTAAAAAAAGGAAGGAAAGTTCTAGTTTTACGTGACCGTTAATCATATGATCATGAGCCACGGGACCTCCTTTTTACGTGGAATCTGAACCACAGGACATGACATTCCAGTTTGAAAATCTCAAATGCAATGAAGGGGAATGGAACCCGGTCCACATTGGTGAAAGGCCAACAGCTTGACCGTTGCGCCATCATGCCCAGACAAGCTGTTAGTTAGTTAGTTAATGGAGTATTAAGGGGCAAAGCGGCGAGGTCATCTGCCCCTAAAATAAACGGTAAATGAACATTTTTAAAAATTGAATTGAAACAATATTATTTTAAATTTAATGTTCTGTAAGGATATCCATTTATTTACAATTTATTTTGAACCTAGATATAGCTTTATACTCTAAGTATAATTAGAATAGCTTATTGCAATAGAAAAAAGCTGAAGAAGACTCCTTCGAAGGGTCGAAACATGTACCAAAATGCAGCATATGTTTCATGGATTGTTTTGAGAGGCGTATTATTTTTAAGAGGAGCGAAAGGAGAAGACAAATGGAATCACAAGGAATTGCTTCTTCTTGTTCCTTTTGCTTAGCTACTAACACGACATTTCACGAATATATAACATAGTTAGGTTATTTTTAACATAAGAATAATGTAACATTAACCTAGTATCGCATGTACAAATAAAAGTAAAATCCACTAACATATACATTTCTGCAGAGTTTAGCGTTAAACAATTACATGTGATACGATCGCAACTGACAAGATCCGCCTGTCCAGAAGATATTCTTCACGTGGTTTTGTTGATTTGTAGACACTCTTTCTAGATTTTCACCTGGACTGAGAAGGGTGACTCGTACTAGATGTCTTCCCCACCGTGACGACTATTACTAAGTGCAACACTCACTGTACACTTCTGTCATTCATTAACGGAGTTTAAACGGTCAAAATTCACTCAGTATCACTCTGATCCTGTTCACTTGCCTCAGTTACATCCTAGGCAATGGATGTGACCACCACCTCCAGCCAAGGCTCACGCAATGGATCAGGTAATCTTGATCCTAGGATATCTATTTCACGTCACTCTGCGTGGTATGAATTATTCTTGCATTTACTGCAATTACGGTAACTTGTTTTCAATTGTCGGCTGTATACACAAACTGATGAGTACTTATATTTGTAACATGTTAAATTTAGCCCGCAGTATCTTGCGACAAGCTACAGGTTGGCCTATAATTGGTTTAGCAACGCTTCCGGAAATTGCTCTCGCTTCTTCCAAACGTATCTTTAATGAAAATACAGTAAGTTCTATGCTACAAAATAAACTTAGTTTTAAGTTAATACTTGCGGGGTATGTATCATACGAGTATATAAATTGCAATAAAGGAACGTTAAATTGCTAGGTAAAATCACACTACCAACTAAAGGTATTCTCCCCCAACCAGTGATTGCTAGTCAATATAATGTCGTAGATCACCACGCTAATACAGCTACATGAATGCCATCAATTTTAGTGGGGAATAACTCTCAAAGATATCCTGTAATATTTAATGTACTTTACACAACAGGTTTAGTTACAAGCTTTGTGAATGATTATTCAGCAGTTGGTCCTGTAATAGCCTATAAGTTATTGCGCTTATATAATGCAACGTTATGATCTACCAATTCCATTCCAAACTTATTTGAAATAACTTTATTTCTTATTAGCCTCGGTATCATTTAGTAGTTATTAAGTTGGACGTTTGAAGATCTTCAGTAAATAACGATTAGTCCATACTTTAAACCACTTCCTCAAACTTAAAAGAGATCCTGTTGGCTTGAAGAAATGTTTAAAGTGGTAAAAGAAAGCTGAAACCAGATAACTTGTTAAAACTTTTAAGGATGTAATCACAAATTACAAGTTCTCCAAGCCTTGTGTAAACATCCGTTTTTTCTCTAGATTACAAACTTCACGAAGTTGTTTCTTTCAGCGGATAAACATTCATTATTCTCTTCCATTCGAAGAAACCAGTAGCTTCTTGAAAGAAAAATACAGTGCGTCCTTCATAATTATTCGGGCATCCATTACATTCCATAAGTTCGTGTACCGTATTTTGAATGTCTTAAACAGGATCTAACAAAATGGCTAAATAATACTTTAAGACGTGCGTGACTCTTAATTTAAAACGATATCGTTTCGAGGACCACTCAGTTAAAACAAGGAAGGCTTGTAGTTTTTAGTTTTATGTGGCGTATCGGTAGTAGCGTTGGTTGGTTTTAGGGGCTGCGACAACACGGTCATGTTGCCCCGTGTACTTTGGGTGTGTGTAGAATGTGTCTGATAACCGGCGTTAATTGTGAAAGCTGTATTAGTGTGTGTTATCTGTGATTCAGGTAGAAGAACTGCAGACGATTAATTTTTTCAAGTAGTTCCTACTTTTGCCACCAAATGCTACCATCCACGACACCTAGCTGGGGACGCGGCTACTAATTGGCATCGCAGTCAGCACCCGGTGGCGAACGTTGGAACTAATAGGGCGTTCTCAAACTAACCTACAAATGTTTGCCTCCACAGGTGGAATTAGTGGAAGGTTCTTTTTCATGCCACAAATCTATGACATGGGACAGCCGGCTTTACTTCCCCTCCGAAGGAAGGCATACTAAGGGATAATTAACGCTCTTCAAAATCCGACGACTTCGGCTGGGTTTGAACCCCCGATCTTGGGTATAGAAGCTCAGCATGCTACCAACTACGCCACCGAAACTGCTTCGGTAGTAGTGTGTGTATATTTGTGACTGAGGTGGGGATTGGAATCGGCCCTGTTCTTAAATTCGAAACCATCCCGGCATTTTCCTGGAGTAGAAGTGGGAAACCAAGGAAAACTGCTCCCAGGATGGCTCTATTGGGAATCGAACTCACCTCTTCTCAGTTGTGCCACACGGCGCTGAGTGTACCCCATGCCAGCCCTCAGACCAGAATAAAATGTATTGGCTGAACCGGGAATTGAACCCATAGCCATGAATGCTAGCCGCTGCACCAGGAAGTAGTCTATTTCCTAACGACGCTTAAGTTTCGACCCACTTACACAAAATTATTTTTCTCCTACCCATATATCCACAGTAAATACCTGTTTACATCAATCTTGATGTCGCTGAAGAAGAATAAGCTTAAACCACGCCACATCTTCTCAAACTACCGTATTATGTATATAGGGAATGTGAAAAAAGGCGTCCAATAATATCACTGTTGGATAGAGGCTTTATAAAGATTAATTTAAGTATGAAAAGGCATCTTCAGAGTGTTTTGAAAATTATATTCAAATATTTAGAACATGTACTTGACCAAAATATTTGTAAGGATATCCATTTTATTTTATTTCAAATTGATTCTACTATTTTATATTTTACAAGAATATTCATCCATTAAATTTTATATTTTCATCGTTCTTATTCATAGTTTATCCAGTGTATTCATTTCAACCTGTATATATTTTACTTAATTTTATTTCACACTAGCTTCGCCCAGGGCCGTGGAGAGCGAGAACGGGCCCTAGGGCTATCGCTTACGGGCCCCCTCCATATTTTTCGTCCCATGACATCGTGTAAATATCAAATTTGCTTTCTTTATTTTTAAAGCCCCCTAAAAAACTGTGTGCATTTTATTTAATTTACTTATTTTGGAACTTTCTTATTTTGTTGATTGTAAATTTGCAATGTCGTTTCTGTTGTATCTGACCGAAAATTTACTCTCTCTCATCACAAGAACAAGTTTTAACGCCTTTCACCATCTTATGTACTAAAATTCGAACTTTGCGAAGGTACATTAATGTAGCAATTAGGTCGAGTTGAAATGTTATTTAGAAACTTTCCTCCCTACAAACATTGGAAACTTTGCTATATCTCTGGCCGCAAAAATATGAAGATAATGGTTATTTACATGTTCTCTTGATAGTATTTTGTAGGATAGTCAATTGATTCAGTTACACTGAATATCATAAAGGGTCCAAGTTGTTGGCGAATACGTAAACGTGTCTACTCTGGGTTTTTCTACTTTCGCGGGCCCCTCAGCAAGACCGGGCCCCAGGGCTACAGCCCCGTTTGCCCCTCCCTCTCGTCGGGCCTGGTTCGCCCGGGAATAGTTGTGAATGCATTACGTTATAAGCGCTTTTTTTTTCGATGTCAATGAACTACGACCTATATCCGTTTTACGTCTCGGCATGATGGGTTAAAATCACTGACTGGACTAATAATAATTATATTATCATGAAGACAACACAAATCCCCCTTCCGACCAATGTAAAAACACTTATAGTGGACGATGTATTGAAGATAGAGATATGCTCTCCCGGGCTTTTTTGTAGAACTTTTCATGCTGAATAATTCTTACACCTCTCCCGGGCTTTTTTTTTTTTGTAGAACTTTTCATGCTGATTAATTCTTACACTCATAGTATATTGATATTTGTAACGGTTTGCCCAGCGTAAGCCTAAAACGTGCACGGACGCCAGGTTCTTTTTCGACTTTTTCAGTGTAATCGTTTCTGCTTGGCTTCCTTTGATCATAAATAAATTATTTTCTATAAAAACCTTCCTCAATATATCCTTTACAGAATGGTGAAAACTGCATCAAACTGTGGGCGGCTTCGGTGGCGTAGTTGGTAGCATGCTGAGCTTCTATGCCCAAGATCGCGGGTTCAAATCTGGCCGAGGTCGTCGGATTTTTTAAGAGCGTTAAAAATCCCCCAGTATGCCTTCCTTCGGAGGGGAAGTAAAGCCGGCGGTCCCAAGTCATAGATTTATGGCATGTTAAAAAACCTTCCACTAATTACACTTGTGTGAAGCTAAATTGTATAGGTTAAGAATGTAAACAACGCTCTTAGGTTCCTATGTTCGTTGCCAAGAGCTGACTGTGGTGGCGTCTGGTAGCTAAGTTCTGAACTAATAGTCGTTGATGGTGGCGTTTGGCGGCAAAAGTAGGAACTGTTTGAAAAATTCAAAAGTCCGCAGTCCTTACTTGAATTAAAAAATTCCTCTCGGCACGCCGGAAGGCGGAGGTAGATTTCACCGGGCAAACTAGGGGATAGGCTATAATAGGCAAAATATGCAGGTTTTCGTAGGAGGATCAGGCCTCATTTATTGCGAGAAAGTATTTTACAATTGGAGGTTAGTTAACATTTTTTCGTCTTTCTATGCCTACTTTTAACATTTTACTGTATTATGGGGATGGTAACCTTCTTGTCATTTGGGGTTAATTTTTATACTTGTGATCACACTGTCCTTATGCAAGGTTTGGAACTAATGTGTAACTATCTAACAGTCTGTTACTTCTTCACGCAAAATTTTATCTCCCGCAGAGATGTTGGTTGGTTCCTCAGTTTAGGGGCTGCGACAAGGTGGTCATGTAACCCCATGTACATTGGGTGTGGGTAGAATCTGTCTGATAAACGGTGTTATTTGTGATGACTGTATTAGTCTGTAATTCAGGTAGGGTCTGCAGACGGTCAATTTTAAGTAGTAGTACCTAATTTTGTACCAAATACTGACGTCAACGACACCTAGCTGTGAACTTGGCTGCTAGATGCCACCGCAACCAGCAACTTGCAACGAACGTTGTAACTTCCCCTCCGAAGGAAAGCATGCTGACGGATTTTTAGCGCTCTTAGAAAATCCGGCGACTTTGGCCGGCTTTGAACCAGCACCTTGGGCATAGAAGTTCAGCATGCTACCAGTTAGCCGCTTCCCTCATAGTCAGATGAAACAAGAAGTTCCGTGACGAACTAAAGAGCCTACTTTTCTTAAAATTAAGATTCATGCCATAGATTAATCTACAGTATATGAACCTATCTAGAATAATGACGAAATTAAGTAGGTAATATCGAAATGTCTTAATTAGTTCGAAATAAGGTATACTAGGCATAATGTAGCCTAATAGAGCAATACAGTTGGCAGCTCTGGTGACTGAATATATTCTTACTTCCATCTCCTAAGGTACAGAATACAAAATGTGGTTGAAGTCCAAAGGACGTTACATGGATTTAGACATTGGATCTATTAGTACACGTAAAAGCATGTTGGCAACAATGTCATGCGAGTGCAGGTCAGAAATAATCTGAAATATTATATATTTTTGTGCCAATTTTGGATGAAATCCTTTTGTTGGTATAGAAGTTACATGTATTTAAAAATTGGTCCTATCAGAAGTTACTCCAAATTAATGTAATATGTCGGGTAATTTACGTGTGCATAGTTTAAAGCTGTCAGCTTGCATACTTTCTGATATATTTGGATACAAAATAGAGAGCAATTATTAACAGTTGGTAGCCCTGGTGGCTCTTAAGAATACACTCAGTCATATATGTTTATGTACACATATTACATACAAAATTTGGTTGAAATCCAATTGATAGTATAGAAGTTATATGCATTTAAAAATTGGACTTATCAGAAGGCTTAAAATTATTTTGGCAACGCTGTCATGTATGGCCACCTGGAAATTAAACTGAAATAGTATTATCTACATGTGTGCCAATTTTAGAATAGCTCCCATGTATACCTTCCAAGATATCCAACATGGAGCTCAAATTTCTAGTGCGTTTTTTTAGCAGTTGGCAGCACTGGCATCTTTTTCAAATATGGGCCTGAGATATTCCGGTATACATCTTTACTCATACTAAATTTGGTTTCGATTGCTGCAGCCGTTTAGGAGTTGATAGGGGGGGGGGGGACACACACACACAGCCAGACAGACAGAAGGACAGACACATTTTCCCGGATATATCTTATGTCTACTTTTTCCTCATTTTTGAAAAGTGTGAAAAGTAGGCTAAAAATGAATGGCGTTGTCTTGGCAACCTCTGATAGATCATCCCTTATCAATTTAAAAGCGTTGTTATGGTAACCTCTGATGGCACTTGGCATTTTTTAAAATTCCGAAATCATTTTTCTCATCCTTTGGCGTAATGGTGGGTCATATCAAAAATTCTTTCAGACAAAAGTTTTAGGTAATTATTAGGGGAATATTTTCCATTTTGTACGGTTTTGATATTGTGCCTATTAAGAGAGATATGATTAATGTTTCCCGAAAAACCCACTTTTTTCCACCCCTTTGGTCAATGGTTGATGCTATCAAAAAACGTATTTGACATAAATTTTTGGCACGTATCCGACACATATTATGAACTTTGAATGGATTCGATATTTCACGTATTAAGAGAGTTATAGCGAAATTTCACTTTATCGAAAAATGCCCCCCATTTTCACCCCCTTCACCCGATTTTGCCCAATAACGAACTCGACCGAGATTGTATAGGGATACATATTATGTAAAAAATTCAAAGTGATTGGTGCAAAATTACGGCAGTTATCGTGTCCACAAGAAACTGATATATATATACAAGGTGTATTTGATATGATGGAAGTCCGTTACACTGGTGATAGAAGAGACTATTCTAAGCTTCCTAGGTAAAAGATTTGTCACCTATCTTGAAATTGATAATTAATCATTAAAAAGTCAATGTTTTAAGTTATTTCAGAAACTAATCTGGCAGAAAGTGGTGCGGCACGCTGGGGTAAACGAGGCGGAGCCAGGAGAGACGACGCGCGAAGGGGAAGTTGTTACGTAATCGGAGCATTGACCTTACCGGTTGACTTGAGGGGTGGTAGGCTATCAGCTGTTATGAGGATGAGCTCTACTGTCTCCTAAGAAAATGTGCATTGCCGTTGTTGTTGTTGTTGTTGTTGACAACGCACGCAATGGCTTGGGACGTTAGGATCGGTAGTATTGTGTAGCCTACTTTGTAAGTGTGGAATTCATTGATTGATGTTCATGTATAAAATAATTTCGATACTCAGCCCTGATGTATCATTGGCGTCCGTGTCGGACCTTCTGTTGACTAGTTTCTGAAAATACTAAAAACATTCACTTAATGAAATGCAGTGTGACAAAATTCCGACATCCCGTAGTCTGTTCAGAACTAGGCATTTAGGACGGAAGTAAAATACTTGATGTTTTGTTTGAGAGGCTTGGCGATTTTGGTCATTTAGCCCCATGTAGCTGGGTGTGGGTAGAATTTGTGAGATAACCTGTGTTTTGTGGTTTCTGTAGTAATGTGGGTATTTGTAATTCAGGTGAGGATTCGGAAGAAGGCGCCGGCCCTGTGGTATTGGGGCAGTGCAACTGCCTATCACCTGGAGGCCCTGGGTTCGATACTGGCTCCATCAGGGATATTAGAAACTGACGTGAGGGCTGGAACGCAGTGCACTAAGCCTCGTGGGGGCAATTGAGTAGCTGTCTGACAGTGAGGCAGTGCCCGAGTCAGGAAAATCAAGATTAATGGCCGAGGGGACCCGATGCACTGACCACGCGTCACCCTAATATCTGCAGGCCAAATGGCTGGACAGCGGTCGCTTGGTAGGCCTAGGCCCTTCATGGGCGGCACTGCCAGCGGTTATGATTATTGAGAAGAAGGCGGCCGTGGCCTTAAGTTAGGAACAATCCCGACATTTGCCTGGGATAGAAGTGGGAACCCATGGAAAACTACTTCCAATATTTAATACTAGTTCGGTACCACATGTTCATATTGTGAATTGTCCCATCCCATCTCCAGCCCTCGGGTGGCCATTAACTGGAGAGGGGGGGGGGGGAGGGTTGATTTATTGGTTCATCAACAATGTAAATACATATGAAAATACACGAAAATGAAAATAAAATACAAATACATTGTTATAATACAGTGTTATAATAATAATAGTCTAGTAATAGTAATAATAATAGTCTAATAATAATAAGAGTCAGCATGTGTAGTTCTGGTGGTAGAGTGCTAACCTTCCCGAGGGTGCGATCTACGTTCAGTCATGTAGTAAATGAATGGGATCTAATACGATCATCTCCATGGATTTCATGGCACATACAAGAAATCCTACGTACATTAAAGTCTGGCAACTCGACATACCAAAAAGAAACATAAAAGAAGTTAGTGTGTCTAATAATAATGTTATTGGTTTTACGTCCCTTTTAACTACTGTGGCTTTTAGAGACGCCGGGGTGCCGGAATTTCGCCCCGAAGGGGATTTTTAACGTGCCAGTAAATGTACTGACACGGCTCCCTCGCATTTGCGCACCCTCAAATGCCAGCTGACTGCGCCAGGATACGAACCTGCAACCTAGGGCCCAGCAAGCGAGAACGTTACCGCTGAGCCACGCAGCCAGTCTGTTAGTGTGTCTAAAAGCCTATTATTACTATTATTAGTATTATTAATATGTTTATTAGAGTTGTTGCACTATCTTCACATAAAGATAGACCAACAGTTCCTTAAATTAATTTACCAAATCTTTAGGATTTCTATTTTCTATGCATAGTCCATGAAGCTGGCAAAATCCTAGACAGATCCACCATCACTAGTCATGTAGCCACTCCCCATGAAAGTGTGAATCAGCTGTTCATAGGCTCGGTTTGTGTATTTCAATGTCATTGGCAGACAAGGCGAGGAGGTCACTCAACTGCAGACTCTGGTCAACATTCCTCAGCGTAGGAGGGGAGGGTAACGGGGAGAAGTCAGCTCTGCTGCTGAGGGGAACGAAGTGAAAGCCCGTTTCCAAGACATTGACCGACGATTTTTGTGATTTAATTCCACCTACACTAATTAAGATCCGACTTAATTTCATGAAGATATTTGCTTAGAATACCATCTTCTATCACCAGTGTAAAGGACTTCCATCATATCAAATACACCCTGTATATATATACATATATACCAAAATTATATATAAACTTTTGAACTGACGGTGGTTTTGGGGTCTGGGGGATGTGAAACGCGAAGATATGTCGAAATTTTCCGGAAGTCGAAACATGGTACCCATTGCAATAGTTAGCTTTCTAATGAAATCTACCTAAAACAGATAACTCACACTAATACAGTCATTAAAATTAACACCGATTATCAGACAGATTCTACATACACCCAAAGTACAAGGGGCTACAATGACCGCGTTGTCGCAGCCCCTAAACTGAGGAACCAACCAACCAACTGCATCAAAATCAATCAAGTGGTTCTTGAGATTACCCGTGATATCCAAGAATCAGGGACTTAGTTTTATACTAAGTAGAGATTAGTTTTAAATTAATTTCTTAAGGTTTAATTCTAATTTGCTGAAGGTCCCATTGTTGGATATAAACATGTACTGATTTGAATATAATTTGTATTGATTGGCGGAGCATTTTAAATTAATTATTTGCATTAAGTACCAAAAATCTAGAAAGCCAGTGTTGCCTGTTAATTACCAAATGATTACCGGTACTTTTGATGTGTAACATCTTTCCTCTTGGTTGCTGGACATTTTTGTAGGAGTGATTTTGAAAAATGGGACGGAAGTGGATCGGACCTAAGTTTGTAAGACGCACTGCCAACTGGATCGTATCCTGGACATTCATCACACACAAAAATCTTTTTTATTTACACACTAATAATACATAACAATTCCAAGACTCTCTTTTCTGCACTGCCCACTTGATATTTCTACTCTCGCACTGCCTTCTTGATTGTTCTCGCACTGCCTTCCTGATACTCTGCTGCTAATCATATCAAAATGACTCATTTTAACAGAATCCATATGAAATTACGTGTTGGTCTGTGAATCAAGAGGTCCGGGAACTGGGCAAGCCTTTCGTGATCTACTGCTGTAGACATTGCATTTACTCGCAAGTTGGCCTATTTATAGGGAATTTAAGGTTATGAGCGGTGTCGCGTCTATTAATCTAGTTGATCCATATAGTATTCTTTATTAAGGCTAGTGCTGGTGGAAGCTACAAATCATCTAATAAAATGAGTTCCGTATTATTAACTACAAAATCTATAAAATACTCCCTTTTACAATAGATTAATATCTGTGCCAATAATACTATAAAATACCGGTGTATCAACAATTTCACGTGAGTTTTCTTCTATGTCAGATATTACACAAAATATGCGACTACTGTAAAGCTGGTCAAGTTTTTTTAAAATTTGCAAATCCATTCAGGTCTGTGTAATTTGTCCATGTCTGTGCCTAAAACATTTCAAAAGTGAATTAAATATATTTTTATGGCTTGAAGTAACTTTCTGTAACCTCCAACTTTAAATAACCGTATGTTTGTGACTCAGAGAGTAGAGCTTCATCCTTTGATTAAGATGGTCCACACGGATTTTTGTCACAGCAATTTTCTCCTCTGCATGCATATTTTCCTGTGTAGCGACAGAACCTCATTAAAAAGTGTAATTGAGTTTTTAAAAGACGCACAGTGGCAAGTTAGGTCCTGCTACTGGCATTAAAATGTAACCGCAATATTGATTTCCTCCTGTTACTTGCGACGTAGCCTGTCACGCTTATACGACTATTCAGAAAGTGGTTCTAAATTGAAAAGCTTACTTTCAACGTTACAGAATCCCTAAAATTTTGAGTTCAACACGACCAGGTGTTGACATTGGGATGGATTTTATGGATGAGATTGATGTGACGGATTGATGGTGACCTTCGACAATGTATGACAATCAGGTTCAGGATTTTTATGCTGCTGCATATTCAGCGACCCATTCATACGCGTATTACGCTTTTCAATGGGAAACACCTATACGAGAAGTATTTCGTCACTGGACATACAATACCACGTATCAGACGATGGTCCAATATTTTCCTTATGATCGGTCACGTATTTGAATGTGCCGTTCAACAGAACAATTTACGTTAGGATCATTTTCCTGCGTATGAGCATAAAAGAATGAGCTTTAAATTCTTGGAGCTGCAGAAAAGTATATTTCCGGGTAAATATGACCCTTTTGATGCCAAGCTATTATAGTAGGATATAAAGGGCGGTTCTGGGGCAGGGGCTAATGGGCAAGATGGCTGCCGCGCGCAACCGCCCTATGTTATTCTTATGGAGGGGTCAGTCATAGCTGGGGCAGGGGCTAATGGGCAAGATGGCCGCCACTCTCCGAGACCGTGGGTGACGTCACAGGGGGAGGTCGGCCGTGTAGTTGCTAAATGGAATATTTATTATTATTATTATTATTATTATTATTATTATTATTATTATTTGGTAATTATTGATTGATCATGTACAATCTAGACCAACCTTATATTGTACACCTCGTGGTGTAGCGGCTAGTAATCTTGAATGACACTGCGGAGACCCGTGTTCGATTCCTGGCTCTGTCAAGAAATTTAATTCTGGGCTGAGGGCTGGAAGGGGGTACACTCATTCTTGTGAGGCAAAAAACTGAGAGGAGCAGGGTTTGATTCCTACCTCAGTCATTCTGGACGTAGTTTTTTGTGGTTTCCCAATTTAACTCCAGGCAAATGGCAAGAGGTACCGTAACTGAAGGCCATGACAGCCTCCTTTCCAATCCTCATTTAAATTACAAGTGCACACACTAATACAGCCATACAATAGCACAGGTTATTAGACAACACACACCCCCAAGTACAGTATACAGGGCTACATGACCATGATATCACAAAACCCCTAAAGAATCAACAACAACAACTGATATTCATTAAACATCTCTTGGTGTAGTGCCTAGCATTCTTGACTGTCACTGCTTAGGCATGGGTTCGATTCCTGGCTCTGCTAAGAAATTTAATTTTGGTCTGAGGACTGGAATGGGGTACACTCAGCCTCGTGAGGCAAAACTGGGAAGAGGTGGGCTTGATTCCTACCTCAGCCATTCTAAGAGTTTTTTCTGTGGTTTCCCACTCACACACTCTAGGCAAATGCTAGGATATATCTTAAGTTAAGGTCACGACCACCTCCTTTCCAATCCTTATCTGAATTATTAATACAGCCATTGCAACAACACAGGTTATCAGACAACACACACCCCAAGTACAGTATACAGGGCTACATGACCATGATATCACAAAACCCCTAAAGAATCAACAACAACAACTGATATTCATGAAACATCTCTTGGTGTCGTGGCTAGCATTCTTGACTGTCACTGCTTAGGCATGGGTTCGATTCCAGTCTCTGCTAATGATTTTAATTTTGGTCTGAGGACTGGAATGGGGTACACTCAGCCTCGTGAGGCAAAACTGGGAAGAGGTGGGCTTGATTCCTACCTCAGCCATTCTAAGAGTTTTTTCTGTGGTTTCCCATTCACACACTAGAGGCAAATGCTAGGATATATCTTAAGTTAAGGCCACGACCACCTCCTTTCCAATCCTTATCTGAATTACTAATACAGCCATTGCAACAACACAGTTTATCAGACAACACACACCCCAAGTACAGTATACAGGGCTACATGACCATGATATCACAAAACCCCTAAAGAATCAACAACAACAACAACCAACAACAACAACAACAACAACAACAACAACAACAACAACAACAACAACAACTGATATTCATGAAACATCTCTTGGTGTAGTGGCTAGCATTCTTGACTGTCACTGCTTATGCACGGGTTTGATTCCTGGCTCTGCTAAGAAATTTAATTTTGGTCTGAGGACTGGAATGGGGTACACTCAGCCCAGTGAGGCAAAACTGGGAAGGGATGGGCTTGATCCCTACCTCAGCCATTCTAAGAGTTTTTTCTGTGGTTTCCTACTAACACACTCTAGGCAAATGCTAGGATATATCTTAAGTTAAGGCCACGACCACCTCCTTTCCAATCCTTATCTGAATTACTAATACAGCCATTACAATAACACAGGTTATCAGACAACACACACCCCAAATACAGTAAACTGTGCTACATGACCATGATATCACAAAACCCCTAAAGAATCAACAACAACAACTGATATTCATGAAACATCTCTTGGTGTAGTGCCTAGCATTCTTGACTGTCACTGCTTAGGCACGGGTTCGATTCCTGGCTCTGCTAAGAAATTTAATTTTGGTCTGAGGACTGGAATGGGGTACACTCAGCCTCGTGAGGCAAAACTGGGAAGGGATGGGCTTGATTCCTACCTCAGCCATTCTAAGAGTTTTTTCTGTGGTTTCCCACTCACACACTCTAGGCAAATGCTAGGATATATCTTAAGTTATGGACACGACCACCTCCTTTCCAATCCTTATCTGAATTACTAATACAGCCATTACAAGAACACAGGTTATCAGACAACACACACCCCAAATACAATATACTGTGCTACATGACCATGATATCACAAAACCCCTAAAGAATCAACAACAACCAACAACAACAACTGATATTCATGAAACACCTCTTGGTGTCGTGGCTAGCATTCTTGACTGTCACTGCTTAGGCATGGGTTCGATTCCAGGCTCGGCTAAGAAATTTAATTTTGGTCTGAGGACTGGAATGGGGTGCACTCAGCCTCGTGAGGCAAAACTGGGAAGAGGTGGGCTTGATTCATACCTCAGCCATTCTAAGAGTGTTTTCTGTGGTTTCCCACTCTTACATTCTTAAGCAAATGCCGGGATGGTACCTAACTTAAGGCTACAGCTGCTTGCTACCCAATACCTACCTCTATTACAAATACATACAGTAGTACAGACACAGGTTATCAGACAGCTTTTACATACACTCAAGTTCATAGGGTTACAAACGAAGAGGTATTAAGACTAGTGGGAGAGAAGAAATGTTTCTGGCGACTGTTAATGAAGAGAAGAGATAGTTTGGTAGGACACATACTAAGACACCCAGGATTAGCAGGCTTAGTTATGAAATAAAGGGTTGAAGACAAGAACTGTAGGGGTAGACCAAGGTAAGAATATTTTAAATAGATTTCCTTGAATGTACTGTAGGTTGTTGTGGTAGCTATATAGAAATGGAACGATTAGCTCAAGACAGTGATGGATAAACAATTGTTTCAAACCAGACAAAAAAGAAAAAACTAAAAGCACAACAAAAAATAGCAAAGTCTGTAAAAAATACATCATTAGCTTACCTCTTATTACACACTGTTCAATCCGCTTGGGAATATCACTGTTTTACACACACAGTCATTGTAACTTAGCCAAAATATAATTATTATATGAAAATACTCTTAAGTCGTATAAAATTTACAACTCACACACTCAAGCACACGGGGCTGGTGACTGAAAATGCACTAAAAATACACACTGTTTAATAATATCGTAATGTTCGCTAGCAACTCAGTACCTCCAGTGACCAGCTAGTCTGGGAGAGCTAACAGAGATTGCTGTGACAGTTGAAATGTTATCCTGTATGATAACGCGAAGCACGTACACATCTGAAAGACTCTTTTTTTATAGAGATCTAGCTACAGAGTATGGATATTTAGATTACTTTAAATGTTGTAAAATTTTCATTTTATTATCGTTTGATGTATTTCCCAACTCTGGGGACTGAATCGGAGCACTGTATAGAAATATAGAGCTTGATGGCGTAGTGGTTAAGCAGTTTAACTTTCACTGCGAAGACCAGGGTTCGATCCCCAACTCTGCCAAGAAATGTAATTCTGGTTTGAGAGCTGGAACGGGGTACACTTAGCCATGTGAGGCAAAACTGAAAAGAAGTGGGTTCGAGTCCTACCTCAGACATCCTGGAAGTGGTTTTCTATGGTTTTCCACTTGTACTTCAGGTGAATACCGGGATGATTCCTAATTTAAGTGTGCGCCTGCATCCTTCCCAATCTTCATCTAATTACAGATACACACACTACTGCAGCCATCACAATAACACAGGTTATCAGACAAATTCAACACACACACCTAAATACGCAGGACTAAATGATTGCGATGTCTAAGCCCTTCAAAGCAACAACGACAACAACGTAACATGAGACTGTACAAGGTAGACTATCATAAGAGTCCACTTCGTTGTGAAGTGGCTAGCATTCTAGGTCGTCACCTTGGAGGCCTAAGTTTGATTTCCGGCTCTGCCAAGAAATTTAACTTTGGTCTATACTAGGCTTTGTAAGGAAAAACCGAAAAGAGGTGGGGGTTCAACTTCCAGCTCACCTATCCTGGAGAGGTTTTCCGTGGTTTCCCACTTGTACTTCAGGTGAATACCGGGATGATGCGTAATTTAAATGTACGCCTGCATCCTTCCCAATCCTCATCTAATTACAAATACACACACTACTTCAGTCATTACAATAACACAGGCTATCACAAAATCGTATACACCAAGACGTCTAAACCCTCAAACGAAATGCATATGTACTTTGAATTGGCAGGTGAAAAGCTAAAGGAAGTAGGAGACTTTTTGCTACTTAGAAAGCAAAATAATAGTAATGGACGAAGCAAAGAGGATATACTATGAATTGCAGCCAATGGCCATAGCTGTGCATTTTTTATTTGACGCCTGAGGTCTCCCAACAAGTTCAATTTCATGTACGTCTAACTTTGGTTATCAAATGCTACTGTCACTAACTCTAAGTGGCGAACGTTGGAACTTATTAGAGCGCTACTAATTAACCAAATATAGCCTATAAAGTTTACCACACACTACCAATTGCAGTGCTAGGTTCTTTTACGTGGAACAAATGTATGACATGGGACCGCAGGCTTTACTCCCACCCCCCCTCCGAAGGAATGCATACTGAAGGAATTAGTGCTTTCAAAAATCCGACGACTTTGGCCGGGTTTGAACCAGTTATATTGAGCCCAGCTGTTAACTACACCACAGAAGCCGTTACATTGACATAGGCAATCACGCATATTCCAGAAACATTATGTACATGGGTTTTAAATAGCCACAATAAAGGATAAGCCCTAAAGTGTGACCCTGAGGCTAATTGGTTAGCATGGTAGACTTTGACCTTATGGGATTTAGCTTTCACTCCTAGGATTTTAATGTGTTATGGAAATAGGAAACATAATTATGGAAAGAAAGGTTGAGGCTAAGAACTGCAGTGTAGTTCAAGGTTCGAATATGCTAAACAGATTGTCTTGGATGTAGCTTTATTTAGCATGAGCAGGGAGTAACTACCAACCTTGTAAAGAAAACTGAGACGTGATAAACTCATTTCTACCTCAGTCATATTGTTTCATGGTTTTACCACTTTTATTTATGGCAAATGCATGGATGATTCTTAACTTAAGGTTATGACTGCCTCCTTCCCAATCCTCACTTAAGTTTAAAAATCTGTACACCAATAACTATGCGGGAATCATTTATCTATTGGTTCTTTGTTATTGGAGTCGTTGCTCACAATTTGACGCACACGACTAGTTCATGTTATAACTACATAGGGTTACAAACGAAGAGGTATTACGACTAGTGAAAGAGGAGAGATGTTTCTGGCGACTGCTAATCAAGAGAAGAGATAGGTTGGTAGGACACAAACTAAGACACACAGGAATAGCAAGCTTAGTTATGGAAGGGAGGGTCGAGGGCAAGAACTGTAGGGGTAGACCAAGGTTGGAATATGTTAAACAGATTGCCTCAGATGTAGGGTGTGGTAGCTATGTAGAGATGAAACGATTAACTCAGGACAGGGAAGCATGGAGAGCTGCATTAAACCAGTCAAAAGACTGAAGAAACAAACAACAACGTGTTTTTGATTTAGTCAATGTCAAAAGTTCATGATTGCGAAACACGATTTTATCATTACATATACCTTATCCCAAAGCATATGTATTTACATTCAATTGTATACAACCTCATAAACTACACTAATTTACACTTAACCTAATCAGGAAATAGTTTTTTTTATTTTCATTTTTATATTTCACACAATTGCAATTTTACAATTTTCCATTTTCAGTTTTTAAAAATGTCAGTTTTACGTTTTTGAACTCTGTCAATATGGAAACATGGATTTTCCAATTTGTTATTTACACATTTGTCAATTTTACAATTTTCCATTTACAGTTTTTAAAAAAGTCAGTTTAATTTTTTTGAATTTCATAATATGGAAACATGGATTTTCCAATTTGTTATTTGTCAATTACACAATTTTCCATTTACATTTTTTTAAATTTAGTTTATAGTTTTTCAATTTTTGTCAATATGGAAACATGGATTTTCCAATTTTGTGTTTTACATGTTTTTCATTTTTGGTCCTTGTACAAAAGTTCATATTTGCATTAGGAGTGGGAGGTGGGTAGTAATTAAAATGTATAAGCAGTGTCCATACAATATTTCGTTATTAATTCAAATACATTTACAATATGTACACATATTACATTTGTTATTTTTGTTTTTTCTATGTTTTATTTATTTTTAAGTATGAATACCATTTTCCCCCATTGCATGCTATAGTAAAAAAAAGTCGTAGATCTTTTTTCCATGGTGAACAATAGGCATGAAAACGTCATTATCAACATTATTATTATCAGCATGATCATAAGCAGCATTATTATCATAATCTTTATCACTAACATTATAATCACCATGATCATTCTCAACATTACTAGATCTGTCCAATTACTCTTGTTCCTCTTTCACAGGGTCCTCGTGTAGAGTTGGTGTTGCTTTTGATAGTGATAAGGGGTTTTTGAACGTTGAACTATCTTGAGCAGCAATATTGTTTTCTCGAACTTGCTTTTTAGTATTTTCATGATTGTTTGTAAACAGTAACCGTGGTTTGCTTGGAGCAAATGTTTCCATATTATGAAATTCAAAAAAATTAAACTGACTTTTTTAAAAACTGTAAATGGAAAATTGTAAAATTGACAAATGTGTAAATAACAAATTGGAAAATCCATGTTTCCATATTGACAGAGTTCAAAAACGTAAAACTGACATTTTTAAAAACTGAAAATGGAAAATTGTAAAATTGCAATTGTGTGAAATATAAAAATGAAAATAAAAAAAACTATTTCCTGATTAGGTTAAGTGTAAATTAGTGTAGTTTATGAGGTTGTATACAATTGAATGTAAATACATATGCTTTGGGATAAGGTATATGTAATGATAAAATCGTGTTTCGCAATCATGAACTTTTGACATTGACTAAATCAAAAACACGTTGTTGTTTGAGTCTTCAGTCTTTTGACTGGTTTAATGCAGCTCTCCATGCTTCCCTGTCCTGAGTTAATCGTTTCATCTCTACATAGCTACCACACCCTACATCTGAGGCAATCTGTTTAACATATTCCAACCTTGGTCTACCCCTACAGTTCTTGCCCTCGACCCTCCCTTCCATAACTAAGCTTGCTATTCCTGTGTGTCTTAGTTTGTGTCCTACCAACCTATCTCTTCTCTTGATTAGCAGTCGCCAGAAACATCTCTCCTCTTTCACTAGTCGTAATACCTCTTCGTTTGTAACCCTATGTAGTTATAACATGAACTAGTCGTGTGCGTCAAATTGTGAGCAACGACTCCAATAACAAAGAACCAATAGATAAATGATTCCCGCATAGTTATTGGTGTACAGATTTTTAAACTTAAGTGAGGATTGGGAAGGAGGCAGTCATAACCTTAAGTTAAGAATCATCCATGCATTTGCCATAAATAAAAGTGGTAAAACCATGAAACAATATGACTGAGGTAGAAATGAGTTTATCACGTCTCAGTTTTCTTTACAAGGTTGGTAGTTACTCCCTGCTCATGCTAAATAAAGCTACATCCAAGACAATCTGTTTAGCATATTCGAACCTTGAACTACACTGCAGTTCTTAGCCTCAACCTTTCTTTCCATAATTATGTTTCCTATTTCCATAACACATTAAAATCCTAGGAGTGAAAGCTAAATCCCATAAGGTCAAAGTCTACCATGCTAACCAATTAGCCTCAGGGTCACACTTTAGGGCTTATCCTTTATTGTGGCTATTTAAAACCCATGTACATAATGTTTCTGGAATATGCGTGATTGCCTATGTCAATGTAACGGCTTCTGTGGTGTAGTTAACAGCTGGGCTCAATATAACTGGTTCAAACCCGGCCAAAGTCGTCGGATTTTTGAAAGCACTAATTCCTTCAGTATGCATTCCTTCGGAGGGGGGGTGGGAGTAAAGCCTGCGGTCCCATGTCATACATTTGTTCCACGTAAAAGAACCTAGCACTGCAATTGGTAGTGTGTGGTAAACTTTATAGGCTATATTTGGTTAATTAGTAGCGCTCTAATAAGTTCCAACGTTCGCCACTTAGAGTTAGTGACAGTAGCATTTGATAACCAAAGTTAGACGTACATGAAATTGAACTTGTTGGGAGACCTCAGGCGTCAAATAAAAAATGCACAGCTATGGCCATTGGCTGCAATTCATAGTATATCCTCTTTGCTTCGTCCATTACTATTATTTTGCTTTCTAAGTAGCAAAAAGTCTCCTACTTCCTTTAGCTTTTCACCTGCCAATTCAAAGTACATATGCATTTCGTTTGAGGGTTTAGACGTCTTGGTGTATACGATTTTGTGATAGCCTGTGTTATTGTAATGACTGAAGTAGTGTGTGTATTTGTAATTAGATGAGGATTGGGAAGGATGCAGGCGTACATTTAAATTACGCATCATCCCGGTATTCACCTGAAGTACAAGTGGGAAACCACGGAAAACCTCTCCAGGATAGGTGAGCTGGAAGTTGAACCCCCACCTCTTTTCGGTTTTTCCTTACAAAGCCTAGTATAGACCAAAGTTAAATTTCTTGGCAGAGCCGGAAATCAAACTTAGGCCTCCAAGGTGACGACCTAGAATGCTAGCCACTTCACAACGAAGTGGACTCTTATGATAGTCTACCTTGTACAGTCTCATGTTACGTTGTTGTCGTTGTTGCTTTGAAGGGCTTAGACATCGCAATCATTTAGTCCTGCGTATTTAGGTGTGTGTGTTGAATTTGTCTGATAACCTGTGTTATTGTGATGGCTGCAGTAGTGTGTGTATCTGTAATTAGATGAAGATTGGGAAGGATGCAGGCGCACACTTAAATTAGGAATCATCCCGGTATTCACCTGAAGTACAAGTGGAAAACCATAGAAAACCACTTCCAGGATGTCTGAGGTAGGACTCGAACCCACTTCTTTTCAGTTTTGCCTCACATGGCTAAGTGTACCCCGTTCCAGCTCTCAAACCAGAATTACATTTCTTGGCAGAGTTGGGGATCGAACCCTGGTCTTCGCAGTGAAAGTTAAACTGCTTAACCACTACGCCATCAAGCTCTATATTTCTATACAGTGCTCCGATTCAGTCCCCAGAGTTGGGAAATACATCAAACGATAATAAAATGAAAATTTTACAACATTTAAAGTAATCTAAATATCCATACTCTGTAGCTAGATCTCTATAAAAAAAGAGTCTTTCAGATGTGTACGTGCTTCGCGTTATCATACAGGATAACATTTCAACTGTCACAGCAATCTCTGTTAGCTCTCCCAGACTAGCTGGTCACTGGAGGTACTGAGTTGCTAGCGAACATTACGATATTATTAAACAGTGTGTATTTTTAGTGCATTTTCAGTCACCAGCCCCGTGTGCTTGAGTGTGTGAGTTGTAAATTTTATACGACTTAAGAGTATTTTCATATAATAATTATATTTTGGCTAAGTTACAATGACTGTGTGTGTAAAACAGTGATATTCCCAAGCGGATTGACCAGTGTGTAATAAGAGGTAAGCTAATGATGTATTTTTTACAGACTTTGCTATTTTTTGTTGTGCTTTTAGTTTTTTCTTTTTTGTCTGGTTTGAAACAATTGTTTATCCATCACTGTCTTGAGCTAATCGTTCCATTTCTATATAGCTACCACAGCAACCTACAGTACATTCAAGGAAATCTATTTAAAATATTCTTACCTTGGTCTACCCCTACAGTTCTTGTCTTCAACCCTTTATTTCATAACTAAGCCTGCTAATCCTGGGTGTCTTAGTATGTGTCCTACCAAACTATCTCTTCTCTTCATTAACAGTCGCCAGAAACATTTCTTCTCTCCCACTAGTCTTAATACCTCTTCGTTTGTAACCCTATGAACTTGAGTGTATGTAAAAGCTGTCTGATAACCTGTGTCTGTACTACTGTATGTATTTGTAATAGAGGTAGGTATTGGGTAGCAAGCAGCTGTAGCCTTAAGTTAGGTACCATCCCGGCATTTGCTTAAGAATGTAAGAGTGGGAAACCACAGAAAACACTCTTAGAATGGCTGAGGTATGAATCAAGCCCACCTCTTCCCAGTTTTGCCTCACGAGGCTGAGTGCACCCCATTCCAGTCCTCAGACCAAAATTAAATTTCTTAGCCGAGCCTGGAATCGAACCCATGCCTAAGCAGTGACAGTCAAGAATGCTAGCCACGACACCAAGAGGTGTTTCATGAATATCAGTTGTTGTTGTTGGTTGTTGTTGATTCTTTAGGGGTTTTGTGATATCATGGTCATGTAGCACAGTATATTGTATTTGGGGTGTGTGTTGTCTGATAACCTGTGTTCTTGTAATGGCTGTATTAGTAATTCAGATAAGGATTGGAAAGGAGGTGGTCGTGGCCATAACTTAAGATATATCCTAGCATTTGCCTAGAGTGTGTGAGTGGGAAACCACAGAAAAAACTCTTAGAATGGCTGAGGTAGGAATCAAGCCCATCCCTTCCCAGTTTTGCCTCACGAGGCTGAGTGTACCCCATTCCAGTCCTCAGACCAAAATTAAATTTCTTAGCAGAGCCAGGAATCGAACCCGTGCCTAAGCAGTGACAGTCAAGAATGCTAGGCACTACACCAAGAGGTGTTTCATGAATATCAGTTGTTGTTGGTTGTTGTTGTTTATTCTTTAGGGGTTTTGTGATATCATGGTCATGTAGCCCTGTATACTGTACTTGGGGTGTGTGTTGTCTGATAACCTGTGTTGTTGCAATGGCTGTATTAATAATTCAGATAAGGATTGGAAAGGAGGTGGTCGTGACCTTAACTTAAGATATATCCTAGCATTTGCCTAGAGTGTGTGAGTGGGAAACCACAGAAAAAACTCTTAGAATGGCTGAGGTAGGAATCAAGCCCATCTCTTCCCAGTTTTGCCTCACGAGGCTGAGTGTACCCCATTCCAGTCCTCAGACCAAAATTAAATTTCTTAGCCGAGCCTGGAATCGAACCCATGCCTAAGCAGTGACAGTCAAGAATACTAGCCACGACACCAAGAGGTGTTTCATGAATATCAGTTGTTGTTGCTGTTGTTGTTTGTTGTTGTTGATTCTTTAGGGGTTTTGCGATATCATGGTCATGTAGCACAGTTTACTGTATTTGGGGTGTGTGTTGTCTGATAACCTGTGTTATTGTAATGGCTGTATTAGTAATTCAGATAAGGATTGGAAAGGAGGTGGTCGTGGCCTTAACTTAAGATATATCCTAGCATTTGCCTAGAGTGTGTTAGTAGGAAACCACAGAAAAAACTCTTAGAATGGCTGAGGTAGGGATCAAGCCCATCCCTTCCCAGTTTTGCCTCACGGGGCTGAGTGTACCCCATTCCAGTCCTCAGACCAAAATTAAATTTCTTAGCAGAGCCAGGAATCAAACCCGTGCATAAGCAGTGACAGTCAAGAATGCTAGCCACTACACCAAGAGATGTTTCATGAATATCAGTTGTTGTTGTTGTTGTTGTTGTTGTTGGTTGTTGTTGTTGTTGATTCTTTAGGGGTTTTGTGATATCATGGTCATGTAGCCCTGTATACTGTACTTGGGGTGTGTGTTGTCTGATAAACTGTGTTGTTGCAATGGCTGTATTAGTAATTCAGATAAGGATTGGAAAGGAGGTGGTCGTGGCCTTAACTTAAGATATATCCTAGCATTTGCCTCTAGTGTGTGAATGGGAAACCACAGAAAAAACTCTTAGAATGGCTGAGGTAGGAATCAAGCCCACCTCTTCCCAGTTTTGCCTCACGAGGCTGAGTGTACCCCATTCCAGTCCTCAGACCAAAATTAAAATCATTAGCAGAGACTGGAATCGAACCCATGCCTAAGCAGTGACAGTCAAGAATGCTAGCCACGACACCAAGAGATGTTTCATGAATATCAGTTGTTGTTGTTGATTCTTTAGGGGTTTTGTGATATCATGGTCATGTAGCCCTGTATACTGTACTTGGGGTGTGTTTTGTCTGATAACCTGTGTTATTGTAATGGCTGTATTAGTAATTCAGATAAGGATTGGAAAGGAGGTGGTCGTGGCTTTAACTTAAGATATATCCTAGCATTTGCCTAGAGTGTGTGAGTGGGAAACCACAGAAAAAACTCTTAGAATGGCTGAGGTAGGAATCTAGCCCACCTCTTCCCAGTTTTGCCTCACGAGGCTGAGTGTACCCCATTCCAGTCCTCAGACCAAAATTAAATTTCTTAGCAGAGCCAGGAATCGAACCCATGCCTAAGCAGTGACAGTCAAGAATGCTAGGCACTACACCAAGAGATGTTTCATGAATATCAGTTGTTGTTGTTGATTCTTTAGGGGTTTTGTGATATCATGGTCATGTAGCCCTGTATACTGTACTTGGGGGTGTGTGTTGTCTAATAACCTGTGCTATTGTATGGCTGTATTAGTGTGTGCACTTGTAATTTAAATGAGGATTGGAAAGGAGGCTGTCATGGCCTTCAGTTACGGTACCTCTTGCCATTTGCCTGGAGTTAAATTGGGAAACCACAAAAAACTACGTCCAGAATGACTGAGGTAGGAATCAAACCCTGCTCCTCTCAGTTTTTTGCCTCACAAGAATGAGTGTACCCCCTTCCAGCCCTCAGCCCAGAATTAAATGTCTTGACAGAGCCAGGAATCGAACACGGGTCTCCGCAGTGTCATTCAAGATTACTAGCCGCTACACCACGAGGTGTACAATATAAGGTTGGTCTAGATTGTACATGATCAATCAATAATTACCTAATAATAATAATAATAATAATAATAATAATAATAATAAATATTCCATTTAGCAACTACACGGCCGACCTCCCCCTGTGACGTCACCCACGGTCTCGGAGAGTGGCGGCCATCTTGCCCATTAGCCCCTGCCCCAGCTATGACTGACCCCTCCATAAGAATAACATAGGGCGGTTGCGCGCGGCAGCCATCTTGCCCTTTAGCCCCTGCCCCAGAACCGCCCTTTATATCCTACTTATTATGAATGGTTATTTTAATAATCCCAATCAAAGCTTAGTGAAATTACAAGTCTATGATAAACATTATCTCCTAGAATGTTCATACTGTCTTCTGTACCAGGTGATTATATTTCCTAAACAATTTGTACCAAACTTCAGGCGCTCACATCTAGTGGGACGTGGGTTGGCGAACACGGGGCCCCAGCTCAGTTCGGCATTGCGTCTACTTACTTGTGCCGATCTCCTCTCCGTCTTCTTTCCTGTCGACCACTCTTGGTCGACTCTTGTTCTCTTCCGACCCCGACGGTATTAGGGTATCCGAGGCCTAGGGAGTCTCTTCCTTTTCCGCCTAAATTTTCTCTCATCTTTCCTGATCCCTTATTCTTCGCGGGTTCAGCCTTATTTTCTTTTCATTATATTTCCTTTTTTCTTTAAGATTCCCGTAAGCTTACTGTTTTTGTGACTTGGCTCCCCGTGTTAAATTCCATTTTGTGAATATTTTGAATTTACGCTACATTTTGAAGGTATTTTTAATCTAAGTTGCAGTTTGTAAGTATTTTCAATCTTAATTGCATTTTGCGAGTATTTTCAACCTCAATTGCATTTTGTAAGGATTAACAATCTAAATTGCTTTTTTTAGTAAAAGTCTTTGAATGCAGGGCTGGCATTTTGTGAGTATTTTTAATTTCAATTGCACATTGTAAGTATTTTCAAGCTAAACCGCATTTTGCAAGTATTTTCAATCTAAAATGCATTTTGTAGCATGGACATTTTGTAAGTATTTTGATTCTCAATTGCATTTTGTGAGTATTTGGAATCTAAATTACATTTTGTAAGTATTTTCAATCTAAATTGCATTTTGTAACGATTGTCAATCCAAATTGCATTTTTTTAAGTATTTTGAATAACAATTATTTTTGTGAGCATTTAGAATCTAAATTGCACTATGTTTTTTTTTTTTTACTCTAAACTGCATTTTGTGCGTATTTTCAATCTAAATTACTTTTGTGATTATTTTCCATCTAAATTCCATTTCGGCAGTTTTTCAACTCCCAAATGACATTTTGTGTGTATTTTCAATCTTTTGTCATTGTTTTCAATCTCCGTTAGTTTTCGTTATGGCTTCCATCTCATTGTTATTTACGCTATCACCCAGACCATTAGGGGCCGATAACCTAGATGTTAGGAGCCTTAAAACAAAAATTATCATCATCGTCATCATCATCTAGCCTAATTTTGACAGTATAAGCAACCTAAATAATACCGGCTTCTGTAGCGCAGTTGGTACCATGCTGAGCTTCTATGCCGAAGACCGCGGGCGCAGTCGTTGGATTCTTTAGAGTGTTAAATGCCTCAGTATGCCTTCCATTGGAGTCAAACTAAAGACGGCAGGCCCATGTCATAGATTTATAACATATAAAAGAACCTTCCACTAACTACAATTGTGTGAATCTAAATTTTGTAGATTCGATTTGATTAACGCTCTTTAAGTTCCAACGTTTGCCACCAGGTGCTCGTTGTTGTGGCATCTAGTATCCAGGTTAACATCTAGGTGTCGCTGACGGTGGCATTTACTAGCAAAAGTAGGAACTACTGGAAATTGATCGTCTGCAGTCCTTACCTGAATTACAGGTAACAAACACTAATACAGCCATCACAATTAACACCGGTTATCAGACAGATTCTACACACGCTCAAAGTGCACAGGGCTACATGACCGCGTTGTCGCAGCCACTATACTGAGGAACCAACCAACCATCCTAAACAGTATCCTTAAAAAAAATACGTATTTCCTCTTCGTTCAAGAGGATCTATCTTAATTAGCTCACAGCTAAAACACGACTTCAAAAGATAACAAGCGCGGGATGTCAGCTTATTGCTGCATGTTCAAAGAATACTTATTATGAATCCAATTATTCATCGATGTGTCCAGAGAGAGAGTGATACCTGCGCGGCTGGTAATAATAATAATAAAACATTGTGGGATTTGAAGCCATTTTTCAGTGTTGTCTTAGTAAACAAAAGTTTGGTGCTTTTCAGTCGGTCAACACGAATGTACCCAAATGAGTTGGGTTATACCCTAATCCTGAAAAAATATCATGTAATTGTTTTCAGGAATAGGGTATTAGCCAACTCATTTGGGTACATTCGTGTTGACCGACTGAAAAGCACCAAACTTTTTAATAAAACATTGTATAAATAACGGGGCCGATATATCGGTCCCTGGCACTATAAAGGTTAAGGTTCGTTCTACCTTAGAGTTTTACACAGGGAAATGAACCTAACGTGAATTGTTGTGTTGGACGGGACATTCACTTACTGTACAGCTGGGAGACGTGACTATAATCGTAAGGAAAGTATTGGACAAGAAGAGCGTTGTTAGATACGCGATACTGAAAATTCAGCGACGATTTTTTGGTGCATACTTTTCATATTTCGTGTGTTCTGATTTGCTAATATCGTATTTTTATTTTATTATTCAGCTTCTTAAAATTAAAGATTGTCCTTTCCCAGTAGTTCTCCCAATTTTTGACAGGCTAAACTAGCCACATATAATTTGCCGTATAGATGGCCTAAATTAAAGTAATAATATTGTAACAGTGGAACGGTAGATCAATTCAAAATGAGGGAATCTTTTGCTAGATCACCAAACCTTTGAGTTTGCCGGTCCCTGCTGTAGAGTAGTCTACTGGTGACTACCTTTACAGTCGGTAAGCTCAAGAATACTTAAGACACAGATCATACGTACACAACCACACAGACTTGATGACCAGAATGTTCCTAGCTTTTAAAGACAGTAATAATATACTTAACTTCATAACTGTAAGTTACATTGCATCACCTATAAAGCGATATTTAACCAAGCAGTTAGTTAGTTATTGGAGTTTTATGGGGTGGAACAGCTAGGCCATCTTCCCCTTTAACCAGGAAGGAGGGGAGGGGAGTGAGCTGTCATCAGTGAGTTAATATTTACTGACAGATCGCTGTTACTTCGCCCCGTGCTTGCACGACAAAGTGTCACGAATATCCGACAGTAAGATCATGTTCCCGCACTTTCTTGATTGTTCGCTGGCAGCGCGACGCAAGGATATCCTGCAGCAACTCCGTTACTGTCTTGTTTGCAAGCTGTCGGAGGAGTTTCTATCTGCTTGATTACAAATCATAGCACACACCAATCCTCACATATGACCTGGAAACCACCACACTAACCAGGAAGGACAACTCGAAACTCCAAGCAGCAGAAATGAAATTCCAGAAAACTAGGAATGACAAATTCAGGAAAGAAAAATCAGAGAAGAAGTGAGAATAGAAGACTCTATTTTACAAAAGATCTAGAAGGCTAGAATGAAGTGGTTTGGCCACATGAAGAGAATGAGTGCCAATAAAATTGCAAGAAGAGAGTATGAAAGAGACCTAGTTGGGAGGAGACGAGCTGACAGACCTAGAAAACAATGGACCGATCTGGTGAAGAAGGATGTACAGGAGAGAGGCCAGGATTGGAAGAGGATTGTGAACGAAGAATGGTTCATGGATTGACAGAGATGGAGAGGGCTCGTATACCACACCAGGAAAGCTGGAGTTCGTCAACGATGATGATGATGACTACTTCAGACTCGAAATACGAGTATATAACTTAGTTGTTGTTAATTCATTTAGGGTCTTGCTACAATTTGGTCTAGTCCCCTGTACTTGGGTGTGTGCGTGTGTGGAACCAGTGTAATAACCTGTTTTATTCTGATGACCTTAATAATGTGCGTATTTTGTAATTGGGGCCAGTATTAGGTTAAGAGGTAACCGTGACTTCAATTTACGTACCATCGAGGAGCAGAAATGGGAAACCACTATGGCTCAGGTGGGAATCAAACCCACTTCTTGTCAGTTCATCCTCACGAGGCTAAGTATACCCCATTAGAATGCTCCGACAGAATTAAATTTCGTTGCAGAGCTGGAAATAGAAGCCGGATTTCTGGGGTAACAGCCAAGAACGCTAGCGATTATACCGCGAGGTGGTCGCTTTGCATAACACAACATATCTAAAAGTGACCCGTTTCTATTTTAAGTCCGTGATTTTGACGCTATGTCCATCTAGTGGCCACTAGTAGAATGTCTGAGCGATCATTTATCGGCTCGTCTTGTCAAAAAGAAAGTGCCCCATAGCGAATGTCTTCTCGCCTAATGGAACGGATAACAACAATATGCGCCAGAGAGATTTGTTGGATTCGGAGAGATGAAAATCGAGAATCATGATGGCTGGTTTAATGTCAGTAAGATCCAAAAAGGTTTTAGAAAGAAGTTTAGAAATTATATATAAATATGTGTACTTCGTTCTCGCTCTCGAGTCTACTCATCATACTTATTCTAATGGAGACCTGGTTGTAACACGAAAATGAATATGTATTTTAAAAGCTGTCGACGAGATCTTCAGACCGTCTCTGGAAAAGATAAGTCCTTAAATATTTTTGAAGTGTCAACATGTATAAATATGTGTAACGTGAAGTTGGTTAGGAATACCGTGTCCACCAAGTTTCAGTGTTAAAATGTCCCTCTCTAGATTGGAGATCGCGTTTCTTGTATTACGTTATCTTGGTTATGTTTACGTTCTTCCCTTGTGTAGATGTACGTTTTGGGGGATCGTGTTGGTTTTAGGGTTAATTGTTTTTGGGTCTCTTGTTGTTATTCGCATTGTATTTTCTTTGTCCCTTTTTCCCTACGCGTGTGTTACGTTTATTTTTGCTGGATAATTAAATGACTAGGAGCATGGGAAGCTGCTTCGGGCGTTACCTGGAGGTGATGATGTAATATGTATTTTGTTTTGTTGATGATGATGAAGCCACGATGGATGTATGCCGTGAGCTAATTTATTGTTGTTGTGTTGTGTTTTTTATTTGTGTAATGGGTAAATGATTTAGGGCCTCGACATACTTCTGGTCATTTATTTATAAGCAGTGTCCTAATGTTAAGGGTGGGTTAAGATTAATTGCTTAAGTGGGCTCGACTGAACGCCTAGGGTCATGTCAGTTTGTTCTTGTTTTATTGCGTGGCTTCAGTCGAGAAACAACACGTGAACTCATTACGTTTATTAAATGAGACGTACGGTTACCCTTTCGAAATGATAGAATGTGTGTGCATTGTGCGTACCCGGGACTACAGTGCAACCTCATCTTGTCTTTCGCAAGATAACCGAGTCTCGTACTTCTTCCGGAAAGGGGATTTATTCAGGAAGTAAACGAAGTCATTGATATTTACGTTTCCTTGGTGTGTTATTGTTCGATTGAACTACTCTGTGGTAAAGCGTTTGTTTTATTATTGTATGTCAAGTGTACCTGTAATTTTTCGTTGGAGTAATGTCAGGTTTGGATTTGATTGCATTGATGTATGCGTTAGGTTTGTGTTTGTTCTTGGGTTGTATTTCTGTAAGTGACATACTTGTTTAAGGGTAAGGTTTCTGTTCTGGGGTTTCGTGACTTCGTAACTTCTTAGAATATCTCTCCTAACTACGATTTGTAGTTAGCCTGTGGTGGGAAGAAAGATACTATTTGCACTATTATTAACTTGTTTTTGCTACCCCGTTTTAATTTGAGTTTAGCTTTGAACGATCTCCAATCTAGAACACGTTAGGCATCTCGGAATTCTTCTCCTTTTCTTAACTATTTGTTTTTATACTTGTATTTACCTTGTTTTGATAATATGTGTACCTTTATTCCAGACCCATCACCCCTCATTATATCATTTCATGCGCTACTCATGTCCCATTTTTTATGTTTAGTTGTTATTAAATTGTATTCTATCTCCTTTCGAAAAGTGTAGTCATTGGATGGTAGGTGCTCCATCTAGTTCAGAATGTGTGAAAGAGTTCGATAAGGTCTCTAGGTCCGCGTCCTATAACATCTGCACGCCTCTCAATTGGTAGCAGAGCTCGATCGTAGCGCTTTCACATTTTGAACATTGGGAGATTGATCATGTGGTGACTGCATTTTTCGTGTATTGGTTGTGATGACCGTTGGTACCTTACATTTCTTCCTATTCAGAGATGTCCTAACATTTATCGCACCTTCAGTTTGGCACTTAGTGTTGATTGTTTATCATACGTTAGATAGTTGGAAATGTGAACAACTAACGAGAACATTGAGAATCTAACTTACAGCCAACCGTAACTGAGAAGTGTAAAAACTTATCAACTTAGACGCGAACATTCTCTAGTCGACAATAGATACGACGATTACCATCCGAAACCTTTAACGTCTTTGAAATATGCTTCTATGTACTCCGTCCTACCTTTATTACTATCTCCTTGGCCAAGTATTGCTAATCAGCTGTGACTTGTTATGACGTCTTACTATTGATAACATCCACAATGCTTTGCTCCGTGTCGTATCAGGGCCTGAAACGACACGTGACATATACAATTGACGATCGCCATATCAGCTGATATTTATGTCAACATAACCTCAGGCATTGACATTCACATGTAATATTGGACTTCGCAAAACTTTGTCCAAGATTGGCGGTGGGAGGCTGACCCGTTTCTATTTTAAGTCCGTGATTTTGACGCTATGTCCATCTAGTGGCCACTAGTAGAATGTCTGAGCGATCATTTATCGGCTCGTCTTGTCAAAAAGAAAGTGCCCCATAGCGAATGTCTTCTCGCCTAATGGAACGGATAACAACAATATGCGCCAGAGAGATTTGTTGGATTCGGAGAGATGAAAATCGAGAATCATGATGGCTGGTTTAATGTCAGTAAGATCCAATAAGGTTTTAGAAAGAAGTTTAGAAATTATATATAAATATGTGTACTTCGTTCTCGCTCTCGAGTCTACTCATCATACTTATTCTAATGGAGACCTGGTTGTAACACGAAAATGAATATGTATTTTAAAAGCTGTCGACGAGATCTTCAGACCGTCTCTGGAAAAGATAAGTCCTTAAATATTTTTGAAGTGTCAACATGTATAAATATGTGTAACGTGAAGTTGGTTAGGAATACCGTGTCCACCAAGTTTCAGTGTTAAAATGTCCCTCTCTAGATTGGAGATCGCGTTTCTTGTATTACGTTATCTTGGTTATGTTTACGTTCTTCCCTTGTGTAGATGTACGTTTTGGGGGATCGTGTTGGTTTTAGGGTTAATTGTTTTTGGGTCTCTTGTTGTTATTCGCATTGTATTTTCTTTGTCCCTTTTTCCCTACGCGTGTGTTACGTTTATTTTTGCTGGATAATTAAATGACTAGGAGCATGGGAAGCTGCTTCGGGCGTTACCTGGAGGTGATGATGTAATATGTATTTTGTTTTGTTGATGATGATGAAGCCACGATGGATGTATGCCGTGAGCTAATTTATTGTTGTTGTGTTGTGTTATTTATTTGTGTAATGGGTAAATGATTTAGGGCCTCGACATACTTCTGGTCATTTATTTATAAGCAGTGTCCTAATGTTAAGGGTGGGTTAAGATTAATTGCTTAAGTGGGCTCGACTGAACGCCTAGGGTCATGTCAGTTTGTTCTTGTTTTATTGCGTGGCTTCAGTCGAGAAACAACACGTGAACTCATTACGTTTATTAAATGAGACGTACGGTTACCCTTTCGAAATGATAGAATGTGTGTGCATTGTGCGTACCCGGGACTACAGTGCAACCTCATCTTGTCTTTCGCAAGATAACCGAGTCTCGTACTTCTTCCGGAAAGGGGATTTATTCAGGAAGTAAACGAAGTCATTGATATTTACGTTTCCTTGGTGTGTTATTGTTCGGTTGAACTACTCTGTGGTAAAGCGTTTGTTTTATTATTGTATGTCAAGTGTACCTGTAATCTTTCGTTGGAGTAATGTCAGGTTTGGATTTGATTGCATTGATGTATGCGTTAGGTTTGTGTTTGTTCTTGGGTTGTATTTCTGTAAGTGACATACTTGTTTAAGGGTAAGGTTTCTGTTCTGGGGTTTCGTGACTTCGTAACTTCTTAGAATATCTCTCCTAACTACGATTTGTAGTTAGCCTGTGGTGGGAAGAAAGATACTATTTGCACTATTATTAACTTGTTTTTGCTACCCCGTTTTAATTTGAGTTTAGCTTTGAACGATCTCCAATCTAGAACACGTTAGGCATCTCGGAATTCTTCTCCTTTTCTTAACTATTTGTTTTTATACTTGTATTTACCTTGTTTTGATAATATGTGTACCTTTATTCCAGACCCATCACACCTCATTATATCATTTCATGCGCTACTCATGTCCCATTTTTTATGTTTAGTTGTTATTAAATTGTATTCTATCTCCTTTCGAAAAGTGTAGTCATTGGATGGTAGGTGCTCCATCTAGTTCAGAATGTGTGAAAGAGTTCGATAAGGTCTCTAGGTCCGCGTCCTATAACATCTGCACGCCTCTCAAAAAGCATCTATGGTCATGAATGTGGCCGTAAAACTCCAATATTCTTCAAGTGGAATTGTTTTATCCTCAAGCCTAAAAGCATCATATCTCCCTTCTCGGTTCATCAATAAAGCTCCCTCACGTTACTGGCAATCCAAAGGCTTTCATATCGGATCCCCTGTAATTGTGCGTTCTGTAGAATGGCATTTCTTTTGTTGGGCTTTCACAGCAATAACAGAAATCACCTTCAATTCACAATTAGAATTCCTCTCTCCTCATCCATGGATCATGGGCTATTGTAATTTACTGGCACGCTGGCTGTCAATGGAATCTACTGCCAATAACCAGGTACACGGTCTGATTCAAACTAAAATTCAATGAGGGGTTAGGAAGCATTGCGGATCGCCTATCAACACCAGATATGGTATAAGGATTTCTATCCTGCGGCGTAGCCGTGCTCGTTAAATTTTGGATCATGACCAAGCTGCAGCACGTCCAGAGATCATAGGTTCGAATCCCGGCGCTGACAGCGGCTACTTTGAGTGTGGTTTATCCGAGGGGCTTTCCGCATTCCCTCCTGGCAAATGCCAGGTTAGTACGTTATTTCAAGTTCCGGGTCACCTACTCGATCCCTGTCCATAATACAGCTACACACACTACTACAGTCACCCCATAAATGCAAGTTTACCAGACAAACACAACACACAGAAACTGCACGGGGCTGATGACTAAGATTTCCAAGCCCCCTAAAATGAATTAACAACAACAACGATGTTTTATGTGTTGAAATATTAACAAATTTTAGACCATTTCCATAATATGTAGCATTTTATGTATATGGTATGTTTTTGCGTTGCTTAACCCATGCGTGTGTACTGCGTCAATATAGAACTTTCAGAATAAGTACATTTAAGGGGATACAACTTCCATATTTTAGAATGAGTCATCTTTATCATACGAAATATGAGCCTATGAGAATTTCTTAGTCCATGTGTGCGCGTGTCTCTGTGTGTGCCTAACAAAATATGAATGCTTGGAGAGATTTCAATGAAACTTTGTAAGGATTTACTACTGCTCAGTTCCATCCCGACCGTGCCTTTCCAATTACAATAAGCCTCACCAAACCGACAAGTTGGCTGCACTAATTGTGTTACTGTCCTCAATATCTCTGAAACTATCACAGCAATCAAACCTGAATAGCGATAGGGGACTAGTACACATATGTGACCCTCAGATCGCTAATAAGCCCAAAAATAACATAGCAGCAAGTTAATTTCTGAATAAAGAGATTTTCGGGACAATGTACTAGGTAACTATCCGAGTGCAGTGAAACTTGCCACAGCGAAATACATACACTAATAGAAACCACAGTAACACGAGTTATCAGCCAATTCTACACATACACTCACCTAAGTATGCGGGGATGAATCACCACCACATCACAAAGCCCCTAAATGAATCAACAACAACAACAACAAAAACTTGACACAGTGAATTGTAATTTTGAGCTAAGTAATTGGAATATAATATTGATTAATCGATGTCAATTATTTTCAGAACTTCAACATGGTGTTGTGCAAATTTTAAAAAATAAACTTCTTTATTTGAGGGGTCTAGATGCAAAACTCACATTATCCACTTTTGTTCGAAATTGAGTAGCAAGGCATTCTTATTCTTCGTTCCAAACTACACACGACTATCTTTGTGCTGAAAAGCCAAACTCACAATATCCAGTGGTTTTCAAATGCCAAGAACCCAATTTGGATGCAAAACTAACATTCTCCACACTGTTTAGTTGCAAAGAGCACATTCTCCCTGTTGGCCAATCACAAGACAGCTTCTGGTCATGTGACTCTCTACAGCTGCAAGCCAATATTATTATAGTCTGTTCAACTCGTAACCTCTACATAATAAATAAAAAATATAAGTGTATTCCAACAATTCAATTGGTTTCATTTCTCTACATTTTTCACAAACTTGGCCAACTTGTCTATTGTTTTTGTCTGAAGTAATTAATTTTATTTAGTGTCAAAAGTAACATTCTCCAACTTGTTCAGACACAAAACTCACAATCTCCAATGTTTGGATACAAAAGTCACATTCTCCAAAATTAAAACCTATTTTTCAGATAAATTAATATAAATAATGAAACATAGTTTATACAAGAAGGTGCAATTAAGTATAACCTGCAACAAAAGCAAAGTCTCTTAGAGATTAAGAAGTTTTTTTAGTTCCTGTAAAATTAGAAATTGAGTTTTGCATTGAAACGTTTCGACTGCCCCTTACTGTTGGGTGAGAAATGTAACTGTTTACCTTTGCCTAAGCTATGTTGTTTTAATGGGCGCCAAGACCTCAACGCAATGTTGAAATCTAAATTTGTATTTAACAACGTCTAGCTCTGGCAGAACACATTCAAGACTCTATTCACTCAGATCGTGGTATGATTTGATCATTAACCCAACAAACAATTGTATCAGGAGAAGGAATTGGTCTATATATGTGTTCTGCCAGAGCTAGACGTTGTTAAATACAAATTTAGATTTCAACATTGCGTTGAGGTCTTGGCGCCCATTAAAACAACATAGCTTAGGCAAAGGTAAACAGTTACATTTCTCACCCAACAGTAAGGGGCAGTCGAAACGTTTCAGCATCTAGACTCCATAATACTCTTCATCTATTGGCACAGAATTATTCTCTAGCTAACTTTCCATAAATAACAGATGTCGTGCATCTTATTTAAAATGATCTTCCGTGACTCTTTATAGTAGAATGCCATCGTTAGAGAAAGATGTCATCTCTATGGGGATCGTCATAATTATCCGACACTGAAAGTTACGTGAGGGTGGTGATGATGATGATCATTGTTTTAGGGGGTAGAACATCGAGGTCATCATTCAAAATTTTCTAAGTGTAGTTCTCATGATTAATAGTGCATAGTTAATTTATGAAAAGAACATCCCGTAATGAGTATCTATTGAACTTTCTGTGGGAAAGATGATAGACCATTGCCATGAACTAGGTTTCCGGTTCATTATTATTTAGTGTTGCATGCATGTATTGAAAATTACGCCTCTCTGTTTGACTTCGAAATAGTTTTCCAGCCCTGGAGGTGTGTTATTGAGAGTTATCTTGAGCAACGATCAAAGCTTTTGTTTCAGACAGGTCGAGCAATAGTATGATAGTAAACCCATTTTGCTATCAAAGAATATTATTTTTATGTTTATTCTCTAAAACGATTACAATGTTTGAATATTGAAAGTATTGCCTCTAAAAGTTTATCACAATGTGCCAAAAGATATTTAGGCTGTTAATAGAAACTTTTCAGTTGGTCAACACGAATGGCTTGCTGGCTTAATAAGCCTCATGTTTCAGCAAACCCTTAGCCCACCCTCAGTAGACATGTGGGTTAATAGGCCTCACTTGGTCGTGGCTTAGTAGATTGGGCGGAGAGTTACAGTTAATTCCCGAGTGGCTGAATTAACATGCATGAATTATTTATTCACTTAGGCCTAATGAAACACTTCTCACACAAATGAGGGGATTAGTTGGATGACTAGTTTCGTTCATCACGCGAACATCATCAGATTCGACTCATTTAGGTGTAGGCTAATTCAAGTTCAGTAGATATGTATATGACGCTTATGTACAACAGTATTTAGAATTATTAAGCTACAGATGTTTTAAGACCCCATCGTCGTGTAGCGGCTAGCGTTCTTGGCTCTTGCCCCGGAGGTCCGGGCTCGATTCCCGGTTCTGCCAAGAATTTTTTTCTGATGTGAGGGCTGGAACTCAGTATCGTGCGGCAAAACTGAGAAGAGGAGGTTTCGATTCCTACCTCAGCCACCACTTCTACTTCAGGCAATTTCTGCGATGGTTCCTAATAAGGCCACGACCGCCTCCTTCCCAATTCTATCCTCAATTTACAAATTCACACACTAGTGCAGCCCTCATAATAACAGATGTTATTACACAATTTAATTAACTTGTGCATATGTAATAAGTGAAATAAATTTAGTGCGAAGTTTCCACAGAATTAATGAAAACATAGTTTTATGTTAATTTAATATCACAGAAATGTGTAAATTACAATTTGCTAGATTTCTCTCTGAAAGTCAGTCCGTATACTTGCTCATATATTGGGAATGGTTGAACATAATTTCATGAAACTTGTTATTCACGGGGGAGGGAATTATATGTAAAATTTCATGAAATAATGTCAAATGTGTAGAATTTAGGATTTTACTGTGCAATTATACCCTGATCTTTCCTGAAACTTGGAATGTAGTTATTTTTCCATAGCGATATATTTAATACAGTGGCGGTGGTTTTAATGTTGCATTGAAATAGGCTACCTCACCACGTCACGCCTCCTTTCTCTTATTGATGACATTAATGAAGAGTTATGATAAAAATAAATAATCCGAGTTATAAATTGAGACCGTAGTAACAATACTGCCAGTTTACAATAGACTGGTCTCAGATGCCCTGCCTCAAAAGTGTGAGGAACTTAAGTCGCAAAATGGTAATGAGTCTCCTCTTAGCTTTGTTTGGCATAATTGCCCTCAATACGTCGTTTCAAAGAAAATGTTGGAATCAGCTGACTTAAAGCAGTGAGAGAGTTTGATATGAGCCTTGTGAAAATACTGGAGGTGATAATTAACAAAATAAAACAACATCACTGAGGATTTTTGAGCAACTAGATCAATGCAGTCTCCTGCAGGGCTGGAATCGGGGCACTTTCATAAGAAAAACTGCAAGAAAGGAGAAATGGCTTGAGATATTATAGCATAGATGAAATGATTCTATGTTATGTAAGAAGCCAGTCTTTAAACTTTGTTTTTTCACACAGTTTCCTTTTGTTACAGGTACCATGATTTTAAATATTAATTAAAATGTTTCATTAAACGTTCTCTTTTCCGACGTTTTTGCACATCTTGTCGCAAAAGTCTCTAACATAAACTGTATAGGTTGTGTTTGATCATGGTATCACGACCACTTCCTCCAAGTTGAAGCTAGCGGTGGACAGACGAGACGAAAGAAATTGTTCTTGTCCCTAGAGGTACGGTCGTGCTCTAATCTTGACGAGGCTAGTTATCGCTTGGCGGCGCCTGCAGTCACGACGCCGTAATTGAGGTAGGAGCTCGTCCAGGATGCGTTGGAACACGCGCCTTCAGCTGCATCACGTTCATGATGTCAATGGAGACTCAGAACGTGTGCTGTTCAGTGCGTTCTATTATCTGGTATCACAACATTTGTTTGTTTCTTTATTACTGTGGTGAATGTTTGGTATTTTCTGAACCAGTTTCACACAAAAAATGTAGGGCATATGTCTGCATGACCGTTGCAATGTTTTTCGAGGAGAAAATCTTCTTTATAATATGATGACTTGAGTACCTTTTAACAAAGGTACAAAGGTAGCATAGTTGCTGTCAAGTTTGCGTAGACCTAACCCATGAATGTCGTGTAGGTTTGGATCGATATTCGTGCAAGAAACCAATATAATTAAATATTTTATTGCAGCCAATGGTCACAACTTACATGAAAGTATAATGTAATAAACTATAAATTAATATTTGCAAAAAGCTGTTAAAGGACTCGAGCCGAAGTTCTCAAATCATAGCATGGTACCGTTCGCAACTCTTGCCACAACGGTCACAAACACAATTTGAACCTGGTTGATGGAATGTCTTAATGTTGCACAACTTAAAGTGAATACCATGTATGGCGGAGTGTGTAACCAAATGTCGCAGCTCGTAACCCTCTCCTTGCCAGTCGTTGTAGATCATGGCATCCGTGGAGTAAAATTCACTTCATACGTCTCTCTTCTTTGCCCTTACATTCTCTACGAAGTGTACATAACTCGGTAGGGTATAGATGGCAGCAACAAGCGAGAACGAAGTTCCTCGACGTAAAACGGTTCACTTGTTAACTCATATACACCGACAGCAGTGGCTTCTCTGGCTAAAGCGCAACATTAAGTCATGGGGCCAAGCTCTCTCCTGACTGGGGGCGTGGTGGCTCAGCGGTCTAGCTGTATGCCTCTCACCAAGGCGGTCCGGGTTCGATTCCCGGTCAATGAATGTGAGATTTTCGAAGTGAAATGCCATGTCCTGTGGTTCGGATTCCACGTAAAAAGGAGGTCCCGTGGCTCATGATCTCGAGATTAACGGTCACGTTAAACTACAAGCTTCCTTCCTTTCCTTCTCTCCTGACTCGGTAGACGCGTGGGTTCGAGCCCCACCGTCGGCCGTCCTTGAAATCTTTTTCGTGGTTTCCCCATTTTCAACACCAGGCAAATGCTGGGACGGTACCTCCAGACAGGCCACGGCCGCTTCCTTCCACATCCTTGACAGTTTCATTCATCTTCATCCATTCCATATCTCATCCCGACGCGCAGGTCGCCCACGGGCGTCGACTAGAAAGGCCTGCACTCGGCCTCTAAGGAGGCCACACGACAAAAAAAAAGTCATAAACGAGCCTTGAAGGTGTGTATTTGGAAACACAGAGGAATCTTTTCAAGAACGTAGCTTTCACTCTTTCCAATATTGCTCTAGGTGTTTCACTTTCTTAATGTTATTGCTTTTACGTCCCTTTTAACTACCCTGGCTTTTAGAGACGCCGGGGTGCCGGAATTTTGCCCCGAAGGGGATCTTTAACGTGCCAGTAAATGTACTGACACGGCTCCCTCGCATTTGCGCACCCTCAAATTCCAGCTGACTGCGCCAGGTTTCGAACCTGCAACCTTGGGCTCAGCAAGCGAGAACGTTACCCCTGAGCCACGCAGCCAGACAAGTGTTTCACTTTCAAACGTGGCCAAACATTTTCCAGACCATATGTGAAAGCGGGTGAAACCTTGAGGTCAAATAGTTTTAAAGCTGTTTTGTCAAACAGTTTATTGGCTGGCTGCGTGGCTCAGCGGTAACGTTCTCGCTTGCTGAGCCCAAGGTTGCAGCTTCGTATCCTGGCGCAGTCAACTGGCATTTGAGGGTGCGCAAATGCAAGGGAGCCGTGTCAGTAGATTTACTGGCACGTTAAAGATCCCCTTAGGGGCAAAATTCCGGCACCTCGGCGTCTCTAAAAGCCAGAGTAGTTAAAAGGGACGTAAAACCAATAACATTATTATCAAACAGTGTATTTGAATGGGTGATTGTTAACCGGGACCTAAGTCGCTATGGACAGTTCTGAGAAAAACACAAAAATCTGTCCTGCCCTGAAGTAGATTTTTTTTTTTGAGGATATAGTTAACTGAGAATGGAATGTAGGGCATACTTCTCCATGATCGTTGCAATGTTTTTCAAGGAGAAAATCTTTTTAATGATATGAAGACTTGGTTACCTTTTAACAATCAAGTCATCATTTCTTACTTCCGTGCCACAATAAATCACTGCTTTTTATTGTATTGTCGAACGAAATATATTTTAACTATAGAAGACAATACAGGTGTTTAGAAAAAAAGTGTCCGATATTGCAACAGAGGTTAGTATAGGTCAAAACGATCAGAAATGTTCCTATAAACATATATCTTCTTTTCTTAGTCGTTTACCCTCCAGGTTGGTGGAACCCACGGACTCAGCGAGGGAACTCACCACTACCGCCTCTACGGGCAGTGTCCTAGAGCTGGGAACATCTAATCGGAGTGGATACAACTGGTGAGGTGTGATTGGCACCTGCAAAGCGAACAGGGGCCCCATGAGGGAAGGTAATGGATGGTCAGGATGGATAGGCAAGGAAGAGGGAAGGAGGCGGCCGTGGCCTTGAAGAAGGTACTGCCCCCGGAAATTGAATTATATTGAGACCACGGTGGCTGTATTGGAATATATGAGTAAAGTTATGAATGTCATAGTTGTGACGTGGATATTCATGACGTAGGCACGGATGACGCAGATTTGAGGCAAGTAGGCTGGTTGAGCTGAGATTCTTGGTGACGTCATGATTTTGTTCGAGAAAGATCTTAGATTTACGACGCAGTCGCAGGAAACAAGGTATTGTGCTAAGGAAGAAGCTACGCTATTGGAGGAGAGACTCGAACCAATGAACGATAGTTTGGAAGGAAGACGGAGATTGCTGAAACTACGATATTTAATTACTTTTGGCATGCAGATTTGTGGAAATCTATTTTCAGTTATGGCATTGATTTGGAATTTTGAAGAAATTAATTTTGAGTTTTTGAATTTTGAAAATCCGTCAAGTATAGCCAAAGTTAAAACTTCCAGCAATGACGCAGCAACAGGCTATGGAAGGGATGGATACGCCCCTTAAGAAGTTGATAAAAGGTCGTGCACAGGAGAGAGGAGCTCTCAGATCTCAGAACTCAGTACTCAGATCTCATATGTCAGATCGCATATATATTTCTGGTGATATATAGTTATTTTCAAGTGATTCAGTGAAGTAAGTTGTCTTTAGCGTGGTTAAAGCCCGGCGCATCGAACGAACTCGGAGCAGTTCCATTTTACGCTGCTCGAAACTAGGTGAAGTTGAAACGCTCACATTAACGTTTCCACCAGTCAAGATATCAAGCGTTAACTTCAGCCTGTATTATAATTCTATTGGGCAGTATAACATTGAGGTGTGTAGAAGATTTGAACAATTTCACAGTTATACTTCGAAAGATATTGGAACTTTAAGGCTGCTAACAAAAGTGATTTTCTCGCCACAGGAGAAACACTTTTAAAATTCCACATTATACACTACGGCTGACACGTGGAGTGCAACAGTGATATTAGAGAATACGTTTGGTATTACAACGATACATTCGACTATGGAACATTATAATCTTGCAGTGCTTTCAATGATTATAACAGTAGTTGAGATGGAAGGCTAAGGCTTTAATGCAATTGGGACATATATCGTTGGAGTAAAGTAACAGCATGGAACTTCGTTAATCGTCTTTCTACAAAAGCGAGCATGTAGTGAACATCCAACTACACTCATGCATCGTGAATCCATCGCTGAATTATACCAGATAACAGTAGAAATATTTTCATACTCCACAACTATGAATATTTCTGCGGAAATAACTACAATAAACTTCATGGCGAATTCCTGCAAGAACTTCAGGGAATTTTCAAGAGAGGCCAGGGTTGTCCCGGCGCACAAAGAAGAGTTTTGCCAGAAGGATGTTTTTCGTATCCACGGAGCAGTGCAATTTCCGGAGGAGGAAGCAGTTCGATTCTCCGAGGACGCTGATTCCAAATTCGAGGACGGAGCACATCTTTACGCTGGTGAAATGGAACCAACAGCAGTTTTCTTTGAAAACTTTCCCCTAGAACTTCAATCAACAGATAAGGTAGTCGTGAACGTTTCTTGTATTATTTGAGTCTTGTAGCGATATCTGAGCAACCATTCTTCCCATATTTTCTGTCCTATCTTTTGCCCCATTTTCTTGATTGATATTTCTGTACTCAGTACACTTTGATGATTTATGCCTTTTTCTTCGATTTTTGAGACATTGCTATGTCATTGGCATACTTAATAATTTTGGATCAGTTGAGACTGATGATTCAGATTCTTTCAGTAATTTGCATATTTTTGTAGTCACGATTTGACTGTAAAGTTAACGATTTGCTATGGCAGATTTGAATTCAGACAGCGTGTCATTTTATTAAAGTAATTCTATTCAGTAAATTACTTTGACCAATTTTCTGTCATCCTCAAGAAAGAAGAATGATTAAATGATTTTAGAGCGTTAAAATCTATTACGATATCGACGATCTTTGAAATACTAGTCGTCTTATGAACATGTTTGCAACATAGACATTTACCATTGCATTATAGACAATTTTATGAAATATGAACTTTTATTTCGATTTATTGAATACACTATAGTAATGAACATTTGATAGGAGTTTTTCTCAATTCTAGATTGGAACAATAATGTTTGCATTCCACAATCTAATTGTATTCTATTCGACTATTTTGCAGTTTAGATGATCTTTGTTTGAAGATAGTATTTTTATACTGCGTTACTTTGAAGATGTTAATCTCAATTTTGATAGACCAGGCAGGAGTGTCTAATCGTATTTGCTATTAAATTTATTTGTGATTGGCAAATTTTTACTTCATATCGATTCATGAATGAAACCCACGAAGGTTAAATAATAACAGTCATTATTACAATTGATGAATATAAGAATTTTTAAAGAGGAACAATGGATGTATAATCGTTAGTTCAGTGGACGTGTAAAAGTCGCTGTTGAGTAATGCCCTTGAATAATGAAGGAGGTTCCCACAATAATTAATGAAGTTGATGAATTAATAAGTGGAGGTTTTTGTGTGTAGTTTGGAAGATTTTTATGCCATATATATGAAGATATATGATGAATTTTGGGCCAATTGTTGTGCAATTTTGTGCATTATGAGCGAAGTATTTTCCCGCTGATTGTATTGTTCTTGTTCTTTGAAAGGTTATTCATAGGAAGATACTGTTAAAAATTAACAAGAGTGTTAAATAATTTGAGATAAAGATTTTGAATGGAGGTTACCGTCACAAATATTAATAATTATTATTAAACCTTATTAAACCTGAATTTGACAGTTAAATATAACTAACCTTCATTGGTCGATTATATCATCACGATTTGAGTAATTATCAACCTGATAAACGTGTGGTTTAATGTATTCCTTGTATAAATAATATAAACAATTAATATTGTAAAATAATTTTGTAAATATCTTTGTTAAATAATTTGAAATGAAAGTGATGAATAGAAGCGTGTATAAAATTTTCAATTGTCATTTGACATTGTTATAAACAATGTATTATTGTTATAAATAATTAATGAACTTTTGTTATTAACATTTAGAGTTTTTTTATACTCTAAACAACGCAAGTTAAGCAAGTGGTTTGAACAAATAATCATGATTTGGGATTGTTGGAGTAATCCACTGGTGTTTGAATGAAGCATGTAATACATTTGCGTGATAATATTTCAGTTGAGATGTGAACATTTACGTATTTGAAAAGGAGAGCCAAGCTCTAAGGTAACACGCTTATGCTAGGGTTGAACGAACGGGAGTCCGCTTTGACAATACAGGTGCCTTGCAGCTGGCCCGGACAACTGTGTTACAGAGGCCAAGGACGTTCCATAATAGCCTTGTGGCTATAAATAAAATGTGAAGTATATAAACACGCAAAACAATTGATATATGTGTCTCATCCCAAATCCCGTTTCCATTCCATGTGCATTATTATTTTTACGTTGCTATGAGCTTGAGAAAGCTGAAACATTATATGTAGAGAATACAGGTCCTACAGAAGGACATGGTTATATGGTCGATGGCTTCTGATTGCCACGTTGATTTTGTTGTTTATTTTTGTTAAAATCATTCTTTATGTAAAATAAATTACTGTGCAGTTTAAAGTTTCTCGTCTTCGTTCTGGTTCATTTTAAATATCTTGGTGGAGGTTATTGTGTGGGCATACTTTAAGTGATCCAGTTGACAACCCAGTCCCCGAGATAAATTTAAGAGGTAAGTAAAGGTAAGTATGAATCCCCGTATATTTTGGTGTGTTCCACAATAATTTTCTTGTTAACTATTGTGCTCTAATCTCGATAGTATCTGTCAGTGCCATTTTCATTGATGTAGCTGTGCCGGTGCGTTTGATTATTGGCAATCCGATTGAGGGGGCGGATATCTGACAGCCTACTATCCGGATATCGGGTACAGTAGGATTGGCGACCCTAAAACGTGGGGATTGTTCTACAAAACTGGATTACCAAGTAGGATTGGCGCAATCAACGTGTGGGGCTCGATTGTCTCGATTGGCACGATCAGCAAAACATTGGATTACCAAGTTATTGCAGTAGAATTGACACCGCAATTTTTGTGGAGTGTTCAAATAACATTGGATTACCAAGTTATCGATGTCAAAGGGATTGTGAAGACTCAAATAAAGAGGTTGATTCTTTGTTAGATGTCTTGGCCAATTGTAGAATTTGAGAGTGTGATTATATAGGAATAAATGTTGTGTTGTATTAGGAAAATTACACTCAGAAAAGATCAGATCTTATACGACTTGAAAGAGGTTAAATAGGCTGGAAACTTAGAAAAATCGCCTATGATCTGGAATCTTATTTTATTTGACCGGCTTATGGCATGTATAGTCATATTAAAGATAAAATTAAACTATTTGGATTATAAATGTAAATTATTTGTGTTAGGATATTTTAAAATGAACCAAAGAAACTTGAACATGTGCTTGAGTTTATTTCAACATGAAGTGTCTACGAGGGTTAATTATAAGGTAATTATAAGTTAGATTTAAGACAGAAAATTGCTCAAATTTTAGATATGGTGAAAAATGTTGCTCAGATGTTGTTATTTTGCTCTGTTTGATGTATGTCCCTAAAGCAGTTTAGTATTTAGATATTATTGAAATGGCATATGAAAGTCTGAGAATGATGTTGGAGGAGATGTCTGCTAACTTGAAAGCTAGCATGAATGAAAGTGTGAGGGAAATGGAAGCTAGGAATACTAGTCGAATGGAGGAGAATGCTAGTAACTTGTCTGCTAATTTGTCTATTAGAATGCAGGAGATGATGAAGGAGAATGCTAGTAATTTGTCTACTAGCATGAATGAAAGTTTGAAAGTTCTTCAGACCAGTTCTGCAAACCTAGAAAATAATATGTCGCGTTTACAGATCAATACCCAGGGAATCGAGAATGCTGTAACTGACATGCGCACAGACGTGTCCAATGTCCATAAAGATTTATCCAATGTGCATAAAGATGTGTCTGATGTTAAAAATGATGTTTCTAAGGTACAAAAAGATCTTACCATGTTGAATCTTGATGTTGCTAATGTCCGGGGTGATATTTCATGTGCTAGAGCTGAAGTAATTGTTGTAAGGAATGATGTTGCTACTGTACAGGACAAAGTAGAAGAAGTTCAAAGAGAGGTTAGTAATGTTCGAACTGATGTGTCAAATGTTCAAGTAGACATCAATAATATTCATTCAGATGTTAACGATATGCAAAGCGATATCAATAAAATACAAGTAGAAGTCAATACTGTTTTTGTAGACATTGCTAAAGTTCAGACTGATGTTAACAAAGTGAGGGAGGAAATTGAAACTTCAAAAACACTTTGTACTCGTAACATTAGTGCATTAACAACTCGGTTAGTTGACGAGTCTGTTAGGACAACGGCTTCTTTAGCTGGTTTAAAATACGATGTAGAGGTCATGAGAACCCAAGTATTAGATCACAATCGTTTACTTAAGGAGGACATCGAAGTAGATATTGCAGAAATGTTAACTGCAAATGTAACAGTGTGGAAAGATGAATGGAACAGGTCAAGTGGGGAACATGTTGATCAAATTCAGGAACGAATCGAAAGAAAACTTGCCAGTACACAAGTAGACATTAATAACGAAGTAGTTCAGATTAGGAAAGACTTGAATGTAAGGATGGATTCGCTATCCGAAAAGCAGGTAGAGGATAGAACACAGATAGGTCAGGACGTGCAAACATTAAAGGAACAAATTCATAAGGTTGTCTCTGATGTTAATGAAACTACGAGCAAACTGCAGAATTTGAAACTAGGAGAAGCTAGCATGATGGAAACCTATACGGAAGAGTTGATTAGGAAAGTCATCACGGAAATCACCGACAAGGATACCGAAGGATTGACTGGTGAAGAGGAGAGAAATTACGTGAGAAGAGGTCACCTTACTACAGAAGAGAGAGATATTAGTCCTGAGGAACGTATATCCAGATTCAGAGAAGAAGAAGAGGATCGGAATATTGAACCCGAATGGAAGTATCGTGATTGTGGGAGGAATTATATGGATTCATATCCGAGAAATGTGACAGTCATCCGGAATTTTGAAGACAAACCTCAAAAATTTAGCAACACTGATAGTCTCACACCGATCGAATATATCAGGAATCTTAAAGACTACTTCATAGAAGCCCACATTCCTAGAGAGAGAGAGATGAGAATCGTAGAAAGATTTCTAGCTGGAGGACCCCTCGAATGGTTTAGAGCATTTCGGTACACTTTCAGCAATTTTGACGAATTTGCAGAGGCACTGATTAAACGATTCTGGTCAATAGAAGCTCAGAATTCATTAAGAGCTGAGGTATACTCGAGGAAGTATTCAGGTACTCTTCCAACACGGTACGCTGATTTCTTCACGAGTCAACTATCACGCTTGAGATTTTTGCAACCCCCATTGTCAACAGAGCAGTTGATAGATGCGATTTCACGTATGCTGCCTGTGGAGGTAAGAAGACTGATCATATCGTCAAACATTAGAGATTTGACAAGTATGGACGAATTTTTGAGAAGGCTTGACTACACGAGTCCAATGTCAAATTTGGTACAAAAAGGTCAGAGGCACGAATTCAAAGACGTTAATACGGTCTACATGGATCAAGTGCAACAAACTGATAAGCCTGAGGAAGGAAAAACTGAAAATGTAGGTCCTCACAGGAATAATTATTTCCGCAACCACAGATCCCAAGGTTACCGTCCATATCAGCAAAGACGAGGCTGGAATAATAATAGAGGGAATTACAACAACGGAAGAGGTAGATACTACAACAATGGTTATAATCGAAATTATAACAGAAATAACCAGTACCAGCATCAGAATCAGAATTCTCAAGGTCAGGTTATGACACCCGACAAGTATCAAGAAAGAGAGAAAGAATGTCAGCAGTATCTGAAGGAATTACGAGAAAAGGAAGCTGAAAATCAAAAGAAAAGACAGGATGTAGTGATCGATCCTGGTCCTTCTACAAGTCAGCAGAAATTGGAAAACAGATATTCAGGACAGAAGAGAAAGTAGAGAGGAGAGAATACATTAGCCACACACAAACCAGAGAAGAAGAGACTTATGATTAAGGAACATAGAGGAAATATCATGTAAGAGTAAGCCAATAATAATTCAATTTCGTGTTCAAGTGAATTGAGATATTTATAACACAGAGTTTAAAAACAATTTGCAACTGTTTTTAAAACGTGGTGAAGGGAGAATGCCCCCGGAAATTGAATTATATTGAGACCACGGTGGCTGTATTGGAAAATATGCGTAAAGTTATGAATGTCATAGTTGTGACGTGGATATTCATGACGTAGGCACGGATGACGCAGATTTGAGGCAAGTAGGCTGGTTGAGCTGAGATTCTTGGTGACGTCATGATTTTGTTCGAGAAAGATCTTAGATTTACGACGCAGTCGCAGGAAACAAGGTATTGTGCTAAGGAAGAAGCTACGCTATTGGAGGAGAGACTCGAACCAATGAACGATAGTTTGGAAGGAAGACGGAGATTGCTGAAACTACGATATTTAATTACTTTTGGCATGCAGATTTGTGGAAATCTATTTTCAGTTATGGCATTGATTTGGAATTTTGAAGAAATTAATTTTGAGTTTTTGAATTTTGAAAATCCGTCAAGTATAGCCAAAGTTAAAACTTCCAGCAATGACGCAGCAACAGGCTATGGAAGGGATGGATACGCCCCTTAAGAAGTTGATAAAAGGTCGTGCACAGGAGAGAGGAGCTCTCAGATCTCAGAACTCAGTACTCAGATCTCATATGTCAGATCGCATATATATTTCTGGTGATATATAGTTATTTTCAAGTGATTCAGTGAAGTAAGTTGTCTTTAGCGTGGTTAAAGCCCGGCGCATCGAACGAACTCGGAGCAGTTCCATTTTACGCTGCTCGAAACTAGGTGAAGTTGAAACGCTCACATTAACGTTTCCACCAGTCAAGATATCAAGCGTTAACTTCAGCCTGTATTATAATTCTATTGGGCAGTATAACATTGAGGTGTGTAGAAGATTTGAACAATTTCACATTTATACTTCGAAAGATATTGGAACTTTAAGGCTGCTAACAAAAGTGATTTTCACGCCACAGGAGAAACACTTTTAAAATTCCACATTATACACTACGGCTGACACGTGGAGTGCAACAGTGATATTGGAGAATACGTTTGGTATTACAACGATACATTCGACTATGGAACATTATAATCTTGCAGTGCTTTCAATGATTATAACAGTAGTTGAGATGGAAGGCTAAGGCTTTAATGCAATTGGGACATATATCGTTGGAGTAAAGTAACAGCATGGAACTTCGTTAATCGTCTTTCTACAAAAGCGAGCATGTAGTGAACATCCAACTACACTCATGCATCGTGAATCCATCGCTGAATTATACCAGATAACAGTAGAAATATTTTCATACTCCACAACTATGAATATTTCTGCGGAAATAACTACAATAAACTTCATGGCGAATTCCTGCAAGAACTTCAGGGAATTTTCAAGAGAGGCCAGGGTTGTCCCGGCGCACAAAGAAGAGTTTTGCCAGAAGGATGTTTTTCGTATCCACGGAGCAGTGCAATTTCCGGAGGAGGAAGCAGTTCGATTCTCCGAGGACGCTGATTCCAAATTCGAGGACGGAGCACATCTTTACGCTGGTGAAATGGAACCAACAGCAGTTTTCTTTGAAAACTTTCCCCTAGAACTTCAATCAACAGATAAGGTAGTCGTGAACGTTTCTTGTATTATTTGAGTCTTGTAGCGATATCTGAGCAACCATTCTTCCCATATTTTCTGTCCTACCTTTTGCCCCATTTTCTTGATTGATATTTCTGTACTCAGTACACTTTGATGATTTATGCCTTTTTCTTCGATTTTTGAGACATTGCTATGTCATTGGCATACTTAATAATTTTGGATCAGTTGAGACTGATGATTCAGATTCTTTCAGTAATTTGCATATTTTTGTAGTCACGATTTGACTGTAAAGTTAACGATTTGCTATGGCAGATTTGAATTCAGACAGCGTGTCATTTTATTAAAGTAATTCTATTCAGTAAATTACTTTGACCAATTTTCTGTCATCCTCAAGAAAGAAGAATGATTAAATGATTTTAGAGCGTTAAAATCTATTACGATATCGACGATCTTTGAAATACTAGTCGTCTTATGAACATGTTTGCAACATAGACATTTACCATTGCATTATAGACAATTTTATGAAATATGAACTTTTATTTCGATTTATTGAATACACTATAGTAATGAACATTTGATAGGAGTTTTTCTCAATTCTAGATTGGAACAATAATGTTTGCATTCCACAATCTAATTGTATTCTATTCGACTATTTTGCAGTTTAGATGATCTTTGTTTGAAGGTAGTATTTTTATACTGCGTTACTTTGAAGATGTTAATCTCAATTTTGATAGACCAGGCAGGAGTGTCTAATCGTATTTGCTATTAAATTTATTTGTGATTGGCAAATTTTTACTTCATATCGATTCATGAATGAAACCCACGAAGGTTAAATAATAACAGTCATTATTGCAATTGATGAATATAAGAATTTTTAAAGAGGAACAATGGATGTATAATCGTTAGTTCAGTGGACGTGTAAAAGTCGCTGTTGAGTAATGCCCTTGAATAATGAAGGAGGTTCCCACAATAATTAATGAAGTTGATGAATTAATAAGTGGAGGTTTTTGTGTGTAGTTTGGAAGATTTTTATGCCATATATATGAAGATATATGATGAATTTTGGGCCAATTGTTGTGCAATTTTGTGCATTATGAGCGAAGTATTTTCCCGCTGATTGTATTGTTCTTGTTCTTTGAAAGGTTATTCATAGGAAGATACTGTTAAAAATTAACAAGAGTGTTAAATAATTTGAGATAAAAATTTTGAACGGAGGTTACCGTCACAAATATTAATAATTATTATTAAACCTTATTAAACCTGAATTTGACAGTTAAATATAACTAACCTTCATTGGTCGATTATATCATCACGATTTGAGTAATTATCAACCTGATAAACGTGTGGTTTAATGTATTCCTTGTATAAATAATATAAACAATTAATATTGTAAAATAATTTTGTAAATATCTTTGTTAAATAATTTGAAATGAAAGTGATGAATAGAAGCGTGTATAAAATTTTCAATTGTCATTTGACATTGTTATAAACAATTTATTATTGTTATAAATAATTAATGAACTTTTGTTATTAACATTTAGAGTTTTTTTATACTCTAAACAACGCAAGTTAAGCAAGTGGTTTGAACAAATAATCATGATTTGGGATTGTTGGAGTAATCCACTGGTGTTTGAATGAAGCATGTAAGACATTTGCGTGATAATATTTCAGTTGAGATGTGAACATTTACGTATTTGAAAAGGAGAGCCAAGCTCTAAGGTAACACGCTTATGCTAGGGTTGAACGAACGGGAGTCCGCTTTGACAATACAGGTGCCTTGCAGCTGGCCCGGACAACTGTGTTACAGAGGCCAAGGACGTTCCATAATAGCCTTGTGGCTATAAATAAAATGTGAAGTATATAAACACGCAAAACAATTGATATATGTGTCTCATCCCAAATCCCGTTTCCATTCCATGTGCATTATTATTTTTACGTTGCTATGAGCTTGAGAAAGCTGAAACATTATATGTAGAGAATACAGGTCCTACAGAAGGACATGGTTATATGGTCGATGGCTTCTGATTGCCACGTTGATTTTGTTGTTTATTTTTGTTAAAATCATTCTTTATGTAAAATAAATTACTGTGCAGTTTAAAATTTCTCGTCTTCGTTCTGGTTCATTTTAAATATCTTGGTGGAGGTTATTGTGTGGGCATACTTTAAGTGATCCAGTTGACAACCCAGTCCCCGAGATAAATTTAAGAGGTAAGTAAAGGTAAGTATGAACCCCCGTATATTTTGGTGTGTTCCACAATAATTTTCTTGTTAACTATTGTGCTCTAATCTCGATAGTATCTGTCAGTGCCATTTTCATTGATGTAGCTGTGCCGGTGCGTTTGATTATTGGCAATCCGATTGAGGGGGCGGATATCTGACAGCCTACTATCCGGATATCGGGTACAGTACCATCCCGGCATTTGCCCGAAGACGAAGTGGGAAACCACGGAAAACCACTTCGAGGATGGCTGAGGTGGGAATCGAACCCCCTCGACTCATTTGGAACACCCGAGGCTGAGTAGACCCCGTTCCAGTCCTCATACCACTTTTCAAAATGTCGTGGCAGAGCCGGGAATCGAACCCAGGACCTCCGGGGCGGCAGCTAACCATGCTGACCGCTACGCTACGGAGGCGACTATAAACATATATCCGGAAACAAATACCTGTTGAGGTATGAGCCATTTTACTTGTGTTGAGTATTTACACTTCGGCCAATGGACGTCACCCTACCAACTACTTCTAATGAACATTTGACTGTCACACACGTTTAACAGAACACGCGTTGGGCAAACATCCATCAACACCTCCAACTAAGAGCTGTGATGATTTCAGCCGGTCTGTCCACGAATACCACATGCTTCGGCTCATCTTCGCAAGGAATCCCCAACTCGTCCAATCACGCCTGGCTGCTCGTGGGATGTGGGCACTCTCATTGGTCATACGCTCTTGTAACATCTGCGCATTGCCTATGGATGTGGCATACACCAATGTCTTTAAATGTCCCCATAGCAAGAAAACCAATGGATTAGGTCCAGTGAACCGCACTGCCGCATACTATGACTGAACATCCAATTCATGCAACGACCTGCAAGGGAAAAACGCCTGTACCACCGAACACAACGCCTCCTCCACGGGGGGGGGGGGGGGGGGGGGGGTAAAATGGTGCATATTTCAACCGGTATTTGTTTCCGGACATATGTTTATAGGAACATTTCTTCTCGTTTTGACCAATCCCAACCCCTGTTACAATATCGGACACTATTTTTTTCTAAACAGCCTGTATTTCACAGCAAATCATTAATTTAATGAATTTCCTACCACGTTAGCTCAATTGTCGGCCAAATCTGTTCGGGTTAGAATATCACAAAACACAATCTCTTCATCAGGATAGAGGAAATCTATACATTGTTGAAGGTTCTATGAACCAAGTACCAATAGATAATTGGGTTATATTCAGCTTTACTATAACAATTTGACCAAACCGACAGTAGTGGTTACGCTGGCTAACGCGCAGCATTAGGTCATGGGACCAAGCTCTTTGCTGACTCAGTAGACGCGTGGGTTCGAGCCCCACCGTCGGCCGTCCTTGAAATGGTTTTCCGTGGTTTCCTATTTTCAACACCAGACAAATGCTGGGACGGTACCTTCTGACAGGCCACGGCCGCTTCCTTCCACATCCTTGCCCAGTTTCATTCACCATCATTCATTTCATCTCTCATTAACTCCTCTCATGAGGTTGGCGTCAGGAAGGGCATCCGGCCGTAAAAACCATCGCCACAAATACTTCCATCGCATCTCATCCCCGACCCCGTTGGAAAACGGGAATAATAAGGGGTAGACATACATACCATAACAATTTGACCACCTGTGTATATACTCGTAAATGCATAACGTACACACATCGAGAGAAGACCTCATTCTCCAGTGCACACGTTGCTAGAATATATGAATTTCCAGAGCATGTAAATTGTGCATTACTTACTTCTAATATATTAGAAATAACCCTGGGGAGAAATGCTGATAAAGAGGATAGCAGTACATGATCTGGATGAATGGAACAATGAATCCTTTGAGGGTGGGTTGCCAGAACGCGTTACATGGGAATTCAAGCACAAACAATGAGCTGCTGAGTTCTGTTCTGGAATCCCAGTGGTATCATATCAGAGATAAACACAAAGACGTTCATGTTGTATACTCCGTGTCTGTTCCAACAGCAAACTAAAGAGAAAAGGATGTAGTTCTGAGAGTAACCCCGGGGATGGCATGAACGTTTGGAAGCGGTTTTCTTCTTGCTTATCACAATAACCTTTACGACACAAATAACACCCATATTATTTCAGCCACAGACCACGATTACTGTGCGGGATAGCTAAGAGCTTCAAGGCGCAAGGCTGAATTCTGACACAGATGACATATGAGTTTTAAAAAAGACTGTCAGCCTGTTTTCCATGGTTTCTAATGATTAAGTCCAGGCAAATGCTGTTACGGTACTTTCTAATTTGGAACGGGTGTTCACCAGAATTCCCTGCCCAGTTTTATTCGTTTCAGATCTCATTACCTCGTGTGATGAGGTTGGCTTCAGGAAGGTCATCCGGCCGTAAAACATATAATAATAAGAAAAAGATACGAGCTTTACAGTAGTCGCATATGATGTGTAATATCTGACCATGTTGTCATCTTCTATCTATATCTTATATATAAAAGTGAAAGTCTGTATGTGGGTATGTATGTGGGTGGGTCTGTTCCGTATACAAATCTACACCGTTACACCAATCTCAACCGAATTTTGCATACACATAGTTTAGGACCCAGAAGGAACCGCTGGCTACATGAATTTTCGATAGTCTTTCTCATTCTTCTGATTTCGACCCTTTTGCACTCCAGCACAGGCTAATCAAATCATAAAATATACTCATGAAGGAATGCCAAGGCGGATAGTTTCCATAGCAACATAGCTCAAGTCGAGACACGGCCGACTGGATGTCATTTGCGCTCTGCACTACCGGTATAGAAAATGAGGATCTTTACTTGAAATCACGTTAGTTACTCAACTGCTCACAAAGCACTGTCAACCGAGTTTAGCATAACAAAGACTTGACACTATCTACTATATATTTGTCAAATACCACTCACTCACTCATTCATTCATCACGAAATCTCAGAAACCATCAAACGGATTGGAATGAAATTTGGTATGCAGCTTCCCCAAGGGCCGCAAATGCCCACTAAGAGAGGATTGTTGGATATTCTGGTTCTAAAGGGGTGTTAAGGGGGTAGACCTGCATTTCATTGAACAGCAATATCTCCCGATTGGTTTAATTGGGGGATGTGATACTCGGCACATAAACTCATCATTAAAAATAAGAAGACACGAGTCGGAGGGTTTTTCGATGTGGTGTATATTATGAGGTGAAAGGGGTGAAAAGTGGGGATTGAAAGATTCCTAACGGAGCGTGTATCTCTTAAAGGACATAGGCGAGGAGTTTGAAACTCAGCGGGAAGAAATCAGCATAAAAATAAGTAAATATGTGTTTGACCGTTTTATCATAAATCCAATTTAAGGGGACCATGGGGAGGGGTGAAATTCTGGAGGGGGGGGGGGGAAACAGGAAAGAAAGTGTCCTAACTGATTGACTGACTGACTCACTCATCAAACTCAGGGGGAAAAACTGCTTTAAAGTAAGTAAATAGCTGTTCGACAGTTTTTTTCATAAATCAAATTTAAGGGGTTCATGGGGAGGGGTGAAATTCTGAAAAAAGAAAATTGAAAGAAAATGTCCTGACTCACTCACTCACTCACTCACTCACTCATCATCGCCCAGCCATAATTATTGAAGTTAGAAACATGACAGTTTGGGGATATGTTCATTGTATTTCAAAACAGTCTACTAAGGGAGGATTTTCGGATATTCAGGTTCTAAAGGGGTCTTAATGGGGTTAAACCTGCATATCATTGAATAACAATATCTCCCGATTGGTTTCATTGGGGGATGTGATACACGGCATATAAACTCATCATTAAAAAGTAAGACACGTGTCTGAGGGATTTTCGAAGTGGTGTATATTATGAGGTGAAAGGGGTGAAAAGTAGGGATTGAAAGATTCCTAACGGAGCGTGTATCTCTTAAACGACATAGGCGAGGAGTTTGAAACTCAGCGGGAAAAAATCAGCATAAAAATAAGTAAATATGTGTTTGACCGTTTTATCATAAATCCAATTTAAGGGGCCCATGGGGTAGGGTGAAATTCTGGAGGGGGGGGGGAAACAGGAAAGAAAGTGTCCTAACTGATTGACTGACTGACTCACTCATCAAACTCAGGGGGAAAAACTGCTTTAAAGCAAGTAAATAGCTGTTCGACAGTTTTTTCATAAATCAAATTTAAGGGGTTCATGGGGAGGGGTGAAATTCTGAAAAAAGAAAATTGAAAGAAAATGTCCTGACTCACTCACTCACTCACTCACTCACTCACTCATCATCGCCCAGCCATAATTATTGAAGTTAGAAACATGACAGTTTGGGGATATGTTCATTGTATTTCAAAACAGTCTACTAAGGGAGGATTTTCGGATATTCAGGTTCTAAAGGGGTCTTAATGGGGATAAACCTGCATATCTTTGAATAACAATATCTCCCGATTGGTTTCATTGGGGGATGTGATACACGGCATATAAACTCATCATTAAATAGTAAGACACGTGTCTGAGGGATTTTCGATGTGGTGTATATTATGAGGTGAAAGGGGTGAAAAGTAGGGATTGAAAGATTCTTAACGGAGCGTGTATGTCTTAAACGACATAGGCGAGGAGTTTGAAACTCAGCGGAAAAAAATCAGCATAAAAATAAGTAAATATGTGTTTGACCGTTTTTTCATAAATCCAATTTAAGAGGCCCATTGGGAGAGGTGAAATTCTGTGGGGGGGAGGTGGGGGGTGGGGACAGGAAAGAAAATGTCCTAACTGATTGACTGACTCACTCACTCATCAAACTCAGGGGGGAAAACTGCTTTAAAAATAAGTTAATAGGTGTACAAGCGTTTTTTCATCAATCCAATTTAAGGGGCCCATGGGGAGGGGTGAAATTCTGGTAAAAATAATTGAAAGAAAATGTCCTGTCTGACTCACTCACTCATCACGCCCAGCGAAAACTATTTAAGTTGGAAAAATGAAATGTTAGGAATATGTTCGCTGTATGTCGAAAACGTCAACTAAGGAATGATTTTTGTTTATTCGGGTTTTAAAGAGATGTTAAGGGGGTAAACATGCATTTCAATGAATAACGATATGTCATGAGTTGTTTCTTAGGGGATGCGATATTCGGTATATAAACTAATCATTAAAAATAATCAGACATATGTCTAAGGGTTTATCGATGTGGTGTATATTATGAGGTGATAGGGGTGAAAATTGGGGGTTGAGGGATTCTTGACGGAGCGTGTATCTCTTAAAGGACATAGGCGAGAAGTTTGAAATTCGGCGGAAAAAGAACAGCTTAAAATACAAGTAAATAGGTGTTCGACTGTTTTTTTTTCATAAATCCAATTTAAGGGGCCCTTGGAGAGAGGTGAAATTCTGGGGGGGGGGGGAACAGGAAAGAAAGTGTCCTAACTGATTGGCTCAGTCACTCATCAAACTCAGGGGGAAAACAGCTTTAAATAAGTAAATAGGTGTTCGACCGTTTGTTTCATAAATCCAATTTAAGGGGTTCATGGGGAGGGCTGAAATTATCAAAAATAAATGAAAGGAAATGTCCTGACTGACTCACTCACTCATCATAGCCCAGCCTTAATTATTAAAGTTAGAAACATGAAATTTTGGGGATATGTTCGTTGTATGTCGAAAACGTCCACTAAGGAAAGAGTTTTGAATATTCAGGTTCTAAATAGGTGTTAAGGGGGGTAAACGTGCATTTCATTGAATAACAATATCTCACGAGTGGTTTCATTTGGGGATGTGATACTTGGCATATATAGGCCTACTAATCATTAAAAATAAGCTGACACATGTCTAATGAATTTTCGATGTAGTGTATATTATGAGGTGAAAGGGATGAATAGTGGGGGTTGAAAGATTCCTAACGGACCCTGTATCTCTTAAACGACATAGGCGAGGAGTTTGAAACTCGGAGGAAATCAATCAGCTTAAAAATAAATAAATAAATAAATAAATAAATAAATAAATAAATAAATAAATAAATAAAATAAATATGTGTTCGACCGTTCTTTCATAAATCCAATTTAAGGGGCCTATGGGTAGGGGTGAAATTCTGGAAGAAAAACGTCCCCTAAGGAAGGATTTTTGGATGTTCACTCTCATCGACCAACCCAAACGATTAAAGTTAGAAGAATGATATTTTGGGGATATGTTTGTTGTGTGTCGAAAACGTCTACCCAGGAGGGATTTTTGGATATTCAGGTTCTAAAGGGGTGTTAATGGGGTTAAACCTGCATTTCATTGAATAACAATATGACACGACTATGACGCGAGCGAAGCGAGGCTAAAAATGAGATGATGTGCGTCTATGTATTACTCAATCATGCAAGTACCTCTGGTCCGATTTACATGAATTTTACATGGAAGTAGCTGATTTACCTGGTTAACATATAGGTTACTTTTGATTTCAATACTTTGTACTATTTAAAGATGGCGACCATTTTAGTGACTTCACTACACCCTTTGGTTTAAAACTTTCATATTTCCATTTCAAATACAAAGAGAACGCTAAGAAATAGCAAACTTTTGATGGTATGTACGAGGTTAAAAATTACATTTTCTATCCGAAAGGTATCTCCAACCGTTAGCGAGTAAAACCTAAATTTGTGCTATAAAACACGGTCAACGCCGAGCGGTGTAGTTGGACAAAATGTTCCATCCTTAATCTCCCTCTGCGCAGCACCTCGCCTATCCCCTGTTTAACTGTCACCTTCATATTTTAATTTATTTATGACGCGTAGCGAAGCACGGGTACTTCAGCTAGTATATATATATAAATCAATGTAACGTGATAGTTTGTCTGTGGGTGTGTATGTATGTCTCCTATGCGTTCATATACCATTCGTCCGATTGCGATGAAACTTGGGTGAGATGTTGAGTACACTCCAAGGAAGGTTTCTGACTTAGTAAATCCATTTTACAATAGGTAGCGCACGCGTAGATTCAACAAATGAGCGACGATGCACGAAGCATTTCAACAAAGTCCCGTATGTGTTCATATATCATTCGTCCGATAGCGATGAAACTTGGGTGAGATGTTCTGTACACTTACGTGAAGGTTTCAAAATTAGTGAATACATTTCACAGTAGATAGCGCACAAGTAGATTCAACAAATGAGCGACGACACGCAATGCGTTTCAAAAAAGTCCCGTATGCATTCATATACCATTCGTCCGATAGCTATGAAACTTGCGTAAAATGTTGTGTACACTGCAGGGAAATTTTCTGGCTTAGTACATCCACTTTACAATAGGCAGCGCACGAGTATATTCAACAAATGAGCTACGACGCGCGAAGCATTTCAACAAAGTCACGTTTGCGTTCATATACCATTCGTCCGATAGCGATGAAACTAGGCTGAGATTTTGTGTGCACTCCAGGGAAGGTTCCTAGCTTAGTAAATCCCTTTAAAAATAGGTAGAGCACGAGTAGAATCAACAAATGAGCAACGGCGTGCGAAGCGTTTCAACAAAGTCCCATATAATTTCATATACCATTCATCCGATAGCGATGAAACTTGGGTGAGATGTTGTGTACACTCCAGGGAAGGTTTCTGGCTTAGTACATACATTTTTACAATAGGTATCGCACCAGTAGATTCAACAAATGAGCGATGACACGCGAAGCGTTTCAACAAAGTCCCGTATAAAGTCATATACCAGTCGTCTGATAGTGATAAATGTTTGGTGAATTGTTGTGTACACTCCAGGAAAGGTTTCTGGCTAAGTAAATCCATTTTACAATACGAAGCGCACGTTTATATTCAACAAATGAGTGACTGCGCGCGAAGCATTTCGACAACGTCCCGTATACGTTCACATACCATTCATCCGATTGCGATGAAACTTGGGTGAGATGTTGTGTACACTCCAGGGAAGGTTTCTGGCTGAGTACATCCATATTACAATATGTAGCGCAAGAGTAGAATCAACAAATGAGCGACGACACGCGAAGCGTTTCAACCAAGTCCCGTATGCATTCATGTACCATTCGTCCGTAGCTATGAAACTTGGGTGAGATGTTGAGTACACGTCATGGAAAATTTCTGGCTTAGTAAATCCACTATACAATATGCAGCGCACAAGTTGATTCAACAAATGAGGGACGACGCGCGAAGCGTTTCAACAAAGTCCCGTATAAGGTCATATACCATTCTGCCGTTAGCGGTGAAACTTGGGTGAAATATGGTGGACACTCCAAGGAAGATTTCTGGCTTAGTAAATACATTTCACAGTAGGTAGCACACGAGTAGATTCGACAAATGAACGACGACATGCGGAGCGTTTCAATACAGTCCCCTATGTCTTCATATCCCATTAGTCCGATAGCGATGAAACTTGGGTGAGATGTTGTGGACACTTACGTGACGGTTTCTAACTTAGTAAATACATTTTACAGTAGGTAGCGCACGAGTAGAATCAACAAATGAGTGACGGAGCGCGAATCGTTTACAAAAATCAGGAATGCGTTCATATACTATTCATCCGATTGCGATGAAACATTGATCAGTTATTGTGTACCCGCCAGGGAAGGGGACTTAGTAAATCCATTTCACAATAAGTAGCGCAAGAGTAGATGCAACAAATGAGTGACGACGCGCGAAGCGTTTAAACAAAATCCCCTATTGCGTTCATATAACATTCTTCGATTGCGATTAAACCTTGATGAGTTATTGTGTACACGCCAGGGAAGGGCTTCGACTTAGTAATACATTTCTCAATAGGTAGCGCACGAGTAGATTCAACAAATGAGTGACAGCGCACGAATCGTTTAAACAAAACCCCGTATACGTGCATATACAATTCATCCGATTGCGATGAATCATTGATGAGTTATTGTGTACACGCCAGGGAAGGGTTTCGACTTAGTAAATCCATTTCACAACAGGTAGCGTACGAGTAGATTCAACAAATGAGTGACAGCGATGAAACTTTTGAAAGTTGTTGTGAACGTTTCCACGAATGGTTCTAAATTAGAAAATCCATTTTACGATAGCTTAGAGGCAGTTAACATGTTGTGTATCCAAAAGCACTTCAAGAAACAGAATTTCAACGCCAACACTTTCTTAGATTGGCAGGACAACGTCTGCCGGGTCAACTAGTACTAATATATAAAAATGAGATGGTGTGTGTCTGTCTGTCTGTCTGCTACTCAATAACGCAAGAACCACTGGTCCGATTTAAATGAAATTTTGCATGTATGTAGCTGATTTGCCAGGTTTACACATAGGATACTCTTGATTTCGAAATTTTGCACTATTAAAAAATGGCGACCATTTTAGTGACGTCACTAGACCCTTTGGTTTCAAAATTTCATATTTCCATATCAAATAAAAAGAGAACGGTAGGAAATAGCAAACTTTTGATGGCACATATGTTCTTTGAAATTTAATTTCCTATCCGAAAGGTCCTTATCACCTTTTGTGTATCTCCAACAGTTAGCGAGTAAAACCGACATTTGTGACGTCACTACACCCTTTGGTTTCAAAATTTCATATTTCCTTTTCAAATAAAAAGAGAACGCTAAGAAATAGCAAACTTTTGATGGTATACATGAGCTTTAACATTTAATTTTCTATCCGAAAGGTCCTTATCACTTTTCGTCTATCTCCAACGGTTAGCGAGTAAAACCAAAATCTGTGCAATATAACACGGTCAACACCGAGCGGTGCAGTAGATCTCTCTAGATAGAAAAATGAAAATGTGTGTGTTTTTCTCTGAATTTCTACGGAAATTTGAGTTGTTTACGCGTTTCAGACTGTTTTATGATGGATGCGCGCGAAAATAATTTTTTGTCTGTCTGTTTGTTTGTCTGTGGACAAATTTGTTCCCTTATAACTCGAGAACGGCTGGGTGTATCAACGTAAAATTTGGTACAGATATCCATCAGAGGCACGACACTAATCATTGATGTAACTCTTCTCCGTACCTCTCAGAAAAGGGGGCATACCCCCTTAAAATACATGCTGAAATAGGCGTAGAAGGACGAGAAAAAGCTCATTTTTAGCACCTCATGTGAGAGACAAAACTCGTGGAAAAAACACATTTTAGGGCCCTAAAACCAACCATGTTTTGAGATATTCCCAGAAAACTAATTTCATTTAATAAACTAATGAACGAATGCAAGCCGGTAACCAACGCAACAGATTCTCAGAGGTCTATCTATTGCTGTAAGACGCAATGCAATTCCATTAATTACATTAGTGTGAAAGTTTGCAAACGGCTAGAAGGTTATCACAGAACCAAATAAGCTGTAAAATGCATCAATACGTATAATACGCTTAAGGGGGTCAAGGGGTACTCTAGATTTTTTTCACGCGATTTACACCTGCGGGTGTGGTATGGCAGGTCTATTATATTCCTATCCCTATATTATATTATTATTAGTAGTAGTAGTAGTATTATATTATGGCGTACAACGACGAGACGAAGTCCCTTGGTGCCAGAAACAAAACTCGGAGGCCCTAAAGGGTCCTCGAAAACTAAATTATAAGGCTCTAAATCCAACAGTTTCTGAAATATTCCCGGAAAACTAATTGAATTTAACATACTAATGAAGGAATGCAAATCGGTAACCATGACAACATTATCCAACTTTACATCTATTTTTGTAAGAAGCAATGTCACTCCATTTGTTAACATTTCTGTGAAAGTTTGCAAATGGCTATAAGGTTATCATGGAACCAACGTAGACTGTATAATTCATCAATGCAATTAAGGGGGTCAAGTGGTAACCTAGAATTGTTTCATGCAATTTTCACGTGCAACATATAGTACAGAAGGTCTATTATATCTCCAAACAGCAACATTATTTCCCAAAATTCCTGAATTGAATCAGCATTTTTTGCGGCTTTTAGGAATTAGGGCCATTTGAGGCTAAAGAACCTGAATTTTCATGCACCATAAGACTTTATAATTTATGAAAGGGGTCTTCCTGTGTATGGGGACCTAACCCAACGTAGAGGGTAAGTTCTTATGTGACATGTATTGCGTTTCGTCTACGAGGCTTTCAATTCTATTTGACGTCAGGAAGTACACGTTAGGTGAATTTAGTTTGAGAGCACATTTTAACTAATCTTCTTTTTGGTCGACATACGGGTTCATCGTAAGGATGATTTTGTTTGATACGTATGGTAGATATACCCATATTTGGATATCTGGGTGATACGTTGTAGACAATAGAATTGTCTGTCTGTCTTTCTGTGTAACTTTATTTACGCCTATAACTCGTGTTCGGATGCTTGGTGCATCGTAAACTTAGGTATGGTAACCATGAGTAAATACACCAATCATCATACTAATATATAACAAGTAGTTCCGTGAAGAACTATACAGCCTATTTTCATATATCCTACTTATGTTAATTGCCACTATCAACATACACAATTTCAGTTTGATTGCTGTAATAGATTCGTAGATATTGAGAACCGACTAAATATTTCGGATGGTCGCCATGTTGGATTTTATATATGTAGGTCCTAGAGTTATGTACTGTTACATGCAGGTTATTGTGAACGTGTAGTATTCAAACTTCAATCGCATAATTAGGACACAAGAAGTCACAAGGAGATTTTAAAATTTTTCACAGCTGCCATCTTGAGGTTATGGAAACAATTGAAATAAATTAGATGCCAGTGGATTAACATTCGTATAAGGATTTACTGTACCAAGTTTGACTGCACGCGGATGGTTAAATTGCGAGAAACGTCCATGTGAATATTTATAATTCGCGTCGCCGGCTTGTTGGATTTGTGATCACCAGGTTATTTAAAGTCCTATAGGTGAACCTAAGTTCATAGCCCCTATGAACATTAAAAATGCAGTTTGATTGCTAAAATAGATTCGTAGATATTCAGTATCGTCTAAATATTTCGGATGGTCGCCATGTTGGATTGTTAAATGTATAGGCCATAGAGTCATGTACCATTAAAAGAAAATTATTGCTTAGGTTCATTATTCAAACTTTCACTTCGATCGCATGACTACATCACAAGAAATAAAAACTTAATTTTAAAATTCGCACAGCCGCCATCGTGAGGTTATGTAAACAATTGAACTAAATTAGATACCAGTGGATTACAATGTGTATAAATATTTCCTGTACCAGGTTTCAGTGCGCTTGGAACATTAAATCGCGAGAAAGGTCTATTTAAAATTTTCAAATTCGCTTGGCCGCCATGTTCGTTTTGTAGTTAACCGGTTTTTGAAAGTCTTATAGATGGACTTCCAGTAGTGCCCTTTATCTCCGTACAAAATTTTAGGGAGATACCGCTAATAGTTTCAGAGATATAGAATGCCGGTGAAATATTTCGCACTTCCGCCATCTTGTGATTATGGAAACAATTGAACGAAGTTAGATGTCGGTGCATTACAATGTATATAAACATATACTGTACCAAGTTTCATTGCGTTTATTTGGTCAAATCACGAGAAACGTCTATTTAAAAGTCGCAAATTCGCTTGGCCGCCATGTTGGTTTTGTAGTAACCAGGTTTTCAAAAGTCACATAAGTGAACTTATAGTAGTTCCCTCTATCACCATAGAAAATGTCAGGGTAATATCGGTAATAGTTTCGGAGATATTGAATGCTGGTGAAATATTTCGCACAGCCGCCATGTTGGATTGGTGAGTCGTAACAAAGTTTGAAGTGCACGGTCGAGGTCGCCCGGAATAGTGCTATGAACTTTCCGAGTTTCATTGAAATCGCTCTTGCCGTTTAGATTTTATTAGGGGGACACACACACACGAATCACACACACACGCACACACACACGGACAAAAGGTGATCTCATAAGTCTATTTTTTCAAAATTGAAAATAGGCTAAAAATGAGATGGTGTGTGTCTGTCTGTCTGTCTGTTACTCAATAACGCAAGAACCACTGGTCCGATTTAAATGAAATTTTGCATGGATGTAGCTGATTTACCAGATTTACATATTGGATACTTTTGATTTCGAAATTTTGCACTATTAAAAAATGGCGACCATTTTAGTGACGTCACTAGACCCTTTGGTTTCAAAATTTCATATTTCCATATCAAATAAAAAGAGAACGGTAGGATATAGCAAACTTTTGATGGTATACATGAGCTTTAACATTTAATTTTCTATCCGAAAGTTCCTTATCACTTTACGTATATCTCCAATGGTTAGCGAGTAAACCCACAATCTGTGCAATAAAACACGGTCAACACCGAGCGGTGCAGTAGATCTCTCTATATAGAAAAATGAAAATGTGTGTGTTTTTCTCTGAATTTCTACGGAAATTTGAGTTGTTTACGCGTTTCAGACTGTTTTATGATGGATGCGCGCGAAAATAAATTTTTTGTCTGTCTGTCTGTCTGTCTGTCTGTTTGTTTGTCTGTGGACAAATTTGTTCCCTTATAACTCGAGAACGGCTGGGTGTATCAACGTAAAATTTGGTACAGATATCCATCAGAGGCACGACACTAATCATTGATGTAACTCTTCTCCGTACCTCTCAGAAAAGGGGGCCTACCCCCTTAAAATACATGCTGAAATAGGCGTAGAAGGACGAGAACAAGCTCATTTTTAGCACCTCATGTGAGAGACAAAACTCGTGGAAAAAACATATTTTAGGGCCCTAAAACCAACCATGTTTTGAGATATTCCCAGAAAACTAATTTCATTTAATAAACTAATGAACGAATGCAAGCCGGTAACCAACGCAACAGATTCTCAGAGGTCTATCTATTGCTGTAAGACGCAATGCAATTCCATTAATTACATTAGTGTGAAAGTTTGCAAACGGCTAGAAGGTTATCACAGAACCAAATAAGCTGTAAAATGCATCAATACGTATAATACGCTTAAGGGGGTCAAGGGGTACTCTAGATTTTTTTCACGCGATTTACACCTGCGGGTGTGGTATGGCAGGTCTATTATATTCCTATCCCTATATTATATTATTATTATTATTATCAGTAGTAGTAGTATTATATTATGGCGTACAACGACGAGACAAAGTCCCTTGGTGCCAGAAACAAAACTCGGGGGCCCTAAAGGGTCCTCGAAAACTAAATTATAAGGCTCTAAATCCAACAGTTTCTGAAATATTCTCGGAAAACTAATTGAATTTAACATACTAATGAAGGAATGCAAATCGGTAACCATGACAACATTATCCAACTTTACATCTATTTTTGTAAGAAGCAATGTCACTCCATTTGTTAACATTTCTGTGAAAGTTTGCAAATGACTATAAGGTTATCATGGAACCAACGTAGACTGTATAATTCATCAATGCAATTAAGGGGGTCAAGTGGTAACCTAGAATTGTTTCATGCAATTTTCACGTGCGACATATAGTACAGAAGGTCTATTATATCTCCAAACAGCAACATTATTTCCCAAAATTCCTGAATTGAATCAGCATTTTTTGCGGCTTTTAGGAATTAGGGCCATTTGAGGCTAAAGAACCTGAATTTTCATGCACCATAAGCCTTTATAATTTATGAAAGGGGTCTTCCTGTGCATGGGGACCTAACCCAACGTAGAGGGTAAGTTCTTATGTGACATGTACTGCGTTTCGTCTACGAGGCTTTCAATTCTATTTGACGTCAGGAAGTACACGTTAGGTGAATTTAGTTTGAGAGCACATTTTAACTAATCTTTTTTTTTTGGTCGACATACGGGTTCATCGTAAGGATGATTTTGTTTGATACGTATGGTAGATATACCCATATTTGGATATCTGGGTGATACGTTGTAGACAATAGAATTGTCTGTCTGTCTTTCTGTGTAACTTTATTTACGCCTATAACTCGTTTTCGGATGCTTGGTGCATCGTAAAGTTAGGTATGGTAACCATGAGTCAATACACCAATCATTTATAAAACTCTTCACCGTACTTTTCACACTTTAGAAGGGTGGATATAGGGAAAACTTCTCAAAATACATGCTGAAATAGGCGAAATACAAAATTATCCTAGAAGGACGACCAAAGCATATGTTGCGCTTCTCAATATGAGACACAAAATTCGGGAGTCTATAAAGGGTCTCCGAAAACCACATTTTAAGGCCCTTAAATTAACAGTGTGTGTGATATTCCCAGAAAACTAACTTCGTTCTGATAAACTTATGAAGGAATGACAAACCCCTAACCATTGCAACAGTAGCTCAATAGATAATGTCTGGTGTTAACACCGAACACCGTTCGAAGAACAGGTACTTCTGCTAGTCCTACTATGAAATTGAGATGAAATGTATGTGAAGTCATCTGACATGTTATCCAACTCGTATACTACACAGCTTGGACATTCTTAAAATGTTAATTTACGCTCCGTTTTCATACTGGTACTATGATGAATGTATAGATTGAATTGGAGATATGCTACTGTTACACTTGTTTGAACAAACATCACATATTATAATGTAAATTATGAGGAGGAATGAAACCATAGTCTCTAACCTATCTATAGACTACTAGAAATAATGTTCAATTCAATCAAATTTCCCAACTCCTGCTTGGTGCAAAATTTTGTAATAAAAATCAGATAAATCGTAATTCCATGTAGATTCTGTTAAATTGACGCATAGTGTTATGATAGATATCGTTTAAATCGATAATCCAGTAGCAAAAATTATTGCCGGGACTGGGGTTCGAACCTAAGACCTCGTGATTCGAAGACCAAGATGTTATCCACGCAGCCATTACAACCACTGACATTTGGAGTACAAGACAGGTCCTCATTTTCACGTGCCGGTAATGATATGGAAGTATTCTTTTATGCTCCAATAATATTTTGCTTTTTTTTTTTTCGATAATGTTCCTGCGTGGAATTGAGTTTTAAATTACTTTAGTTAGGAATACGCCTACTTGACAGTGAAGGGAATTCCTATAGTGGTCTATGAAAGGCTAGCCCAGACCCGTATATAATCATCGATATATATTACATTAATCACTGCATTACCGCAATGTGGGTTAATATCTGAATAGCTATTGTGCAGAAACATAATACCGGCTTATCCGACTAGTTACAATGTTTCATATAAAAGCATTTCATCATTTAAATACTGATACGAAGACATGTGGTTTGTGTTTCAATGAGTTGACACCAGAGTTCGCATGAGCGTTTACCGTGCAGTATGAAATTGTTGAGAAAAGTTACTTGGCGAGTGGTTGCCCATCACTTTTATCCCGATATTGAAAAACAGACTCTTAATAAATCATAATTGTTTTCAGCAAATATGATTTAATGAATATTTTTACACCAAAGAACGACAACTTGATGATGATTCATTGTAGAAATATCTGTAATGGCGCCTCCAAATCTTGAAGTAATCCGTATGATATATACATTCCATGTGGTACCACTGCCAGCTGGATCGGATCACATCCCTCCTGGCTGCTTAAGCAGCTAAAGCAGCCAGGAGGGATGCGATCTAGCTGGCAATGCGTCTTACACACTTCCGTCCGATCCATTTCCGTCCCATTTTTCAAAATCACTCCCACAAAAAAATCCAGCAACCAAGTGGAAAGATGTTACACATCAATAATAATAATGCTATTGGTTTTACGTCCCTTTGAGCTACTGTGGCTTTTAGAGGCACCTGGGTGCCAGAATTTTGCCCCGTAGGGGATCTTTAATGAGCCAGTAAATTTATTAACGCGACTCCCTCGCATTTGTGCACCCTCAAAAGCCAGCTGACTGCGCCAGGATTGGGAACAGCAGGCAAGAACGTTACTGCTGAGTCACGCGGCCAGTCACAGGCCGTAAAATGAGCCAATCTCACCTCATCCCTGAGTCCGTAATAGGCGAGAATAGTAAAAGGAAGAAATTCAAGTAGAATCTACATGATTTCAACTGCTGCAGAAAAAACAAAATCAAACAAACAAACAAACAAAAAATTCCTCTCGGCACGCCGGAAGGCGGAGGTAGATTTCACCGGGCAAACTAGGGGATAGGCTATAATAGGCAAAATATGCAGGTTTTCGTAGGAGGATCAGACCTCATTTATTGCGAGAAAGTATTTTACAATTGGAGGTTAGTTAACATTTTTTCGTCTTTCTATGCATACTTTTAACATTTTACTGTCTTATGGGGACAGTAACCTTCTTGTCATTTGGGGTTAATTTTTAGCCTACTTTTCACATTTTGCAAAAATGAGGAAAAAGTAGTCTTATGAGATCGATCCGGGAAAATGTGTGTCTGTCTGTCTGTCTGTCTGGCTGGCTGGCTGTGTGTGTGTCGTCCCCCCCCCCCCTATCAACTCCTAAACGGCTGGAGCAATCGAAATAAAATGTGATAGGAGTAAAGATCTATACCTGAATATCTCACGGCCATATTTGAAAATGATGTCAGTGCTACCAACTGCTGAAAAATCGCAATTGAAATTTGAGCTCCATGTTGGATATCTTGGAAGGTATGAATGGGAGCTATTTCAAAATCGGCACACATGTAGATAATAATATTGCAGTTTAATTTCCTGAAGGCCATACATGGCAGTGTTGCCAAAATGATTATAAGCCTACTGATAGGTCCAATATTTAAATGCATATAACTTCTACACTATCAATTGGAATTCTACCAAATTTCGTATGTTGTATGTGTACATAACCAGATATGACTGAACGTATTCTTATGAACCACCAGTGCTGCCAACTGTTAAAAAATGCTCTTAATTTATTTTATCCAAATACCAATATATATGAGAAAGTATGCAAGCCGACAGCTTTAAACTATGCACACGTATAGTACATGACATTCTATATTAATTTGGAGTAACTTATATACGTCAGTGCTACCAACATGATTCTAAGCCTGCTGAGAGGTCCAACTTTAAATACATATAACTTCCATACTATCATTTGGATTTCAACCAAATTTCGTATGTGCTATGTGTACCATAACAGCTATGACTATGCGTATTCTTAAGAGCAACCAGGGCTGCCAACTGTTAATAAATGCTGTCTCTATTTTTGTTACCCTAATATCAATATATCAGAGAGAATGCAAGCCAATAGCTCTAAACTTTGCACACGTATAGTACCTGGCATTCTAGATTACTTTGGAGTAACTAATATACGTCAGTGCTGCCAACATGATTCTAAGCCTGCTGATAGGTCCAATTTTAAAATGCATGTAACTTCTATACTAACTAATGGATTTCATTCAAAATTGGCACAACAATAGATCATATTATTTCAGATTATTTCTGACCAATACATGCATGACACTGTTGCCAACATGATTTTACGCGTGCTGTTAGATCCAATGTTTAACTGCATGTAACGTCCATGCTATTCATTGGACTCCAACCAAATTTTGTATTCTGTACCTTAAGAGATGGAACTAAGAATATATTCAGTCACCAGGGCTGCCAACTGTAGTGCTCAATTAGGCTACATTATGCCAGGTATACAGTATTTCGAACTAATTAGAAATTTCGATATTACCAACTTAATTTCGTCATTATTCTAGATAGATCCATATCGATTAATCATTGGCATGAATCTTAAATTTTAAGAAAAGTAGGCTCTTTAGTTCGTTACGGAACTTCTAGTTATACTTGTGATCACACTGCCCTTATGCAAGGTTTCGAACTAATGTGTAACTATCTAACAGTCTGCTACTTCTTCACGCAAAATTTTATCGCCCGCAGAGATGTTGGTTGGTTCCTCAGTTTAGGGGCTGCGACAAGGTGGTCATGTAACCCCGTGTACATGGGTGTGTGTAGAATCTGTCTGATAAACGGTGTTATTTGTGATGACTGTATTAGTCTGTAATTCAGGTAAGGTCTGCAGACGGTCAATTTTAAATAGTAGTACCTAATTTTGTACCAAATACTAACGTCAACGACACCTAGCTGTGAACTTGGCTGCTAGATGCCACCGCAACCAGCAACTTGCAACGAACGTTGTAACTTCCCCTCCGAAGGAAAGCATGCTGACGGATTTTTTGCGCTCTTAGAAAATCCGGCGACTTTGTCCGGCTTTGAACCAGCACCTTGGGCATAGAAGTTCAGCATGCTACCAGTTAGCCGCTTCCCTCATAGTCAGATGGAACAAGAAGTTCCGTGACGAACTAAGGAGCCTACTTTTCTTAAAATTAAGATTCATGCCATAGATTAATCTACAGTATATTTACCTATCTAGAATAATGACGAAATTAAGTGGGTAATATCGAAATGTCTTAATTAGTTCGAAATAAGGTATACTAGGCATAATGTAGCCTAATAGAGCAATACTGTTGGCAGCTCTGGTGACTGAATATATTCTTACTTCCATCTCCTAAGGTACAGAATACAAAATGTGGTTGAAGTCCAAAGGACGTTACATGGATTTAGACATTGGATCTATTAGTACACGTAAAAGCATGTTGGCAACAATGTCATGCGAGTGCTGGTCAGAAATAATCTGAAATATTATATATTTTTTTGCCAATTTTGGATGAAATCCATTTGTTGGTATAGAAGTTACATGTAAGTTAATTAAAAACTAGTTGAAACCCGTCAAAAATGACGGTCAATAGAAAAATATTTACTGAAGAATTTTCTTATGTAGGCCTACTGTATATTCTTTGTACGATGATTTTTTGGCTCTATTGAAACTATAAGGGCGTCAAAAGATTGCGCTCTCAACATTGCAAAATACTGCTGGCCATGACTGAAAAATTGATGAGGCAAATTGAGACCTATACGTTCCAGAGTTTTCCCTTGAGCTTCATTGATTGTGACAGAGTATGCCAAATAAATTGGAAAATATTGCCTCTTAAAACAAAATGATAGTGTTTTATCGGATGCTGTTAAATCAAGTAGAAGGATTAGACCTCTCTGCCTAATTTTAACTGCACTTATTATTTCCAAATCCAAGCAATATGGTTGCATTTAGGAGCCCTTGGGAAACGTTCAGATTTCTAAGCAGCATAACGGTTCAAGCGTTTGGAATATGTGGAGGCAAGTCATTTATTTCCAAGGAATTCAAGAACTCTGAGGAGTCTAATAAAACTGGCCGCAAACCGTCACATATAATTTTGGAATATAACGAAGAAATGCGATGATGTGCACCTCCATACATCTTAGAACAATGTGGACCGTATGGGTGTGGCACAGTAACATTGGCACCAAATGAAACGAAGGACATAGCATTGTACTGCCGATTAGTCTCTCTGAAATTCCTTGAGATATCATCTCCAGTGAAAAATAATTGTTGCAGCATGTCAAATGTTTTATATTTAGTCAGATTAATTTTACATTACAACAGCAAAGGTCAAAGTAACCAAGTGAAGATTTCTCTCAAGAGAAATACAGTGCAGAACAATGTTTAAATTTGTTCGTCAAGGACCCTACAGTGTAACGGTATAGTATCTGGAATTGTACCTGAAATGCCGTATTCATATTGGAGTTTAAAAGTGGCTTCGTATTTTTCTCCGATTTCCCACTTGTTTGCGGCTAATGTTCTATTTCGTAAAATGGGTTTATTTATAGCAGCATTTCTCCCCAAATTAACGTCATAGCTTATTAAATAACACTATAGTGGCCTGCATCAACGCAGCTGCCAAATATTAAATAGCAAATAATAACTTACTTCCATTGCCAAAATCAACTGCGTGGTTAGACTCATTGTTATGTACTCTAAAAAAATAATCAATAAACAACAATATTCACTTATACAACTAAGTTCAGAGACTTCCATTCTCAAGTTGGTTGCTGATGAGAATGCGATGAGACTGATCGCCAATAATAAAATCCTTGCAATTTTTGCAATTTGCTTGCAAACGCAACTCAGGATGACGAACTTCATTTTGAAATAAACAGAATGAAACTGCTCTAAATAATCAATTTCCATCACCTGTTGAAGGTACAATACTTTGCATTTCCATGACAGTAAATTATGCAAGGGAGCATAGAATCACTTCGCCACTACTGGAATGAGCATGGACTCACTTCGCCAGCCACCGTAATGGAGGGAGTTTTAGAATTATATGTTCAGTGTTTTTCAAAGATCGTATTAACACAGGGAAGCCCAGTCTTAAGGCTACATTCTGAGCTATCGCCCCAGATTCCAGGTTCGATCCCTGCTCTGCCAAGAAATTTAATTCTGGTCTGAGGGCTGGAACGGGGCGCACTCTTGAGGCAAACCTAAGAAGAGCAAAATTTTATTCCCATCTCAACAACCTTGGATGTGGTTTTCCGTGGTTTCCCACTTCCACTCCAGGCAAATACCGGGATAGTTCCTAACTTAAAGCCTCAGTCGTCAACTCTCCATTCCCCATACTAATTACAAATGCACACATCAATACAGCCATCACATTAACACAGGTTATCAGAGAAAGGTTTACACTCACACACCAAAGTAGACGGGGCTGAGTGACCACGATGTCTGAGTCCATCAAATGAATTATGTTCGACAATTTTCTCTCAAGGCGAAGCGATTGTGCCGATATTTATATAATAATTTAAAAGTATCTGGGAACGTAAATCATGGAGAATTCCTTACCTTACGGGAATAATAAACGTAGCCTAACATATGTTTAGACAATGTAATACCAATTGCAAGATAGAATAATTGGGAAATAGAATTACATGTCTGAGGTGGGAATCGAACTCCTTCGACGATGCATAATCAATTTCGTTGTCCACAATGTTAGCCGCTGAGCCACCCAGACAACGAAATTAGAGTGCAATATTAAGAGACGTAAACAACAAACTCACTTAACTGCCAGTTACAGTTCATCAATATTTCCCTTATTTCATGATTCTCAACTCCCTATTCCCCTTACTAATTACAAATGCACACATCAATACAGCCATCACATTAACACAGGTTATCAGAGAAAGGTTTACACTCACACACCAAAGTAGACAGGGCTGAGTGACCACGATGTCTGAGTCCATCAAATGAATTATGTTCGACAATTTTCTCTCAAGGCTAAGCGATTGTGCCGATTTTCATTTTCAATTTAAAAGTATCTGGCAACGTAAATCATGGAGAATTTCTTACCTTACGGGAATAATAAACGTAACATATGTTTAGACAATGTAATACCAATTGCAAGATAGAATAATTGGGAAATAAAATTACATGTCTGAGGTGGGAATCAAACTCCTTCGACGATGCATAATCAATTTCGTTGTCCACAATGTTAGCCGCTGAGCCACCCAGACAACGAAATTAGAGTGCAATATTAAGTGACGTAAACAACAAACGCACTCAACTGCCAGTTACAGTTCATCAATATTTCCCTTATTTCATGATTCTATTCCAGTATATATCGGGATACAACATAAGCGATATTTCTTTTATCCGCCATTTCTCTCATGAAGAAACGCAATTGTGGCAACGCGCAATTGCCACATATATTACCTTTTTCTTTAAACATATAAAAATATACCGTAACATATATTTTCCTTTTAAAGAAACTCTGCAAATCTGCATGCCAAGAGCTTTCGTTAGAATGTCTTACGAAGCCAATCGGTTAAGTGGTTTTCACAATCTCGTGTGTACAAAAAACAGCTTAGTGTTTTAAATATATAGATATGGCAACAGAGAATTCGTTACTTTACAGGAATGATAAAAGTGAAATATGTTTCTACACTGTAATACCAATCGTAGGAAGGAAGAAAACAAAAAAAAAAAAACATATCCGAGGTGGGAATCGAACCCTCTCGACCATGCAAAGGATGGCAACAGAGAATTCGTTACTTTACGGGAATGAAAAAGTGAAATATATCTCTACAATGTAATACCAATCGTAGGAAGGAAGAAAATGAAAATTAAAAAAACGTATCCGAGGTGGGAATCGAACCCTCTCGACCATGCAAAGGATGGCAACAGAGAATTCGTTACTTTACGGGAATGATAAAAGTGAAATATGTTTCTACAATGTAATACCAATCGTAGGAAGTAAGAAAACGAAAATAAAAAAAACATAACCGAGGTGGGAATCGAACCCTCTCGATGGGAACAGAGAATTCGTTACTTGACGGGAATGATAAAAGTGAAATATGTTTCTATAATGCAATACCAATCGTAGGAAGGAAGAAAACGAAAATAAAAAAACATATCCGAAGTGGGATCGAACCCTCTCGATCATGCATAATACAAATTTCTGGCCAGTAACCTTATCCCCTTGGCCAACCAGACAACTACGTGACAGTGCAGTATTAAGCTACCTAACCAGTATACACACTCAACCTGCACTTTATGTCCTTCAATTCGTGGTTTATTTAATATAATTCTATTTCAATGCATATTGTAAAAACATAACTAACATTATTGCAGACCCTTTTTGATTCTCATAAACAAAGATCTCAGTTAGACGCGACCGGAATCGCCATTTTCCTTGTTGTTAAAGGCCATTGTGCGCATGCGCGGGAGTGTCAAATATTACATATTTCTTTAATCATTTAAAAATATACCGTAACATATATTTTTCTTTTAAAGAAACTCTGCAAATCTACATGCCAAGAGCTTTCTACAATGCAATACCAATCGTAGGAAGGACGAAAATGAAAATAAAAAAACATATCCGAGGTGGGAATCGAACCCTCTCGATCATGCATAATACAAATTTCAGGCCAGTAACCTTATCCCCTTGGCCAACCAGACAACTATGTGACACTGCAGTATTAAGCTATCTAACCAGTATACACACTCAACCTGCAGTTTATGTCTTTCAATTCGTGGTTTATTTAATATAATTCTATTTCAATGCACATTGTAAAAACATAACTAACATTATTGGAGATCCTTTTTAATTCTCATGAAAAAAGATCTCAGTTAGACGCGAACGGAATCGCCATTTTCCTTGTTGAGAAAGGCCATTGTGCGCATGCGCGGGAGTGACAAATATTACATATTTCTTTAATCATTTAAAAATATACCGTAACATATATTTTCCTTTTAAAGAAACTCTGCAAATCTGCATGCCAAGAGCTTTCGTTAGAATGTCTTACGAAGCCAATCGGTTAAGTGGTTTTCACAATCTCGTGTGTACAAAAAACAGCTTAGTGTTTTAAATATATAGATTGGTCCTATCAGCAGGCTTAGAATCATGTTGGTAGAACTGACGTATATAAGTTCCTCCAAATTAATGTAAAATGTCGGGTAATTTACGTGTGCATAGTTTAAAGCTGTCGGCTTGCATACTTTCTGATATATTTGGATACAAAATAGAGAGCAATTATTAACAGTTGGCAGCCCTGGTGGCTCTTAAGAATACACTCAGTCATATATGTTTATGTACACATATTACATACAAAATTTGGTTGAAATCCAATTCATAGTGTAGAAGTTATATGCATTTAAAAATTGAACTTATCAGAAGGCTTAAAATTATTTTGGCAACGTCGTCATGTATGGCCACCTGGAAATTAAACTGAAATAGTATTATCTACATGTGTGCCAATTTTAGAATATCTCCCATGTATACCTTCCAAGATATCCAACATGGAGCTCAAATTTCTAGTGCGTTTTTTTTAGCAGTTGGTAGCACTGGCATCTTTTTCAAAATGGGCCTGAGATATTCCGGTATACATCTTTACTCATACTAAATTTGGTTTCGATTGCTGCAGCCGTTTAGGAGTTGATAAGGGGGGGGGAACACACACACACAGCCAGACAGACAGAAGGACAGACAGGCAGACAGACAGAAGGACAGACACATTTTCCCGGATATCTTCTTTATATATATAATTCTTCGACACGTGTGTATGTGACTGAACTCCTCCTAAACGACTGAACCGATTTTGATGGAATTTGGTACGTATATTAGGGTGGGTCCATGTATGGTTTAGATTCACAATCTGACCCGGTAGGTGGAATGAACACAATTTTAGAACCACAATTTACACACAATTTTAGAACAACAATAAACAGTCAAAAACAGTCGTCATGGAAACCACTAGCCTTGGCCTTCGTGAAAGCTGATGTCTTTGGACGGTTTGTCTCTGCACGTTAGAGCCACCTGGTCGCAACCTGTGCAACTACCGCCATTACATACACTCCGCCCGTGGCGAAAAGTTGTGTTTTATACCAAAGGTGGCAGTGATGTCGAATTCTACTGTTTGTCTCTGCACGTTAGAGCGTTTCAAAGTCCCGTATGCGTTTATATACCATTCATCCGATTGCCAAGAAACTTGGGTGATATGTTGAGTGAGCTCCAGGGAAGGTGTTTGGCATAGTAAATCCATTTTACAATAGATAGCGCACGAATAGATTCAACAAATGAGCAACGACGCGTGAAGCGTTTCCAAAAGGTCCCGTATGCGTTTAAATACCATTCGTCCGATAGCGATGAAACTTGGGTGAGATGTTGTGTACACTCCAGGGAAGGCTTCTGGCTTAGTAAATCAATTTCACATTAGATAGCGCAGGACTAAATTCAACAAATGAGTGACGACGCACGAAGCGTTTCAATAAAATCCCGTATAAGTTTATATTCCATTCATAGATTGAGATGAAACTTTGATGAGTTATTGTGTACACTTTAGTGAAGGCTTCTAACTTAGTAATCCATTTCACAGGAGGTTGCGCACGAGTAGATTCAACAAATGAGCGGTGACGTGCGAAGCGTTTCAAGAAAGTCCCGTATGCGTTCAAATACCATTCGTTCGATAGCGATGAAACTTGGGTGAGATGTTGTGTACACTTCATGAGGGTTTCTAACTTAGTAAATCCATTATACAATAGGTAGCTCACGAGTAGATTCAACAAATGAGCAACGACGCGCGAACTTTTAATCAAAGTCCCGTATGCGTTCATATACCATTCATCCGATTGCAATGAAACTTGGGTGAGATGTTGAGTACACTTACGTGAGGGTTTCTAACTTAGTAAATCCATTTCACAGGAGGTTTCGCACGAGTAGATTCAACAAATGCGCGACGACGCACGAAGCGTTTCAATAAGGTCCCGTATGCGTTCAAATACCATTCGTCCGATTACGATGAAACTTGGGTGAGGTGTTGTGTACACCCTACGGAAGGTTTCTGGCTTAATAAATCCATTTTACAATAGGTAGCGCACGAGTAGATTCAACAAATGTGTGACGGCACGCGAATCATTTCAAAAAAGTACCGTATGCGTCCATATACCATTTATCCGATTGCGATGAAACTTTGGTGAATTGTTGTGTACACTCCAGGAAATGTTTCTGTCTTAGTAAATCCAGTTTTTAATAAGTAGCGCACGAGTAGATTCAACAAATGAGCGACGGCGCGCGAATCGTTTCCTCAATGTCCCGTATACGGTCATATATCATTCATTCGATTGCGATCAAACCTTGGTGAATCATTGAGTACACGCTAGAGAAGGTTTCAGGCTTAGTAAATCTATTTTACAGTAGGTAGCGCATGAGTAGATTCAACAAATGAGTGACGGCACGCGAATCGTTCAAAGAAAATCACTTATGCGTTCATATGTCATTCATCCGATTCCGATGAAACTTTGATGAGTTGTTGTGTACACGCCAGGGAAGGTGTTCAACTTGGTAAATCCATTTTACAATATTGGTAGCGCACGAGTAGATGTAACAAATGAGTCACGACGCACGAAGCGTTCCAACAAAATCATGTGTGCTTTCATATACTATTCATCGATTGCGATGAAACTTTGATGAGTTGTTGTGTACACTAACGTGAAGCTTTCTAACTTAGTGAATCCATTTCACAGTTGGTAGAGCACGAGTAGATTCAACAAATGAGTGACAGCGCACGAATCATTTAAACCAAATCCCGTATGCGTTAAATACCATTTATCCGTTTGCGATGAAACTTTGGAGAGTTGTTGTGCACGCTCCAACGAATATTTCTAAATTAGTTAATTCAATTCACGATAGTTTAGAGGCAGTTAACAGAAATTGAAAAAAAAAATGTGTATCCAAAAGCACTTCAAGAAACAAAGTTACAACACTTTCTTTGATTGGCAGGACAACGTCTGCCGGGTCAGCTTGTATCTTATAAGTCTACTTTTTCCTCATTTTTGAAAAGTGTGAAAAGTAGGCTAAAAATGAATGTGATCTCGTCAATGGCGTTGTCTTGGCAACCTCTGATAGATCATCCCTTATCAATTTAAAAGCGTTGTTATGGTAACCTCTGATGGCACTTGGCATTTTTTTAAATTCCGAAATCATTTTTCTCATCCCTTGGCGTAATGGTGGGTCATATCAAAAATTCTTTCAGACAAAAGTTTTAGGTAATTATTAGGGGAATATTTTCCATTTTGTACGGTTTTGATATTGTGCCTATTAAGAGAGATATGATTAATGATTCCCTAAAAACCCACTTTCTTCCACCCCTATGGTCAATGGTTGGTGCTATCAAAAAACTTATTTGACATAAATTTTTGGCCCTTATCCGACACATATTATGAACTTTGAATGGATTCGATATTTCACGTATTAAGAGAGTTATAGCGAAATTTCACTTTTCCGAAAAGAGCCCCCCATTTTCACCCCCTTCGACCGATTTTGCCCATTAAAGAACTCGACCGAGATTTTATAGGGATACATATTATGTAAAAAATTCAAAGTGATTGGTGCAAAATTACGGCAGTTATCGTGTCCACAAGAAACTGATATATATATAGATAGATAGATAGATACATATATACATAAATTATATATAAACTTTTGAACTGACGGTGGTTTTGGGGTCTGGGGGATGTGAAACGCGAAGATATGTCGAAATTTTCCGGAAGTCGAAACATGGTACCCATTGCAATAGTTAGCTTTCTAATGAAATCTACCTAAAAAGGGAAACAGTATTAAACTCATAAATGTGAAAGGATCACCTCTTGGTGTAGTGCCTAGCATTCTTGGTTGTCACCCCAGAGGTCCGGGGTGGATTTCCAGCTCTGTCAATACATTTTATTTCAGGTTGAGAGCTGGAATGGGGTACAGGGATGGAGTAATGGATCCTAACTTAAGGTGACGGTCGCCTCCTTCCCAATCCTTGCCTGAATTACAAACACACACTAATACAGTCATCACAATAAGACAGGTTATCAAAAAAATTTCAAACACACCCTAATACATGTGGTTGACCACCACGTTGTCCAAACCCCTAAATGAAACGACTACTATCACTAAGCATTTCACGTGCACTGTACGGGATTTGAACTCTGGATGCAGCGGTAAGAACCGACGTCGAAGCAGCTGAATCACGGAGGGTCCTGAATACGAGCACTATACCAATTATTTAGGGGTATATGGCCTTACTGATACACCCGTTCGCCCTAGGAATACCAACCTATTTTGCATTTCGTTGTATACTAACTGGGGCACTTTTTGACCCGTACTTTATGTTATGTTTCTGAGAATCTATAAAGTTTATCAATGAAGAAGTTTATACAAAACATTGAGTAACTTATTCAACATCCATTTTAATCAACTAAAGAGCTATTTTAACAATTTATTAAAGAGATTATTTCAACATGGTCACAATATTAGTTGTCAACCTTTCAAAGACTTGCCAACAGATCAACAGCTGAGTGAACTATTGATTTTAATTAATAATACGGAACTCGTGCAGTTCACGGGGCGAGCCACCATGAAAATCGTAAAAATTTACTATAGAAACCCATAATCAGACAGCGACAAGGGAATAATTGATTTGATTGTAGCTAGGGAGTGTTAAAGCAATTTTTCCGGAGGTGCCAACCTGGTTACGTATGACACTACATCGAAGGAAATGGCGCTTATTTTGAAACATGGAGTCGTGTCAGTTAGTTATTGTTGTTTTAAGGGGCGGAACTACGAGGTCATCTGCCCCGAACCTGGAGTCGCTTATGTAAGTGTCAGTAATGTGATTTGGGTATGAATTACAAGGGAATGGGGTTAATAGCAAGCGTAACCGGACAAAACCCCTTATGTTTCGCTCGCTCCGCATATTGGATTTTGTATATACTGTATATCGGAAAGATGATTGCGTTTGGCGCGAGATTGGAAGTGGCTACAGGAAAGTGCGGTGGAGTGACGTTGGCAGCACTGAGTGAACATTGCATATTCCAACAAGGCGAATGTATTTTCATCAGTTGACTGCTCCAATGTTAAAACTTTGATAATTTACTTATTTAAGTGCGAATATGGTGTTTCTTACATACAATTAACGTCTATAACCATGGCACAGTAAGTAGAAACAACTTTCCGAGTCAAACAACCGTGAAAAATCACATATGTGCACAGCCAACTAAACCAGTATCGCAAATATTTTCAATGTTTTGCTTTTCTGATGAATCATCACTATCACTGTGAATTCCAAACGACTGAATGCCTAGCTCGGAGAATATAATTATCAACATCCGTGAGGTGCAAATTACTCAAATTACTCTTGGAGTAGACACAGATCTATGCAATCTATATCCAGCTAATATTATCTCGCAACAGTTAGCAATGAGTTCAACAACAAAGAAACTAGGCTATATAATTTTACTCACTGTATCTAACTATGCTGTAAGTAAAGGAAATGAAACATTTTTGACGTCAATGTCCAACGAGGGGGTTCTTCATGTCCACTCGTGTTTGAATGCCTCTTTAGTCTTTACCACCTTAACCCAGTCATATTTGCTAACCAACTATATCATTCTGATTCATTATTATTCAGTGACAATAACTAATTTGTTCAAGATTTTTTTCTCAAATATTAAAAGAAATAGAAGAAGAAATAACAGATGGTGGGTTCAAAGTACCCCATCCTCCGTTGGTATTCCTGAGCACCCCCAATTGTTCTTGATCACTCTAACTCTACTGTAGAAAATAATAAAGGAAATTGCCCACCTTGTTGCATAGTGGCTGGCATTCTTGGCCTTCACCGTGGAGGCCCGGGTTCGATTGCCGACTCTGTCAAGAATTCAATTCTGGTCTGATGGTTGGAACGGGGTACACTCAGCCTTGAGACAAAACTGAGAACGGGTGGGTTCGATTCGTATCCCAGAACTCCGAAAAGTGGTTTTCCATGGTATCCGACTTCTACCTAACTTAAGGCCACGGCCGCTTCCTATCAAAATCCTACCTCAATAAAAAAAATACACATACTAGTACACACACAATAGTGACACAGGTTATCAGACAAATTCCACGCACACCCTAGTACACGGGACTACATGACTACGATGTCGCAAAACCCCTAAAGATAAACAACAATAAACCAAACCAAACCCTGTGGCACTACAGCCCATGGAGGGCCTAGGCCTGCCAGACATTTGGCCTGCAGATTATAGGGATGACGCGTGGTCAGCGCTTCGGGTTCCCTCGGCCGTTAATCCTAGTTTGCGTGACTGGGGCGCTGCCTCACTGTCAGACAGCTACTCAATTGTCCTCACGAGGCTGAGTGCAGCTCGTCCTAGCCCTCACGTCAGTTGCATAAGTCCCTGATGGAGCCGGGAAACGAACCCGGAGCCTTCGATTGCGAGGCAGGCGCGCTACCCCAACACCACGGGGCTAGCTATAAACAACAATAACAACAGCAAAAAATGTGTCAGTCATGAGCCATATGGAATTATCACGATTGGTGAGCACTGAAGGTTCTGGAGTACGATGATGTGAATCCACCCCCTTTAAGAGGGTGTGATCGTCGTAAATTGCGGCCGGTTTGCTCTGGTAGTATAAACACTTTATCCCCTTCCCTCTCCTCGTGGTAAGGAGATTGGATGGTCTCGGGCCATCGAGCAGACCCTTTGGGGAGACGTTAACGACTCTAGTCCCTCTGTGGCGGCTCGTGGAAACACCAAGCTATGAGCGTGACAGATAAAAATCCTCGTCTTTCCCAGCGACCAAGTTTGCTCTGTGCTCGTCTTTGTTAGAAAGTACGTAGACCCGTGGAGTGACGCGTATTGTGTGTTGCAGAAATACAGTGTGTAAGGGATTGTAAATACAATAACATCAAAAGTACTGTTGCATTTGAAACGTAATGATTCAATTACTGTCTACTTCGAAAGAGTTTTACATATTTATTATTATTGTTATTATTGCTAATACAATTATCAATACTCCTGCTAATTGTTCTAGTAGTAGTGTCTGTTAGGTAGTCAGCCCGAAGGCTGGTTGGATCCTCTAAAAGTACCGCCGTTAGGTTATGTGGGTAGATACCCACAAAAATCCAAGGCAGAGCTATATTGAGGCGTACTAGGCAAGATGAGTGAGGTAGTTTGCCATCTAATAGTAGTAGTAATACTTTATTCTTTGCCACCGCTGCTATTTCACAATAAACGCTGGTGCGTTCCTTAAACGTATTCTGAGAGTCACAAATTGTTTGAATTGTTCCTCTTGCCGCTCAGTATATTCCACTCAGTGGGCAGGTGCCAGGCGTCTGTTGTCATGGTAACCGTGACGTCAGCTCTAGCATGCTGAGTGAGGTGACGAAGAGGGGGTAAATGTTAAAGGCATTAGGAGGAGGACAGAAAGTTTCTGTGCCGCTTGCGTTCAATGCTGAGCAGTATCAGTGATCATGCCCAAAACGTAAATAGTAAATAATGCTGATTTAACATGTACTAATGAGGATGTAATTAGTTCCTTGAAATTCCTTTTTCAATGAGGAGTGAGTTGATATTATATTAGCATGGATGCGTGGCGCAGTAGTAGCGCGATGAATCATTCACCCTGACAACAATGGGGAGTTGCAGCATGTCTCAAGTTCGGATGTTTGAATCCTGGCGTTAACAGCAGCTATTTTCAGTGTAGTTTTCCCCGGGTTACTCCACCGGTATCTTATTTCAATTCCTGGGCTACCCATCCTATTCCCGACTCTAATAGTCACAATTACACGAATTACTACAGTTACCATAGAAATTTAGGTTATCAGTCTAATTGAACATACACCCAAATACACGGTGCGAATGACTGTAAGAGCAGCAAAAAATAAGTAGCTACGGGAAATAACATACTTCGGAAGCTGATAGGGGCAAACTGGGGCGCCCACTCTGAAATACTACTTGCATTAGCATTAGCACTGTGTTATTCCACTGCTGAGTACGCTAGCCCTGTATTGTATCTCTCAGCTCATGCAAAACAGGTGGGCATTGCACTCAATGAGTCATGCAGAATAATTACTGGCTGCTTGAAACCTACACCGTCTATAAACTACATTCCTGCCAGGCATAGCCCCTCGTAAAGTACGCCGTGAGGTCATAACGCAAACTGAACGAAAAAAGTCAACAAGAGTATAGTGCTTTTCAGTCGGTCAACTTCAATGTACCCAAAGGAGATGGGTTATGCCCTAATCCTGAAATAAATTACATGAGATTAATAAATACACTAGGATGACCAGTTTCGATCGTCAAGCGATCATCATCAGATCCATTACATTTAGGCTATAAATTCTATGTTTGAAATACAGGTGAAAATATTTACAATATGTACAATTATTTAGTTGTAGTATTGCTACTGCAACTGTCGGTGTATGCTAAATGCAGTATATATGATATTAGGTGAAATGCTAAATGGTGATAGATATCCGGAGTTTGTAATTTGGAGTGATTATATGGTTGTAAAAATCAACTAGGGTTAAACTATAATATTATAGGCTAACTACGTATCTGATTGTCTTCCTTACTAGAGCTACGTTCAGTTTTCGTGTTCACTGTAACTCACGGTGCGGTCGACTGCGGTAGGTTGTTATCTTAACGACTGGTTTTCCCTGCTTTCTCCCCCCTGTCCATATGTGCTGTGCGGAGTCATTGCGATGTGTTTATGCGTGGTGTTGCCAACCTAGAAAAGATGTATGTTATTGAATGAGGTGGGTCTACAACTATTAAAGACCGTGGATTAGCCCTCGCCACGCGTAGACCATAAGCCATTCAACTAAGCGCTGCCCGGTCTTATGAGGACGTCCCGGCACCTTTAATACTGCCGCGAATATGGGCCTTGGTTTATTGCAGGAGAAAACTACATCGTACACCTGTTCCTGATAACATTTACCTATTTAAAAAAACTAATTCCCCCGCCCCTTTTATCAAGCTTGGCTGTGTCGCTAAATTGTGTCTTGTTTCCGACAGGGTGTGTTTTTAGTAGCGTGAAGAGGGGTGAGCTCTCCATGAACGTGTGTTCATTTAGATTGTTGGGATTGTTTCGTTTGGCTAGGTGTATCTCGATTGCTCCCTTTATGTCAAGAGCTCTGCCTTTCCATTCGTGATGAATTATGTTGAGGTCCGACTTTATGTTGGTAAAGCTGTGCCCCGCGTCACAAATATGTTTGCATACGGCTGAATGTGTTCCGTATCTTATCGCATTCCTATGTTCATTATAACGTGTGTCTACTCGTCTTCCACTCTGTCCGATGTAATTAGCTTGACAACCGGTGTCTTGGCACGTTATAGAATATACCCCTGACCTTGAATACGGGTCATGTTTATTTAGATTACTATTTAGGAGGTGCCTACCGGTTGTGTTTTTCGTTGTGAAAGCTATCTTCATGCGTTGCTTTTTGAATAGGTTAGTGATTTTATATGTATTCGCGTTCACATAGTTGAAACGCGCAAATTTGCTTGGCGGGAAATTGTTTTCCTTTGCTATTTGCTTAATGGTTCTTATTTCCTTATTATAGTTGTCTTTTGACATTGGTATGTTTAAAGCCCTGTGCACCAGTAGAGGACCGTGCTCATCCTCTCTTTGGTCACCGACCTCCAAGAAGACTGCTCAAATCAAGGAAAAGCTTCCTGCAATTAACAACAATGCTCACTGCTAAAACTGAAGTAGTTAGGGCCCAGCCATGGCAATCCACTTCACCACCAGAGTGGATGAACTATAAAGAGAACCTTCCTGCCGACCATGACACCAACTGGGAAACTTGGCGATCACTCAATCGACTTCGGAGTGATGTTGGGAGATGCAGAGTTCATGTACATAAATGGGGATATCTATAGGGATTGGAACTCTGTGATTGTGGTGAGAGGCAGACAATGTTACACCTGTGTTCCTGTGAGCTGTGCCCATACTCTACACAACACAAGAGTTAATGGAAGGTTGTATTAGTGCAATCGGAGTGGCCCATTTCTGGGCGACGATCATCTAACCTGGGACATTCGTGTGTATGTTTTTTGTCATTAGTGTACATATGTAATTGCTTCTAACTCGAATAAATAAATACCAAGATGTTCTAAGACTCTATAACGAATTAACAACTAGTATAATCTAAAACAGGGGCAGAAGACCTCACTGTTCTGTTCCACAAAACAAAAATAAGTATCTAACTACTGTACAATCTCAAAGAGAGTTCATTGATTTCAAGGTGTAGTCTACTGTAAAGTTTAGCCACTGTAAACGATAATACATAACGACGATGTCAATACAATACATCTTATCTCACAACGCCCTTCTTTTCCATTATTTGCCTTATGATTGGTCACGCCTCCGAGCCACATGTGGATGTGCCGTTCGACAGAGCAATTATTATCGTTGGGTTCCTTTTCTTGTGTGCAAACTTAAAGGGAAATAAACCTTAAAATATACTGTACTGTAGGTACGGTACAGTACAATGAATTTAATGATCATTTTTAGCCCATTTCCATTTATGAAAAAGTAGGCCTATGCGATCATCTTTTGTCCGTGTGTGTAGGTGTGCGTGTGTGTGTGTGTGTCCCTAATCAAATCTAAACGTCCGAAACGATTTTAATGAAATTCATAAACAGATTACTGCATACTACTACCTCGTCCCACCTCCGACTTTCAAATTTTAATACGTTTCACCAATCCAACATGGCAGCCGTGCGAAATATTTCACTGGCATTCTATATCTTTGCAACAGCAACAGATATCACCCTGAACCTTTGTACGGTGATAAAGGAAACCACTGGAAGTTCATCTATGTGACTTTCATAAATCTGTAAGTACAAAACGATAATGGCGGCCAAGCAAAATTGAAACATTTAAATAGACTTTTCTCACGATTTAACCATCCGAGGACAGTGAAACTTGGTACAGCAAATGTTTATACACATTATAATACTCTGACTTCTAACTTAGTTCATTTGTTTACATAACCTCATGATGGCGGCTGTGCGAAATTTTAAAATTAAGTTTTTATGTCTTGTGCCCTCATCATGCGATCGAAGTGGAAGCTTGAATAATGAATCAAAGCAATAATCTTCATTTAATGATATGTAACTCTATGGCCTACACATACAATAATACAACATGGCAACCATCCGAAATATTTAGACGGTTCTCAATATCTACGAATCTATTACAGCAATCATACTGAAATTGTGTATGTTGATATAGGCTATTAACATAAGTTCACCTATGGATCATTCAATAACCTGACGAGCACAAACCCAACATGGCGGTGACGCGAAATTTAAATATTTAATGGATTTTTCTTGTACCATTTCATCCGAGCGCTGTGAAACTTGGCACGGTACATCTCCATACCGTCAGTATATCTTCATATACTGACGCCAAATTTAATGGCATTTTATGAGAACTTAAAAATGGAGGCTGTGCATTTTTAAAAATCTCGTTTTCAATTTTTGTGTCCTAAGTTAGACCAGTAGGGTATATAGAAATAGGTTATTTAGTGATTCACGGACCTTCTTGTTTTTATTCAGTAACAAAGGAAAATGAACCTAACGTGAATTGTCCTCTTGGACGGCACTGCCACGTACGACGGAAGGCTTGACCAGTCATAAGGAAAATAATTGAAAGAAGTGTATTGTCAGATACGAAAGCCTCCGTGGCTTAGGCGGCAGCACGCCGGCCTCTCACCGCTGGGTCCGTGGTTCAAATCCCGGTCACTCCATGTGAGATCTGTGCTGGACAAAACGGAGGCAGACAGGTTTTTCTCCGGGTACTCCAGTTTTTCCTGTCAAAATTTCATTCCAGCAACACTCTCCACTATAATTTCATTTCATCTGTCATTCATTTAATCATTGCCCCATAGGAGTGCGTCAGGCCTCGGCAGCCGGCACAGTTCATATCCTCGCCGCTAGATGGGGGCTTCATACATTCCATTCCTGACCCGGTCGGAGACTGGAAGCAGGCTGTGGATTTTCATTTGTATTGTCAGATACGAGGTATTGTATTGACATCGTCGATAATCCAGATGTTTCTCATTTTATTGGAGAATGGCCAGTAGGCTAGTATGCTATTCGATGATTTTAACTCATTTTAATTATTTTATTGGTTGTTTGGTCCCTCAGTTTAGGGGCTGCGACCACGCCGTCATGTAGCCCCGTGTACTTTGGGTTGTGCCATAAATCTATGACATGGGACCGCTGGCTTTACTTCCCCTCCGAAGGAAGGCATACTGAGAGATTTTTAACGTTCTTAAAAAAATCCGACGACTTCGGACGGATTTGAACCCGCGATCTTGGGCATAGAAGCTCAGCATGCTACCAAGTACGCCACCGAAGCCGCTAATTATTTTATTAAAGAATGCTTTCCAGTTGTTCAACACAAATTGTGCCCAATGTAATTGGGCGGATATATAAGTATTTATATATCTACACTAACCTGAAAAAACAAGTTATTATACCAAACTAACACGCGTTTATGTACACAATGGGTTACCTACTTTGTGTTGACCGACTGGAAAGCATTCATTAATAGAATTAGGCAACACTGAAAAATGGCTCCTATAACTTCAATCGTTTTAATTATACCTTGTATATATGCAATACATTACCGTGCTTCGTCTTAGGTGCGATGTTTAAGGTGAATTATAATGTGCAATTGTTGAACTAATAGTGAGGGCTCATGAGATATGGGCGAGATTTTATCAGCGAAGCAGTCTTTAGAACGTCCCATTTATTCTCATTACACAGCTGGAACTTAATACTTCCACTAACACGAAGAAATAGATGCATTCGCCGAGAGTGAGATCTTATATGAAATATGTTTTCCTCAGACGTGATTTGTGGAGAATGTGTCATAAATGGGGTGTATTTATATCGTGCTCACAGAGATGGAACCATGAATAAGTGAGAAGCGTTCGTAATTACATATCGTGTGATTATGTGTACTGTACAAATGAAAACAAACAGAAGTTAATTCTTACTAGTTGAAACCCGTCAAAAATGACGGTCAATAGAAAAATATTTACTGAAGAATTTTCTTATGTAGGCCTACTGTATATTCTTTGTACGATGATTTTTTGGCTCTATTGAAACTATAAGGGCGTCAAAAGATTGCGCTCTCAACATTGCAAAATACTGCTGGCCATGACTGAAAAATTGATGAGGCAAATTGAGACCTATACGTTCCAGAGTTTTCCCTTGAGCTTCATTGATTGTGACAGAGTATGCCAAATAAATTGGAAAATATTGCCTCTTAAAACAAAATGATAGTGTTTTATCGGATGCTGTTAAATCAAGTAGAAGGATTAGACCTCTCTGCCTAATTTTAACTGCACTTATTATTTCCAAATCCAAGCAATATGGTTGCATTTAGGAGCCCTTGGGAAACGTTCAGATTTCTAAGCAGCATAACGGTTCAAGCGTTTGGAATATGTGGAGGCAAGTCATTTATTTCCAAGGAATTCAAGAACTCTGAGGAGTCTAATAAAACTGGCCGCAAACCGTCACATATAATTTTGGAATATAACGAAGAAATGCGATGATGTGCACCTCCATACATCTTAGAACAATGTGGACCGTATGGGTGTGGCACAGTAACATTGGCACCAAATGAAACGAAGGACATAGCATTGTACTGCCGATTAGTCTCTCTGAAATTCCTTGAGATATCATCTCCAGTGAAAAATAATTGTTGCAGCATGTCAAATGTTTTATATTTAGTCAGATTAATTTTACATTACAACAGCAAAGGTCAAAGTAACCAAGTGAAGATTTCTCTCAAGAGAAATACAGTGCAGAACAATGTTTAAATTTGTTCGTCAAGGACCCTACAGTGTAACGGTATAGTATCTGGAATTGTACCTGAAATGCCGTATTCATATTGGAGTTTAAAAGTGGCTTCGTATTTTTCTCCGATTTCCCACTTGTTTGCGGCTAATGTTCTATTTCGTAAAATGGGTTTATTTATAGCAGCATTTCTCCCAAAATTAACGTCATCTATCTATATATTTAAAACACTAAGCTGTTTTTTGTACACACGAGATTGTGAAAACCACTTAACCGATTGGCTTCGTAAGACATTCTAACGAAAGCTCTTGGCATGCAGATTTGCAGAGTTTCTTTAAAAGGAAAATATATGTTACGGTATATTTTTAAATGATTAAAGAAATATGTAATATTTGTCACTCCCGCGCATGCGCACAATGGCCTTTCTCAACAAGGAAAATGGCGATTCCGTTCGCGTCTAACTGAGATCTTTTTTCATGAGAATTAAAAAGGATCTCCAATAATGTTAGTTATGTTTTTACAATGTGCATTGAAATAGAATTATATTAAATAAACCACGAATTGAAAGACATAAACTGCAGGTTGAGTGTGTATACTGGTTAGATAGCTTAATACTGCAGTGTCACATAGTTGTCTGGTTGGCCAAGGGGATAAGGTTACTGGCCTGAAATTTGTATTATGCATGATCGAGAGGGTTCGATTCCCACCTCGGATATGTTTTTTTATTTTCATTTTCGTCCTTCCTACGATTGGTATTGCATTGTAGAAAGCTCTTGGCATGTAGATTTGCAGAGTTTCTTTAAAAGAAAAATATATGTTACGGTATATTTTTAAATGATTAAAGAAATATGTAATATTTGACACTCCCGCGCATGCGCACAATGGCCTTTAACAACAAGGAAAATGGCGATTCCGGTCGCGTCTAACTGAGATCTTTGTTTATGAGAATCAAAAAGGGTCTGCAATAATGTTAGTTATGTTTTTACAATATGCATTGAAATAGAATTATATTAAATAAACCACGAATTGAAGGACATAAAGTGCAGGTTGAGTGTGTATACTGGTTAGGTAGCTTAATACTGCACTGTCACGTAGTTGTCTGGTTGGCCAAGGGGATAAGGTTACTGGCCAGAAATTTGTATTATGCATGATCGAGAGGGTTCGATCCCACTTCGGATATGTTTTTTTATTTTCGTTTTCTTCCTTCCTACGATTGGTATTGCATTATAGAAACATATTTCACTTTTATCATTCCCGTCAAGTAACGAATTCTCTGTTCCCATCGAGAGGGTTCGATTCCCACCTCGGTTATGTTTTTTTTATTTTCGTTTTCTTACTTCCTACGATTGGTATTACATTGTAGAAACATATTTCACTTTTATCATTCCCGTAAAGTAACGAATTCTCTGTTGCCATCCTTTGCATGGTCGAGAGGGTTCGATTCCCACCTCGGATACGTTTTTTTAATTTTCATTTTCTTCCTTCCTACGATTGGTATTACATTGTAGAGATATATTTCACTTTTTCATTCCCGTAAAGTAACGAATTCTCTGTTGCCATCCTTTGCATGGTCGAGAGGGTTCGATTCCCACCTCGGATATGTTTTTTTTTTTTTGTTTTCTTCCTTCCTACGATTGGTATTACAGTGTAGAAACATATTTCACTTTTATCATTCCTGTAAAGTAACGAATTCTCTGTTGCCATATCTATATATTTAAAACACTAAGCTGTTTTTTGTACACACGAGATTGTGAAAACCACTTAACCGATTGGCTTCGTAAGACATTCTAACGAAAGCTCTTGGCATGCAGATTTGCAGAGTTTCTTTAAAAGGAAAATATATGTTACGGTATATTTTTATATGTTTAAAGAAAAAGGTAATATATGTGGCAATTGCGCGTTGCCACAATTGCGTTTCTTCATGAGAGAAATGGCGGATAAAAGAAATATCGCTTATGTTGTATCCCGATATATACTGGAATAGAATCATGAAATAAGGGAAATATTGATGAACTGTAACTGGCAGTTGAGTGCGTTTGTTGTTTACGTCACTTAATATTGCACTCTAATTTCGTTGTCTGGGTGGCTCAGCGGCTAACATTGTGGACAACGAAATTGATTATGCATCGTCGAAGGAGTTTGATTCCCACCTCAGACATGTAATTTTATTTCCCAATTATTCTATCTTGCAATTGGTATTACATTGTCTAAACATATGTTACGTTTATTATTCCCGTAAGGTAAGAAATTCTCCATGATTTACGTTGCCAGATACTTTTAAATTGAAAATGAAAATCGGCACAATCGCTTAGCCTTGAGAGAAAATTGTCGAACATAATTCATTTGATGGACTCAGACATCGTGGTCACTCAGCCCTGTCTACTTTGGTGTGTGAGTGTAAACCTTTCTCTGATAACCTGTGTTAATGTGATGGCTGTATTGATGTGTGCATTTGTAATTAGTAAGGGGAATAGGGAGTTGAGAATCATGAAATAAGGGAAATATTGATGAACTGTAACTGGCAGTTAAGTGAGTTTGTTGTTTACGTCTCTTAATATTGCACTCTAATTTCGTTGTCTGGGTGGCTCAGCGGCTAACATTGTGGACAACGAAATTGATTATGCATCGTCGAAGGAGTTCGATTCCCACCTCAGACATGTAATTCTATTTCCCAATTATTCTATCTTGCAATTGGTATTACATTGTCTAAACATATGTTAGGCTACGTTTATTATTCCCGTAAGGTAAGGAATTCTCCATGATTTACGTTCCCAGATACTTTTAAATTATTATATAAATATCGGCACAATCGCTTCGCCTTGAGAGAAAATTGTCGAACATAATTCATTTGATGGACTCAGACATCGTGGTCACTCAGCCCCGTCTACTTTGGTGTGTGAGTGTAAACCTTTCTCTGATAACCTGTGTTAATGTGATGGCTGTATTGATGTGTGCATTTGTAATTAGTATGGGGAATGGAGAGTTGACGACTGAGGCTTTAAGTTAGGAACTATCCCGGTATTTGCCTGGAGTGGAAGTGGGAAACCACGGAAAACCACATCCAAGGTTGTTGAGATGGGAATAAAATTTTGCTCTTCTTAGGTTTGCCTCAAGAGTGCGCCCCGTTCCAGCCCTCAGACCAGAATTAAATTTCTTGGCAGAGCAGGGATCGAACCTGGAATCTGGGGCGATAGCTCAGAATGTAGCCTTAAGACTGGGCTTCCCTGTGTTAATACGATCTTTGAAAAACACTGAACATATAATTCTAAAACTCCCTCCATTACGGTGGCTGGCGAAGTGAGTCCATGCTCATTCCAGTAGTGGCGAAGTGATTCTATGCTCCCTTGCATAATTTACTGTCATGGAAATGCAAAGTATTGTACCTTCAACAGGTGATGGAAATTGATTATTTAGAGCAGTTTCATTCTGTTTATTTCAAAATGAAGTTCGTCATCCTGAGTTGCGTTTGCAAGCAAATTGCAAAAATTGCAAGGATTTTATTATTGGCGATCAGTCTCATCGCATTCTCATCAGCAACCAACTTGAGAATGGAAGTCTCTGAACTTAGTTGTATAAGTGAATATTGTTGTTTATTGATTATTTTTTTAGAGTACATAACAATGAGTCTAACCACGCAGTTGATTTTGGCAATGGAAGTAAGTTATTATTTGCTATTTAATATTTGGCAGCTGCGTTGATGCAGGCCACTATAGTGTTATTTAATAAGCTATGACGTTAATTTGGGGAGAAATGCTGCTATAAATAAACCCATTTTACGAAATAGAACATTAGCCGCAAACAAGTGGGAAATCGGAGAAAAATACGAAGCCACTTTTAAACTCCAATATGAATACGGCATTTCAGGTACAATTCCAGATACTATACCGTTACACTGTAGGGTCCTTGACGAACAAATTTAAACATTGTTCTGCACTGTATTTCTCTTGAGAGAAATCTTCACTTGGTTACTTTGACCTTTGCTGTTGTAATGTAAAATTAATCTGACTAAATATAAAACATTTGACATGCTGCAACAATTATTTTTCACTGGAGATGATATCTCAAGGAATTTCAGAGAGACTAATCGGCAGTACAATGCTATGTCCTTCGTTTCATTTGGTGCCAATGTTACTGTGCCACACCCATACGGTCCACATTGTTCTAAGATGTATGGAGGTGCACATCATCGCATTTCTTCGTTATATTCCAAAATTATATGTGACGGTTTGCGGCCAGTTTTATTAGACTCCTCAGAGTTCTTGAATTCCTTGGAAATAAATGACTTGCCTCCACATATTCCAAACGCTTGAACCGTTATGCTGCTTAGAAATCTGAACGTTTCCCAAGGGCTCCTAAATGCAACCATATTGCTTGGATTTGGAAATAATAAGTGCAGTTAAAATTAGGCAGAGAGGTCTAATCCTTCTACTTGATTTAACAGCATCCGATAAAACACTATCATTTTGTTTTAAGAGGCAATATTTTCCAATTTATTTGGCATACTCTGTCACAATCAATGAAGCTCAAGGGAAAACTCTGGAACGTATAGGTCTCAATTTGCCTCATCAATTTTTCAGTCATGGCCAGCAGTATTTTGCAATGTTGAGAGCGCAATCTTTTGACGCCCTTATAGTTTCAATAGAGCCAAAAAATCATCGTACAAAGAATATACAGTAGGCCTACATAAGAAAATTCTTCAGTAAATATTTTTCTATTGACCGTCATTTTTGACGGGTTTCAACTAGTAGCTTATTAAATAACACTATAGTGGCCTGCATCAACGCAGCTGCCAAATATTAAATAGCAAATAATAACTTACTTCCATTGCCAAAATCAACTGCGTGGTTAGACTCATTGTTATGTACTCTAAAAAAATAATCAATAAACAACAATATTCACTTATACAACTAAGTTCAGAGACTTCCATTCTCAAGTTGGTTGCTGATGAGAATGCGATGAGACTGATCGCCAATAATAAAATCCTTGCAATTTTTGCAATTTGCTTGCAAACGCAACTCAGGATGACGAACTTCATTTTGAAATAAACAGAATGAAACTGCTCTAAATAATCAATTTCCATCACCTGTTGAAGGTACAATACTTTGCATTTCCATGACAGTAAATTATGCAAGGGAGCATAGAATCACTTCGCCACTACTGGAATGAGCATGGACTCACTTCGCCAGCCACCGTAATGGAGGGAGTTTTAGAATTATATGTTCAGTGTTTTTCAAAGATCGTATTAACACAGGGAAGCCCAGTCTTAAGGCTACATTCTGAGCTATCGCCCCAGATTCCAGGTTCGATCCCTGCTCTGCCAAGAAATTTAATTCTGGTCTGAGGGCTGGAACGGGGCGCACTCTTGAGGCAAACCTAAGAAGAGCAAAATTTTATTCCCATCTCAACAACCTTGGATGTGGTTTTCCGTGGTTTCCCACTTCCACTCCAGGCAAATACCGGGATAGTTCCTAACTTAAAGCCTCAGTCGTCAACTCTCCATTCCCCATACTAATTACAAATGCACACATCAATACAGCCATCACATTAACACAGGTTATCAGAGAAAGGTTTACACTCACACACCAAAGTAGACGGGGCTGAGTGACCACGATGTCTGAGTCCATCAAATGAATTATGTTCGACAATTTTCTCTCAAGGCGAAGCGATTGTGCCGATATTTATATAATAATTTAAAAGTATCTGGGAACGTAAATCATGGAGAATTCCTTACCTTACGGGAATAATAAACGTAGCCTAACATATGTTTAGACAATGTAATACCAATTGCAAGATAGAATAATTGGGAAATAGAATTACATGTCTGAGGTGGGAATCGAACTCCTTCGACGATGCATAATCAATTTCGTTGTCCACAATGTTAGCCGCTGAGCCACCCAGACAACGAAATTAGAGTGCAATATTAAGAGACGTAAACAACAAACTCACTTAACTGCCAGTTACAGTTCATCAATATTTCCCTTATTTCATGATTCTCAACTCCCTATTCCCCTTACTAATTACAAATGCACACATCAATACAGCCATCACATTAACACAGGTTATCAGAGAAAGGTTTACACTCACACACCAAAGTAGACAGGGCTGAGTGACCACGATGTCTGAGTCCATCAAATGAATTATGTTCGACAATTTTCTCTCAAGGCTAAGCGATTGTGCCGATTTTCATTTTCAATTTAAAAGTATCTGGCAACGTAAATCATGGAGAATTTCTTACCTTACGGGAATAATAAACGTAACATATGTTTAGACAATGTAATACCAATTGCAAGATAGAATAATTGGGAAATAAAATTACATGTCTGAGGTGGGAATCAAACTCCTTCGACGATGCATAATCAATTTCGTTGTCCACAATGTTAGCCGCTGAGCCACCCAGACAACGAAATTAGAGTGCAATATTAAGTGACGTAAACAACAAACGCACTCAACTGCCAGTTACAGTTCATCAATATTTCCCTTATTTCATGATTCTATTCCAGTATATATCGGGATACAACATAAGCGATATTTCTTTTATCCGCCATTTCTCTCATGAAGAAACGCAATTGTGGCAACGCGCAATTGCCACATATATTACCTTTTTCTTTAAACATATAAAAATATACCGTAACATATATTTTCCTTTTAAAGAAACTCTGCAAATCTGCATGCCAAGAGCTTTCGTTAGAATGTCTTACGAAGCCAATCGGTTAAGTGGTTTTCACAATCTCGTGTGTACAAAAAACAGCTTAGTGTTTTAAATATATAGATATGGCAACAGAGAATTCGTTACTTTACAGGAATGATAAAAGTGAAATATGTTTCTACACTGTAATACCAATCGTAGGAAGGAAGAAAACAAAAAAAAAAAAACATATCCGAGGTGGGAATCGAACCCTCTCGACCATGCAAAGGATGGCAACAGAGAATTCGTTACTTTACGGGAATGAAAAAGTGAAATATATCTCTACAATGTAATACCAATCGTAGGAAGGAAGAAAATGAAAATTAAAAAAACGTATCCGAGGTGGGAATCGAACCCTCTCGACCATGCAAAGGATGGCAACAGAGAATTCGTTACTTTACGGGAATGATAAAAGTGAAATATGTTTCTACAATGTAATACCAATCGTAGGAAGTAAGAAAACGAAAATAAAAAAAACATAACCGAGGTGGGAATCGAACCCTCTCGATGGGAACAGAGAATTCGTTACTTGACGGGAATGATAAAAGTGAAATATGTTTCTATAATGCAATACCAATCGTAGGAAGGAAGAAAACGAAAATAAAAAAACATATCCGAAGTGGGATCGAACCCTCTCGATCATGCATAATACAAATTTCTGGCCAGTAACCTTATCCCCTTGGCCAACCAGACAACTACGTGACAGTGCAGTATTAAGCTACCTAACCAGTATACACACTCAACCTGCACTTTATGTCCTTCAATTCGTGGTTTATTTAATATAATTCTATTTCAATGCATATTGTAAAAACATAACTAACATTATTGCAGACCCTTTTTGATTCTCATAAACAAAGATCTCAGTTAGACGCGACCGGAATCGCCATTTTCCTTGTTGTTAAAGGCCATTGTGCGCATGCGCGGGAGTGTCAAATATTACATATTTCTTTAATCATTTAAAAATATACCGTAACATATATTTTTCTTTTAAAGAAACTCTGCAAATCTACATGCCAAGAGCTTTCTACAATGCAATACCAATCGTAGGAAGGACGAAAATGAAAATAAAAAAACATATCCGAGGTGGGAATCGAACCCTCTCGATCATGCATAATACAAATTTCAGGCCAGTAACCTTATCCCCTTGGCCAACCAGACAACTATGTGACACTGCAGTATTAAGCTATCTAACCAGTATACACACTCAACCTGCAGTTTATGTCTTTCAATTCGTGGTTTATTTAATATAATTCTATTTCAATGCACATTGTAAAAACATAACTAACATTATTGGAGATCCTTTTTAATTCTCATGAAAAAAGATCTCAGTTAGACGCGAACGGAATCGCCATTTTCCTTGTTGAGAAAGGCCATTGTGCGCATGCGCGGGAGTGACAAATATTACATATTTCTTTAATCATTTAAAAATATACCGTAACATATATTTTCCTTTTAAAGAAACTCTGCAAATCTGCATGCCAAGAGCTTTCGTTAGAATGTCTTACGAAGCCAATCGGTTAAGTGGTTTTCACAATCTCGTGTGTACAAAAAACAGCTTAGTGTTTTAAATATATAGATATCGCGTGGCCTACATTTATCATCCAACTCATATCAGAAAATAGAACTGGAGGTACAGCAGTGTTCAAAACTACAACACTTTACAGGGATTGTGCATTAACTACATTGTGAGTCAGAGCCATCATGTTAAAGAACTACAGTACTTGCATGTACAGTAGTTATTATACAATCAAATAAAAAGTATTAACTGTTTAACGCATTGCTGAAAAGTGCTGAAGATGATAATTGTTGTTTTAAGAGGCCTAACATTTAAGTTATCGGCCCCTAATTGTATGGGTGATCGTGAAGATATTAATGAAATGTAAACTATAACTAAAACTATCTACTGCCTTATATACTAGAAGAAGAAATGGAAAGCAATAGAATAAGGCAAATAAAGGACAGGAGGAAAATAAATGCCCTCAACCCACGAAGCAGGAGGATTGAGGGACTTGGAAGGAAGGAGAGCCATGAAAGGCAGGTAGGAAAGTGAAAGAGAAGAGGGTCCACCCAGAGGAAATGGAAAAAGGGGGATAACCCGGGCCCAGCTCAGGAATTCCCCGGGGTCGCCAACTCCCGAACTCACCAGCCGTAAGCCCTTGAGGGTGTAGCACTATCGAGAGTGTACCAGACGTGGTGGGGCTACACACACCCTGCCTCCTTAAGAGCCTTGAGCAGAAGGCAGGACATATCATGAAAAGAAAAAGAAGGCTGACCCCTCGAAGAATGAGGATATCAGGACAGATGAGACAAGGGCCAATTAAGGCGGGAAAGTGAAAGATTTCCTAGGCCTCGGACATCCTAATACCGTCGGGGTCGGAAAAGAACAAGAGTTGACCAAGGGAGATCGATAGGAAAGATGACAGAAAGGAGCCTCGCACAAGTAAATGAAAGAAATGCCAAACACAGCTGGGGCCCCGTGGTCGCCAACCCACGTACCACTAGCCGTGGGATAAAAATTACTGTACGTGTGTGCGTAGGAGAGAGAGATTATCAGAGAGTGGGTAGCAATTTCATTTACATAATAATGGTATTTTTAGCAAGAAAAACGTTTACACATATATACTGTATGTATTTATTCATACATTCATTCTCTCAATTATTTATTTCTTCTTCTTCTTTTAGAATCTCCCACATTGGGGTGTGTCAGATCAATCATGTATTAGATGCTTGTGCTCTCCTTTTCTCCCAATACTTCTTCATTCTATCTGATCTCCTCTTTCTTTCCTCTTGCGATATCTGCATCGGTTTTCTGAAGACGGCTCTGGCTTGGAACTTCTTGGTGTTATCTTTGGTCACGGTTTTGGCTGTGCCATACATCAACATGATTTCGGTAATCTGGAGCTCTCGCAGGTCATTTCCTACATCCGTAAACCAATTAGGTTATTCGGGCAGGATTCATCCGGTAGATGTGACCATAGAAATCACTCCTTCTTTTCCATATGGTATCTGAAAGACTCTCCGACTTCACATACAGGGTGTCGTTCCGATAGAACACTTGTTTGTTAGTTTGGCATTTAGGACCTATGATCTTCCTCAACATTTTTCTCTCTTTGATTTCCAAATTTTCCATTTGCCCTTGTCTCCTCAAGACTAGTGTTTCTGCTGCAAAGAGTGCCTCTGGCTTAATTGTTGTTGTTTGAGTCTTCAGTCTTTTGACTGGTTTGATGCAGCTTTCCATGCTGACCTTTCCTGAGCTAATCGTTTCATCTCTACATAGCTACCACACCCTACATCCGAGGCAATCTGTTCAACATATTCTAACCTTGGTCTACCCCTACAGTTCTTGACCTCGACCCTTCCTTCCATAACTAAGCTTGCAATTCCTGGGTGTCTTAGTATGTGTCCTACCAACCTATCTCTTCTCTTCATTAGCAGTCGCCAGAAACATCTATCCTCTCCCACTCGTCTTAAAACCTCTTCGTTTGTAACCCTATCTACCCATTTGATCTTCATCATTCTCCTGTAACACCACATTTCAAACGCCTCAATTCTCCTCTTTTCTGCTGCACCAATAGCCCACGTTTCACTTCCATAGAGTGCCACGCTCCAGACAAAGGCTTTCAAAAATGACTTCCTAATACCTAAATCTATATTCGCTGTCAACAGATTCCTTTTCTGTAGAAATGCTTTCCTTGTCTGGGCTAACCTACTTTTTATATCCTCTTTGCTTCGTCCATCACTGGTTATTTTGCTTCCTAAGTGACAGGAATTAATTACGGTGTTATAATGACTGATTTTAGTGTTCCAGGAGAGGATTTTCTTATTGAATGTATTTATTTATTTAGGCTATGCATTTATTTATTTACTAGCAGTAGTGCTCGGCTTCGCCCGGTGGATTTATTTGTTTTATGGATGATAATGAATACTACTACAGAACTGGAACATGATACTTAAACTACCAGAAAAACAATAATTAAATATAACTTTTTGTGGTTGTGGTGCTGGTGGTGGTGGTGGTTGTAGTGAGGGTGATAAGTAGTACAGTATAATGGACGTAACATTCAGGTCATTTTCCCCTAATGATAATAATGAATATGGAAACGGCTATTTACTAACTACGGCACTGACACGTGTAATTTACAAACAAATTTCTAAAAATAATTAGAAAGAGGAGTAAGTGAAATAAAAGACACTGCCTAGGGCCTATATCTCATTGGCTGTTAGAAATGTAGAGACCAATAGTGACGTCTTTTGTTGCATAGCGCCGTAGGAAAATAATCAGAACACTTTGGAAAACTTCGGCTGTCCCGAGCTCCTGAGGTGGCAATAGTATAATTTATGGCCACACAGCGCTCAACGATACGTTTCGGAATAAATTAAGGAAAATTTGAAGGCACCAACGCTTATTGCAGCTGATAACCTCAATGTATTGCACCAACACCATTGCACTTATACAGATGCATAATATGTTCATGATGATAACTGTTTTAAGGAGCAAAATAAATCTTGTTTTACTAATTACTCCCCGTGACTGCAATTTTTAAGCAGCGCAAGATTTAACTATTTTCGCAATTCTGCACCAGAAGGCTGGTAGGGCCGACGTGATGCAGCCCGAATTGCCAGTCAACAATAGACTTATTAAAATATTCTTACAGTTACACTACTACGGACATGAATGATTCTAGGGCCTTAATACATGGTTTTCAATTTCAGTTTGTTTGTTATTCTAAATGTAGGGAATGGAGAGCCTTGACCACAATATCAAGTGGACAGTGTTACCAGCAGGGTTTCAAAGTGTATGTATAATTCGGTGCAATTAGGAGGAACGGTGTAGATTTGTGATAAAGGGCCTAAATGCAGGGAATGGAGATGTATGTCCGAAATTTAAAGTGGACAGTGTCACCCGCAGGGTTCCTAAGGGTAAGTGTACAACATGTGGTTCAGATCGGTGAAACGGTGTAGATTTGTGCCAATGGACCTAAGTACAGGGAATGGAGTGGTCTGTCCGAAATTTCAAGCAGGCAGAGTTACTCGTCGGGTTCCAAAGTGTAAGTATATGAAATTTGGTTCAGATCGGTGAAACGGTGTAGATTTGTGCCAAAGGGCTTAAATGAAGAGAATGGAGTGGTCTGTCCGAAATTTCATGTAAACAGTGTTACTCGCAGGGTTCCAAGGGATAAGTATACACATTATGGTTCAGATCGGTGAAAAGGTGTAGATTTGTGCCAGAGGGCCTAAATACAGGGAAGGGACTGGTCTGTCATAAATGTCATGCAGACAGTGTTACTCGCAGGGTTCCAAAGGGTAAGTATACAAATTTTGGTTCAGATCGGGGAAAAGGTGTAGATTTGTGCCAAAGGGCCTAAATGCAGGGAATGGAGTGGTCTGTCCAAAATTTAGCATAGCCTAAACTATTTCTCTTGAATCTGGCTATCATATAAAAAAAAGAATTTTTCGAAGCCGACTGGCAGTTCCAGAGATTAGCGCGTTTAAACATAAAAGCAAACAAACAAACAAACACACAAACTCTTCAGCTTTTTTATATTAGTATAGATTTATTATGGCGCTTGAAGACATTTTGAGTGTTGCATCAGTAATCGAAATTTTATGTTTTTCAGTCGGTCAACACGATTGTACCCAATTGTGATGGGTTATTCCCTATCCTGAAAAACTACATGAAATCAATAAATACATTTGGATGACCACTTTCAATCGTCAAGCGATCATCATCAGATCCATTACACTTAAGGCTATAAAATCTATGTCTAAAAGTATGGGTGATAGTAAAACTCAGCAATTTTTCTAGGTTTGTGCCGTGTCTTGTGAGGGGTTTCGCCTAGGACACCAAGAGCTCACTGATGTGCCAGCTTGGTGTCCTAGGCGAAACCCCACACAAGACACGGCACAAACTTAGAAAAATTGCTGAGTTTTAATTCACTGGCCGTGAAAGCCAATATAGCATCTTTTATGTTCGACCCTCACTATTATGTGTTAGAAAACGGTATCATAATGATGGTCATTATAACACCGTTTTTCATTATGATACAGTTTCTCCAGCCAATCAGAGCTCGTTCATTGACCAATTAGGTAACGATACCTTCGAGCATGCACTCAAAATCCAACATGTTGGACGTAAACACAACATCGAACTATAATAAATTACCGACATGGAATACGCACCGTCCATATGTTCGCGTAAATAAACTGGCGAATATGAGACAAGAAATAGCACTGTACCGGTACCTTAATATCCCCAATACCATTTTCTACACAGCGCGTGGTTTTGACACGACTTCAGTGACAGTTTTACTGAATACTGGTGCGCAATCTGAACATATGGTATTGAAGCACACAGAGCACATGCGTCGGTTGTCCAGAGAGCTTGGACAAGAGAGATATACTACCCACCGCAGCACCCGATCACAACATTCTACTGTAGTGACTGAACAGATATTTATGAATATTTATGTTAAAACATACAATAAATTTATAATTATCGTCGAACATAAACAGTCGTATGCAACTCGCCTATAATGGTAATTAAGACACTCGTATGGAAATTGTAAAACTCGCATACGCTCGATTTATAAAAATATTCGTGTCTTAATTATAGCCATTATAGGCTCGTTGCAAAATGTACTATTATAGGTGATATTATTTACAATATGTACACTTATTTAGTTGTAGTAGTTGTTAAAATAATGCAACTATGGAAAGCTAAGAATATGACCATGGCAGTTCTTGTCCTTATTGACTATGTTTAAATATTCAGTAAATTGAAACCTGAAGTCAATAACCAGTTGTACTTTAATCACAATACCGGTTTCGGCTACATTGTGACCTTCTTCAGCGTTATATTATAAAATACGACAAGTAGTTCCGTAAAGAACTATACAGCCTATTTTCATACATCCCACTCATGTCAATTGCCTCTATCAATATACAAAATTTTAGTTTGAAGATTGTGATAGATTCGTAGATATTGAGAACCACCTAAATATTTCAGATGGTTCGCAGGTTGGATTTTTATTTATGTACTATTACATGAAGATTATTGTGTTCATGTGGTATTCAAACTTCAATACCATGATTAGAACACAAGAAGTGAAAACGAGTTTTTAAAATTTCTCACAGCTACCATCTTGTGTTTATGAAAACAATTGAAATAAATTAGATGCCAGTAGATTAACATTTGTATAAGCATTTAACGTGCAAAGTTTCACTGCTCTCGGATGGTTAAATCACGAGATACGTCCATTTAAATGTGTATACTTCGCGTCGCCGCCATGTTGGATTTGTGCTCACCAAGTTACTGAAAGTCCTATAGGTGAACTTATGTTCATAGACTCTATGAACTTTAAGAAAATCAGTTTGATTGCTGTAAAAGAATCGTAGATATTGAGAACCATCTAAATACTGTATTTCGGATGCTCGCCATTTTGGATTGTAATGTATAGGCCATAGGGTTATGTACCATTAAAGGAAAATTATTGCGTAGGTTCATTATTCAAACTTTCACTTCGATCGCATGATTACGACACAAGAAATAAAAACTTAATTTTAAAATTTCGCATGGCCGCCATCTTGAGGTTATGTAAACAATTGAACTAAATTAGATGCCAGTGCATTACAATATGTATAATCATTTACTGTACCACATGTCACTGCGCTCAGAGAGTTAAATCACGAGAAAAGTCTATTAAAATGTTTCAACTTTGCTTGGCCGCCATGTTCGTTTTGTACTTTACAGGCTTATGAAAGTTACATAGATAAACTTGTACCACCGTATCACCGTACAAAATTTCAGAGTGATATCTGTAAAAGTTTCGGAGATATAGAATGCCAGTGAAATATTTCGCTCAGCCGCCATTTTGAGGTTATGTAAACAATTTAACAAAATTAGACGCCAGTGCATTACAGTGTGTATAAACATTTCTTGTACCAAGATTCATTACGTTTGGATGGTTACATCGTGAGAAAAGTCTATTTAAATGTCTCAACTTCGCTTGACCGCCATGTTGGTTTTGTAGTTACCAGGATTTTGAAATTCTCATAGGTCAACTTCTAGTAGTGCCCTTTATCACCGTACACAATTTCAGGGTGATATCGTTAATAGTTTCGGAGATCCTGAATGCTGGTCAAATATTTCGCACAGCCGCCATGTTGGATTGGAGTATCACAGTAAAATTTGAAGGGCACGGTCGGGGTTAGCCAGAATGGTGCTATGATCTCACAGGGTTTGGTTGAAATCTCTCCAGCCGTTTAGAAGTTATTAGGGGGACACACACAAACACACACACACACACCATCACCTACACACGCACACACATACAGGCACACGGACAAAAGGTGATCTCATAAGCCTATTTTTTTCATAAAATGAAAATAGGCTAAAAAGAAGCAAGAACTACATACAAAAATGTCCTTATCAAAAGTTATCAACATATTTACTTAAAATACTAATAGTCTAAAGGCATATATTTTTTTAAAATCAGATCTGTTACAATGTGTTTTAAAATGAAAGATATAAATCTTGATAAAAACAAGTAGTTCCGTGAAGAACTATACAGCCTATTTTCCTATATCCTACTAATGTTAATTGCCACTATCAACATACAACATTTCCGTTTGATTGCTGTAATAGATTCGTAGATATTGAGAACCGACTAAATATTTCGGATGTTCGCCATGTTGGATTTTATATATGTAAGTCCGAGAGTTATGTACGGTTACATGAAGATTATTGTGTACGTGTAGCATTCAAATTTCAATCGCATGATGAGGACACAAGAAGTAACAAGGAGATTTTTAAATTTCGCACAGCTGCCATCTTGTGGTTATGGAAACAATTGAAATAAATTAGATGCCAGTCGATTAACATTCCTATAAGGATTTACTGCACCAAGTTTCACTGCCGTCGGATGGTTAAATTGCGAGAAACGTCCATGTGAATATTTATATTTCGCGTCGCCGCCATGTTGGATTTGTGATCAACAGGTTATTGAAAGTCCTATAGGTGAACTTATGTTTATAGCCCCTGTGAACATAAAAAATCAGTTTGATAGCTATAATAGATTCGTAGATTTTCAGAGCCGTCTAAATATTTCAGAGGTCGACATGTTGGATTGTTAAATGTACAGGCCATAGAGTCATGTACCATTAAAGGAAAATTATTGCGTAGGTTCATTATTCAAACCTTCACTTAGAGCACATGATTACAACACGAGAAATAAACACTTAATTTTAAAATTCGCAAAGCTGCCATCTTGAGGTTACGTAATTAATTGAACTAAATTAGATACCAGTGCATTGCATTACATTTGCTGTACCAAGTTTCATTGCGTTTGGAACATTAAATCGCGAGAGAGGTCTATTTAAAATTTTAAAATTCGCTTGGCCGCCATGTTTGTTTTGTAGTTAACCGGTTTTGAAAGTCTTATAGGTTTTTTTTGTCGTGTAGCCTCCTGAGAGGCCGAGTGCAGGTCTTTCTAGTCGACGCCCGTGGGCGACCTGCGCGTCGGGATGAGAGATGGAATGGATGAAGATGAATGAAACTGGGCAAGGATGTGGAAGGAAGCGGCCGTGGCCTGGCAGAAGGTACTGTCCCAGCATTTGCCTGGTGTTGAAAATGGGAAACCACGGAAAACCATTTCAAGGACAGCCGACGGTGGGGCTCGAACCCACGCGTCTACCGAGTCAGCAGAGAGCTTGGCCCCTTGACCTAACGCAGCGCTTTAGCCCGCGTAGCCACTACTGTCGGTAGTCTTATAGGTGAACTTCCAGTAGTGCCCTTTATCTCCGTACAAAATTTCAGGGTGATACAGCATATTGTTTTAGAGATATAGAATGCCGGTGAAATATTTCGCACAGCCGCCATCTTGTGTTTATGTAAACGATTGAACGAAGTTAGATGTCGGTGCATTACAATGTGTATAAACATGTACTGTACCTAGTTTTATTGCGTTTGGTTGGTAAATCGCGAGAAACGTCTATTTAAAATTCGCAAATTCACTTTGCCGCCATGTTGGTTTTGTAGTTACCAGTTTTTCAAAAGTTACATAGGTGAACTTCTAGTAGTTCCCTTTATCACCGTAAAAAATTCCAGGGTGATATCGGTAATAGTTTCGGAGATATTGAATGCTGGTGAAATAATTCGCACGGCCGCCATGTTGGATTGGTGAGACGCAACAAAATTTGAAAGGCACAGTCAGAGTCGTCCGGAATAGTGCTATAAACTTACCGAGTTTCATTGAAATCGCTCCAGCCGTTTAGAAGTTACTAGCAGAAGTACCCGTTCTTCGAACGGTGTTCGTTGTTAACACCAGACATTATCAATTGAGCTACTGTTGCAATGGTTAGCGGTTTGTCATTCCTTCAAGTTTATCAGAACGAAGTTAGTTTACTGGGAATATCACACACACTGTTAATTTAAGGCCCTTAAAATGTAGTTTTCGGAGACCCTTGATAGATTCCCGAATTTTGTGTCTCACATTGAGAAGCACAACATATGCTTTGGTCGTCCTTCTAGGATATTTTTTATATTTCGCCTATTTTAGCGTATATTGAGAAGTTTTACTCTATATCCACCCTTCTACTGTATGAAAAGTACGGTGAAGAGTTTTATAAATGACTAGCAATAAATCCCGGCTTTGCCCGGTGGATTTGTTTGTTTTATGGATGATAATGAATACTACTACAGAACTGGCATGTAATACTTAAATTAACAGAAAAAAATATTTTAAAAATATAACTTTTTGTGGGGGTGATAAATAGTACAGTATAATGGACGTAACATTCAGGTCATTTTCCCGTAATGATAATGACAATAATGAATAGGGAAACGGCTATTTACTAACTTCAGTACTGACACATGTAATTTACAAACAAATTGAAATATATGATTAGAAAGAGGAGTATGTGACATAAAAGACACTGCCTAGAGCCTATATCTCATTGGCTGATAGAAAAGTAGAGATCAATAGTGTCGTCTTTTGTCACATAGTGCCATAGGAAAATAATCAGAGCACTTTGGAAAACTTCGGCTGTCCCGAGCTCCTAAAGTAGCAATAGTGTCATTTATCGCCACATACCGCTCAAGGATAATAATCTGAAAAAAAGAAAGTAAATTTGAAAGCACCAACGCTTATTGCAGCTGATTACCTCTATGTACTGCACCAACACTATGTCACGTAAACAGAGGCATAATATTTTCATGATGATAACTGTTTTACGGGGCCTAAGATATCTTGTTGCAATAATTGCTCCCAGTGACTCCAATTTATAAGCAGCGCAAGTTGTAACTATTTTCGCAATTCTGGTAGGGGCGACGTGATGCAGCTCGCATTGCCAGCTAACAATTGACTTATTAAAATATCCTTACAGTTACACTATACGGACATGAATGGTTCTAGGACCTTAAAACGTAGTTTTCAAGATCATTTAGTCTGTTGTTCTAAATGTAGGGAATGGAGAGAGTTGTTCAAAATATCAAGTGGATAGTGTTACCCGCAGGGTTTCGAAGGGTAAGTACATTAAGTGTGGTTAAGATTGGTGAAACGATGTAGACTTGTGCCAAAGGGCCTAAATGCATGGAATGGAGTGATCTGTCCGAAATTTCACGTAGACAGTGTTACTCGCAGGTTTCCAAGGGGTAAGAATACTCATTTTGGTTCAGATCGGTGAATCGGTGCAGATTTGTGCCAGAGCGCCTAAATGCAGGGAATAGAGTGGTCTGTCCGAAATTTCATGTAAACAGTGTTACTCGCAGGGTCCCAAAGGGTAAGTATACAAATGTTGGTTCAGATCGGTGAAACGGTGTAGATTTGTATAAATAACAGACAAACCAACATTGAGCTTTATACCGTATTTACACATGTAGGGAAACAATCACAATAACTAGTAGCTAGGTTCCGAACTTGGCCTAGTAGTCGTTGACGGTGGCGCTTGGCGGCAAAAGTACGAACTATTTGAAGAATTCTAAGTTGCAGTTTGTACTTAAATTAAAAAACAGATAACACACACTAATACAGTCATCACAATTAACACCGGTTATCAGACAGATTTTACACACATCCAAAGTACACGGGGCTACATGACCGCGTTGTCGCAGCCCCTAAACTTAAGAACCAACCAACCAAAAATATTTTTTTTTTAAATCACAGTCGAGAAAGACTTTATGCGGCGGTGATTATTGGTATGATGCGCGTAACATCTAGGTCATTTGCACTTATGATGATAATAATAAGGTAATGAAAAAATGACTACTAAACGAACATGGTGTTATTTTAAAACTGATATAGGTAATTCAGGTGTCTAGCTTCGATGTCTTCCAAAGTCTCAAACTTATTTTCTGGCTTAGGCCTGTACTGGATGCGTCTAGTGAAAGAGCGTACTGCTCGGCAAAGACAAAGAATATAGGTCCAAGCTGCACGAACCTGAGATGATCGCAGATGATGACGAAATGTGATGACACACGTTCGGGGTTCCCCGTCCTATACAGATTGACCGGGAATCACTCACTGTTTCGCAACGGCCCTGTGATGGCATCAGCATAGACAGCAGGAGATAACACGGCGGGCTCTGGAAAGTACTCTCAAGTCACCTCACGATGAATCAGCAAGCTATTCTCACAACTGACCCCCCCCCCCAGGGTCTTACAACTTGTGGGACGTGGGTTGGCGACCACGGAACCCCAGCTGAGTCTGGCATCGCTTCTACTTCCTGGTGCCGGGCTCATTTCAGTTCTCTTTCCTGTCGGCCTCCCTTGGTCAACTCTTGTTCTCTTCCGACCCAGACTGTATTAGGGTATCCGAGGGCTAGGGAGTCTTTCAATTTCCCGCCTTAATTGGCTTTGTCTCATCTTTCCTGATGCCCTCATTCTTCCAGGGGTCTGCCTTCATTTCCTTTTCATAATATCTCCTGTCTTCTGCTCAAGGCCCTCAAAGAGGCAGGGTGTGTGTAGACCCACCACTTCTGGTACACCCTCAAGGGCTCATGACTGGTGAGTTAGGAAGCTGGCAACCCCGAGGAATTCCTGAGCTACATGCAGGGAATGGAGTGGTATGTCAGAAATTTCAAGTGGACAGTGTTACGCATCGGGTTCCAAAGGGTAAGTATACACACTTTGTTTTCGATCGGTGAACGATGTAGATTTGTGCCAAAGGGCCTTAATGCGGGAAATGGAGTGGTCTGTCCGAAATTTCGAGTGGACAGTGTTACTCGTCGAGTTCCAAACGGTAATTATGTAAAATCTGGTTGAGATCGGTGAAACGGTGTAGTTTTGTGCCAAGGGCCAAAATGCAGGGAATGGAGTGGCCTGTCCAAATTTTAAAGTGGACAGTGTTACTCATCGGGTTCCAAAGGGTAAGTATACACATTTTGTTTTCGATCGGTGAACGATGTAGATTTGTGCCAAAGGGCCTAAATGCGTGGAATGGAGTGGTCTGTCCGAAATTTCAAAGGGTAATTATGTAAAATCTGGTTGAGATCGGTGAAACGGTGTAGTTTTCTGCCAAAGGGCCAAAAAGCAGGGAATAGTGTGGTCTGTCCGAAATTTAAAGTGAACAGTGTTACTTGTCGGGTTCTACGGGTAAGTATATAAAATTGGGGTCAGATCGGTGAAACGGTGTGGATTTGTGCCAAACAGCCTAAATGCAAGGGATGGAGTGGCCTCGCCGCAATTTCAAGCAGACAGTGTTAGTCGCAGTGTTCCAAAGGGTAAATATACAAATTTTTGTTGAGATCGGTGAAACGGTGTAGATTTGGGACAAAGGGCCTAAATGCAGGGAATGGAGTGGTCTGTCCGCAATTTCAAGCAGACAGTGTTACTCGCTGGGTACCAAAGGGTAAGTTTACGAATATTGGTTCTGATCGGTGAAACGGTGTAGATTTGTGCCAAAGTGCCTAAATGCAGGGAATGGGGTGGTCTGTCCGAAATTTTAAGTGGACAGTGTTACTCGCAGGGTTCCAAAGGGTAAGTATACAACGTTTGGTTCAGATCGGTGAAACGGTGTAGATTTGTGCCAAAGGGCCTAAATGCATGGGATGGAGTAGCCTCTCCGCAATTTCAAGCAGACAGTGTTAGTCGCAGTGTTCCAAAGGGTAAATATACAAATTTTGGTTGAGATCGGTGGAACGGTGTAGATTTGGGCCAAAGGGCCTAAATGCAGGGAATGGAGTGGTCTGTCCGCAATTTCAAGCAGACAGTGTTACTCGCAGGGTTCCAAAGGGTAAGTATACACATTTTGGTTCAGATCGGTGAAATGGTGAAGATTTGTGCAAAAAGGGCCTAAATGCAGGGAATGGCGTGGTCTGTCCGAAATTGCAAGCAGACAGTGTTAGTCGCAGTGTTCCATAGGGTAAATATACAAATTTTGGTTGAGATCGGTGAAACGGTATAGATTTGGGCCAAAGGGCCTAAATGCAGGGAATGGAGTGGTCTGTCCGCAATTTCAAGCAGACAGTGTTACTCGCAGGGCACCAAAGGGTAAGAATACGAATTTTGGTTCTGATCGGTGAAACGGTGTAGATTTGGACCAAAGGGCCTAAATGCAGGGAATGGGGTGGTCTGTCCGAAATTTTAAGTGGTCAGTTGTACTCGCTGGGTTCCAAAGGGTAAATATACAAATTTTGGTTGAGATCGGTGAAACGGTGTGGATTTGGACCAAAGGGCCTAAATGCAGGGAATGGGGTGGTCTGTCCGAAAATTCAAGTGGACAGTGTTACTCTCATGGTTCCAAAGGTTAAATATACAACTTTTGGTTCAGATCGGTGAAACGGTGTAGATTTGTGCAAAAGGGCCTAAATGCAGGGCATGGGGTGGTCTGTCCGAAATTTAATGTTGACGGGGTTACCCGCAGGGTTCCAAAGGGTAAGTATACAAATTTTGGTTCAGATCGGTGAAACGGTGTAGAATTGTATACATAACAGACAGACAGACGGACAGACAGACAGACAGACAAACTTTGTGCTTTATATATATAGATAGGTGTATTGACTCTCATGGTTACCATACCTAATTTTACGATGCACCAAGCATCCGAACACGAGGTATAGGCGTACATAAAGATACACAGGACGACAGACAGACAATTCTATTGTCTCCAACATATTACCCAGATATCCAAATATGGGAATATCTACCACACAGTATCAAATAAAATCATCCTCGCGATGAACCCGTGTGTCGACAAAAAAAAAAGTTTAAATGTGCTCTCAGACTAAATTCACCTAACGTGTACTTCCTGACGTGAAATACAATTGAAAGCCTTGTTGACGAAACGCAATACACGTCACATAAAAACTGACCCTGTACGTTGTGCTAGGTGCCCATACACAGGAAGACCCCTTTCATAAATTATGAAGGCTTGTGGTGCATGAAAATTCAGTTTCTGTAGCATCAAATTGCCCAAATTCCTAAAAGCCGCAAAAAATGCTGGTTCAATTCAGAAATTTTTGAAAATATTGTTGCTGTTTGGAGATATAATAGACCTTCTGTACTATATGTCTAACGTGAAAATTGCATGAAAAAATCCTAGGTTACCCCTTCACCCCCTTAATTGCATTGATGAATTATACGGTCTATGTTAGTTCCGTGATAACCTTATAGCCATTTGCAAACTTGCACAGAAATGTAATAACTGGAGTGACATTGCTTCTTACAGAAATAGAAGGAAAGTTGTATGCCACCCCTTGAGATAATGTTCTCATGGTTACCGATTTGCAATCCTTCATTAGTTTGTTAAATTAAATTAAATTAGTTTTCTGGGAATATTTCAGAAACTGTTGGATTTAGAGCCTTATAATGTAGTTTTCGAGGACCCTTTAGGGCCCCCGAGTTTTGTTGCTGGCACCAAGGGGATTTGTCTCGTTGTTGTACGCCTTAATATAATACTAATAATAATATAATATAGGGAGAAATTATAACACCTAATTTTTATTTCATTTTTAATTCAGCCAATGGCCATGTACTTTTCTTTTCAGGCCGGGCCAGAGAAGGGATATTATCAGAGAAAGGAGCATTCACATCACGCATGAGCAAAATGGAAATGGCCTACCATTTAACTAAGGACATCTATAAGAAAAGGTCAATATCCTTCAACGCAAAACTAAAACATTACTGCAGTGTCATCCGTCCGGAGGTCTTGCATGCTTCTGAATGCCTCACGATGAACAAAAAAGGCTTGGTCGAGAAACTGGAGGCCAAAGAAAGGAAAATTTTGAGAAAGATATTGGGTTCCATCAAAGACAATGGGGAATACAGAAGACGGCATAACCATGACCTATATACTCATGTGGAGAAGATAAGCAACGTCATCCGGAAGAGAAGGTTACCATTTTTTGGGCATGTGAAATGAATGAGCCCAGCGAGACTGACCAACCCCAACATAACTTACTTTCAGGAGAGGAAAACAAAATGGGCCTGGTTCATTGAACTGGATAAAGATCTGAAAGAAGTGAGGATTACACCAACAGACATTCAGGAGCGCGCCCCACTCAAAAGGAAACTTCAAGCTTGTAAAGGTTTCCAAGAAAAACCGAAGCTGAAAATGGGAAAGATTTGGACCCAGGAACGGAAGCAAGTCCACCGAGAACGAATGCGGGCGTACAGGGCAAACATCAAAGCCAGTAGGAGACGGTTGGAATGACGCGGTCCATAGATGGCCTATACGAAATGAATGAATGAATGAATGAATAATATGGGGATAGGAATATAATAGACCTGTCGTACCACACCCGCAGGTGTAAATCGCGTGAAAAAATTCTAGAGTACCCCTTGATCCCCTTAAACGCATTATACGTATTGATGAATTTTACGGCTTAATTTGGTTCCGTGATGACCTTTTAGCCGTTTGCAAACTTTCACACTAATGTAATTAATCGAATTGCATTGCGTCTTACAGCAATAGATGGACCTCTGAGAATCCGTTGGCATGGTTACTGGCTTGCATTCGTTCATTAGTTTATTAAATTAAATTAGCTTTCTGGGAATATCTCAAAAACGGTTGGTCTTCGGTCCTTAAAATGTGGGTTTCGGGGAACCGAGTCTTGTCTCTCACATTGAGGGGCTGAAAATGAGTTTTGTCTCGTCCTTCTACGCCTATTTCAGCACGTATTTTAAGGGGGTAGGCCCCCTTTTAGAGAGGTACGGAGAAGAGTTACATCAATGATTAGTGTCGTGCCTATGATGGATATCTGTACCAAATTTTACGTTGATACACCCAGCCGTTCTCGAGTTATAAGGGAACAAATTTGTCCACAGACAAACAAACAAACAAACAGACAGACAGACAGACAAAAAAAATATTTACTCGCGCATCCATCATAAAACAGTCTGAGACGCGTAAACAACTCAATTTTCCGTAGAAATTCAGAGAAAAACACACACATTTTCATTTTTAGCCTATTTTCAATTTTGAAACAAGTAGTTCCGTGAAGAACTATACAGCCTATTTTCATATATCCTACTTATTTTAATTGCCACTATCAACATACACAATTTCAGTTTGATTGCTGTAATAGATTCGTAGATATTGAGAACCGACAAAATATTTCGGATGGTCACCATGTTGGATTTTATATATGTAGGTCCTAGAGTTATGTTCTGTTACATGCAGATTATTGTGAACGTGTAGTATTCAAACTTCAATCGCATAATTAGGACACAAGAAGTAACAAGGAGATTTTAAAATTGTTCACATCTGCCATCTTGAGGTTATGGAAGCAATTGAAATAAATTAGATACCAGTGGATTAACATTCGTATAAGGATTTACTGTACCAAGTTTCGATGCACGCGGATGGTTAAATTGCGAGAAACGTCCATGTGAATATTTATAATTCGCGTCGCCGCCATGTTGGACTTGTGATCACCAGGTTATTTAAAGTCCTATGGGTGAACTTAAGTTCATAGCCCCTATGAACATTAAAAATGCAGTTTGATTGCTAAAATAGATTCATAGATATTCAGTATCGTCTAAATATTTCGGATGGTCGCCATGTTGGATTCTTAAATGTATAGGCCATAGAGTCATGCACCATTAAAGGAAAATTATTGCGTAGGTTCATTCTTCAACTTTCACTTCGATCGCATGACTACATCACAAGAACTAGAAATTTAATTTTAAATTTCGCACTGCCGCCATCTTGAGGTTATGTAAACAATTGAACTAAATTAGATACCAGTGGATTACAATGTGTATGAATATTTCCAGTACCAGGTTTCAGTGCGCTTAGAACATTAAATCGCGAGAAAGGTCTATTTAAAATTTTCAAATCCGCTTGGCCACCTTGTTCGTTTTGTAGTTAACCGGTTTTTGAAAGTCTTATAGATGGACTTCCAGTAGTGCCCTTTATCTCCGTACAAAATTTTAGGGAGATACTGCTAATAGTTTCAGAGATATAGAATGCCAGTGAAATATTTCGCACATCCGCCATCTTGTGATTATGTGAACAATTGAACGAAGTTAGATGTCGGTGCATTACAATGTATATAAACATATACTGTACCAAGTTTCATTGCGTTTGGTTGGTCAAATCGCGAGAAACGTCTATTTAAAAGTCGCAAATTCGCTTGGCCGCCATGTTGGTTTTGTAGTTACCAGGTTTTCAAAAGTCACATAAGTGAACTTATAGTAGTTCCCTCTATCACCATAGAAAATGTCAGGGTAATATCGGTAATAGTTTCGGAGATATTGAATGCTGGTGAAATATTTCGCACAGCCGCCATGTTGGATTGGTGAGTCGTAACAAAATTTGAAGAGCACGGTCGAGGTCGCCCGGAATAGTGCTATGAACTTTCCGAGTTTCATTGAAATCGCTCCTTCCGTTTAGATTTTATTAGGGGGGGGGGGGGGGACACACACACACGAATCACACACACACACACACACGCACGGACAAAAGGTGATCTCATAAGCCTATTTTTCAAAATTGAAAATAGGCTAAAAATAGGCTTATGAGATCACCTTTTGTCCGTGTGTGTGTGTGCGTGTGTGTGTGTGTGATTCGTGTGTGTGTCCCACCCCTAATAAAATCTAAAGGGCAGGAGCGATTTCAATGAAACTTGGAAAGTTCATAGCACTATTCCCGGCGACCACGACCGTGCCCTTCAAATTTTGTTACGACTCACCAATCCAACATGGCGGCTGTGCGAAATATTTCACCAGCATTCAATATCTCCGAAACTATTACCGATATTACCCTGACATTTTCTATGGTGATAGAGGGAACTACTATAAGTTCACTTATGTGACTTTTGAAAACCTGGTAACTACAAAACCAACATGGCGACCAGGCGAATTTGCGTCTTTTAAATAGACGTTTCTCGCGATTTGACCAACCAAACGCAATGAAACTTGGTACAGTATATGTTTATATACATTGTAATGCACCAACATCTAACTTCGTTCAATTGTTTACATAATCACAAGATGGCGGATGTGCGAAATATTTCACCGGCATTCTATATCTCTGAAACTATTAGCCGTATCTCCCTAAAATTTTGTACGGAGATAAAGGGCACTACTGGAAATCCATCTATAAGATTTTTAAAAACCGGTTAACTACAAAACGAACATGGCGGCCAAGCGAATTTGAACATTTTAAATAGACCTTTCTCGCGATTTAATGTTCCAAGCGCACTGATACCTGGTACAGGAAATATTTATACACATTGTAATCCACTGGTATCTAATTTAGTTCAATTGTTTACAAAACCTCAAGATGGCGGCAGTGCGAATTTTAAAATTAAGTTTTTATTTCTTGTGATGTAGTCATGCGATCGAAGTGAAAGTTTGAATAATGAACCTACGCAATAATTTTCCTTTAATGGTACATGACTCTATGGCCTATACATTTAACAATCCAACATGGCGACCATCAGAAATATTTAGACAGCTCTGAATATCTACGAATCCATTATAGCAATCAAACTGAATTCTTTTATGTTCATAGGGGCTATGAACTTAAGTTCACCTATAGGATTTTAAATAACCTGGTGATCACAAATCCAACATGGCGGTTACGCGAATTATAAATATTCACATGGACGTTTCTCGCAATTTAACCAGCCGAGTGCAGTGAAATTTGGTACAGTAAATCCTTATCCGAATGTTAATCCACTGGCATCTAATTTATTTCTATTGTTTCCTTAACCTCAAGATGGCAGCTGTGAAAAATTTTTAAATCTCCTTGTTTTTTCTTGTGTCCTAATTATGCGATTGAAGTTTGAATACTACACGTTCACAATAATCTGCATGTAACAGTACATAACTCTAGGACCTACATATATAAAATCCAACATGGCGACCATCCGAAATATTTAGTCGGTTCTCAATATCTACGAATCTATTGCAGCAATCAAACTGAAATTGTGTATGTTGATAGTGGCAATTAACATAAGTAGGATATATGAAAATAGGCTGTATAGTTCTTAACAGAACTACTTGTTTATATATAGAGAGATTTACTGCACCGCTCGGTGTTGACCTTGTTTTATTGCACAGATTTTGGTTTTACTCGCTAACCGTTGCAGATATACGAAAAGTGATAAGGACCTTTCGGATAGGAAATTAAATTTTAAAGCTCATGTATACCATCAAAAGTTTGCTATTTCTTAGCGTTCTCTTTTTATTTGAAAAGGAAATATGAAATTTTGAAACCAAAGGGTGTAGTGACGTCACAAATGTCGGTTTTACTCGCTAACTGTTGGAGATACTCGAAAAGTAATAGGGACCTTTCGGATAGGAAATTAAATTTCAAAGCTCGTACGTGCCATCAAAAGTTTGCTATTTCCTACCGTTCTCTTTTTATTTGATATGGAAATATGAAATTTTGAAACCAAAGGGTCTAGTGACGTCACTAAAATAGTCGCCATTTTTTTATTGTGCAAAATTTCGAATTCAAGAGTATCCTATATGTTAACCTGGCAAATCAGCTACATCCATGCAAACGTTTATTTAAATCGGACCAGTGGTTCTTGCGTTATTGAGTAACACACAGACAGACAGACAGACAGAAAGAAAGACAGACACACACCATCTCATTTTTAACCTATTTTCAATTTTGAAAAAATAGGCTTATGAGATCACCTTTTGTCCGTGTGTGTGTGCGTGCGTGTGTGTGAGAGAGGTGTGTGTGTGTGTCCCCCTTATAAAATTTAAAAGGCTGGAGCGATTTCATTGAAACTCGGTAAGTTCATAGCACTATTCCCGGCGACCTCGACCGTGCCCTTCAAATTTTGTTACGTCTCACCAATCCAACATGGCGGCTGTGTGAATTATTTCACTAGCATTCAATATCTCCGAAACTATTACCGATATCGCCCTGAAATTGTGTACGGTGATAAACGGCACTACTAGAAGTTCACCTATGAAACTTTCAAAAACCTGGTGACTACAATACCAACATGGCAGCCAAGCGAAGTTGAGACTTTTAAATAGACTTTTCTCGCGATTTAACTATCCAAGCGTAATGAAACTTAGTACAGCAAATGTTTATACACATTGTAATGCACTGAAGTCTAATTTAGTTCAATTGTTTACATAACCTAAAAATGGCGGCTGTGCGAAATATTTCACTGACATTCTATATCTCCGAAACTATTACAGATATCGCCCTGTAATTTTGTACGTTGATAAAGGGTACTGATACAAGTTTACCTATGTATATTTCATAAACCTGTAAAGTACAAAACGAACATGGCGACCAAGCGAATTTGAAATATTTTAATATACTTTTCTCGTGATTTCACTCTCTGAGCGCAGTGAAATGTGGTACAGTAAATGATTTTGCAGATTGTAATGCACTGCCATCTAATGTAATACAATTGTTTACATAACCTCAAGATGGCGGCTGTGCGAAATTTTAAAATTACGTTTTTATTTCTTGTGTCGTAATCATGCGATCGAAGTGAAAGTTTGAATAATGAACCTAGGCAATAATTGTCCTTGAATGGTTCATAACTCTATGGCATATACATATAACAATCCTAAATGGCGAGCTTCCGAAATATTTAGACGGTTCTCAATATCTATGAATGTTTTACAGCAACCAAACTGATTTTTTTTTATGTTCATAGAGACAATGAACATATGTTCACCTATAGGACTTTCAGTAACCTGGTGAGTACAAATCCAACATGGTGGCGACACGAATTATAAATATTTAAATGGACGTTTCTCGCGAATTAACTATCCGAGTGCCGTGAAACGTTGCACGTTAAATGCTTATACAAATGTTGATCCACTGGCATGTAATTTATTTCAATTGTTTGCATAATCACAAGATGGCTTGTGTGCATACTTTTAAAATCTCGTTTTTACTTCTTGTGTTCTAATCATGCGATTGCAGTTTGAATACCACACGTACACAATAATCTTAATGTAATAGTACAAAATTAAAAATCCAACCTTGCGACCATCTGAAATATTTAGACGGTTCTCAATATCTACGAATCTGTTACAGTAATTAAACTGAAATTTTGTATGTTGATAGAGGCAATTAACATGAGCAGGATATATGAAAATAGGCTGTATAGTTTTTCACGGAACTACTTGTTATATATTAGTATGATTAGGGGACAAACACACACACACACACGCACACATCCACGGAAAAAAGGTGATCCCAAAAGCCTATTTTTTTAAATAGAAAATAGGCTAATAACAGCTTGACGTTGAAACAGTGATGTGGTTATTATACATGTATGTGCATGGAAATATATAGTCAATGTTTGTTAGTTACAACTTATGTGATGTTTTGTTAAGATAATGAAAGTGTTGATGGACCACCAAATTTGTTTGCTTGGTGTGAATATGTGATTGTTGCTAAATAGTCTGTTCAGAATGTATTGTAAAGGCTACTTATCTGGTTGAGTTACACGCGGTCCGGATGAGAGCAGTTAACTTCGTCACTGTCTGCAGTAAGAGTGGTAATACACTTGTATTTCTCATGTAATTTTTTTCAACATTAGGGAATAACCCAACACATTTGGGTAAATCGTGTTGACCGACTGAAAAACATCAGATGTCGATTTATATATTTATTTATTTATTTATATTTTTTTTATTTTTTTAGATAAACACCCAGGCACTCGTACTTATTTAAATAAATTAATAAAACCATCAAATGAATGCAATACTGGTTATAACCGCCACGTGGTGTAGTGCATAGCATTGTTAGTTACCACCCCAGAGGCCCCAAGCTCGATTTCCGGCTCTGCCAAAGGTTTAAATATCGTGGTATTGTCTGGTACTGGGTCTCCCAGGTCTGTGGGAACCTGTCGGATGCTTTTACATGAGGGAACTGTAAAGAAACAAGCCACCTTACCACACGAAAACTTTCGCTTAGGACGCCTGGTTTGTGGACTCTTGACGCAGCCAGGGTCTCTTATCGGGTTATTCTGGTTTGAAGGCCTGAACTGGTTACACTCAGACTCGTGAGGCAAAATAAAGAAGAGGTGCGTTCGATTTCCATCAGACCCATTCTAGAAGTGAATTTCCGTGGTTTCAAAACATCAACTCCAGGCAAATGCCGGGATGGCACCTAAATTAAGACCATGACTGCCTCCTTCCTCAATCCTCACCTCAGTTACAAATCCGAAAACTAATACAGCCATCACAATTACACAGGTTATGAGATGAATTCAATATTAACCCTAGTACACGGGAACTAGGCTATATGACAACAATGTTGCAAAAACTCTTAATGGATCACCAACATCCCTAAACGATTCGCTTACATCCCTTGTGGATATGGCACTCTTTGATCGTTTGTATATTAAGTACAGTACGGTATACAAACACGTATCTTACAGCAGGCTATGACTGAATTCTTAGCTTCCATATAAGCACATTTTTAGCCTACTTTTCACATTTTGAAAAAAATGAGGAAAAAGTAGACTTATGAGATCGATCCGGGCAAATGTACGTCTGTCTGTCTGTCTGTCTGTCCTTCTGTATGGCTGTCTGTCTGTCTGTCTGTCTGTCTGTCTGTCTGTCTGTCTGTCTCTGTGTGTGTGTGCCCCCCCCCCTCCCCCTATCAACTCCTAAACGGCTGCAGCAATCTAGTCGAAATTTGGTATGAGTAAAGATCTATACCTGAATATCTCAAGCCCATATTTGAAAATTATGTCAGTGCTACCAACTGCTGGAAAACCGCAATTGAAATGTGAGCTCCTTGTTGGATATTCTGAAGGTATGCATGGGAGCTATTCCAAAATTGGCACAAATATAGATAATAATATTTCAGTTTAATTTCCAGGAGGCCTTGCATGGCAGTGTTGCCAAAATGATTCTAAGACTGCTGATAAGTCCAATTTTTAATGCATATAACTTCTACACTATCAATTGGATTTCAACCAAATTTCGTGTGTACTATGTGTTCATAAACAAATATGACTGAGCGTATTCTTAAGATCCACCAGGGCTGCCAACTGTTAATAATTGCTCTCTCCTCTTTTTTCATATCCAAATACCAATATATCAGAAAGTATGCAAGCCGACAGCTTTAAACTATGCACACGTGAAGTACCTGACATTCTAGATTAATTTTGAGAAACTAATACACGTCAGTGCTGCCCACATGGCTCAAAGCCAGCTGATAAGTCCAAGGTTAAAATACATGTAACTTCTATACTAACAAATGGATTTCATTCAAAATTGGCACAACAAGAGATCATAATATTTCAGATTATTTCTGACCAACACATGAATGACATTGTTGCCAATATGATTTTATGCGCGCTTATAGATCCTATGTATAACTGCATGTAACGTCCATGCTATCCATTGGTGTTCAAACAAATTTTGTATTCTGTACCTTAACAGATGGAACAAACAATATATTCAGTCACCAGGGCTACCAAATATAGTGCTCTATTAGGCTACATTATACAGGGTCTTTCATATAAATTAAGAGCGGTGAGCGGTGTTTTTGTTATCCGCTGCTGCAGAGGCCTTGGCCGAGCTTGTGGTGCGCCACGGCCCCCTGCTGTAGTATTGAAAGCACGCGCATAGTACATAATTGACCTTGCAATAAGCGTGGAGGTGCTCAGTGAAAGTCTGAACCTCAGCTGCTAACATGGTGAGACAGTTATCATTACAACATCGTATTCTTTTATGTAAAACTTGTTTTAAGTACGAGTCGGCTCGGTGGGTACGTTATGCATTTGTTCAGCAATTTCCTGATGAAGTGCCACCTTCACTAGCACAGATTCATGTAATCATGCTAATATATAAATTGAGATGGTGTGTGTCTGTCTTTCTGTCTGTCTGTCTGTGTGTTACTCAATAACGCAAGAACCACTGGTCGGATTTAAATGAAATTTCGCACGGATGTAGCTGACTTACCAGGCTTACATATAGGATACCTTTGATTTCGATATTTTGCACTGTTTAAGAATGGCGACCATTTTAGTGACGTCACTACTCCCTTTCGTTTCAAAATTCCATACTTCCATCATGCTAATATATAACAAGTAGTTCCGTGAAGAAATATACAGCCTATTTTCATATATCCTACTTATGTTAATTGCCTCTATCTACATACAAAATTTCAGTTTGATTGCTGTAATAGATTCGTAGATATTGAGAACCGACTAAATATTTCGGATGGTCGCCATGTTGGATTTTATATAAGTAGGTCCAAGAGTTATGTACGCTTACATGCGGATGATTGTGTATGTGTAGCATTCAAACATCAATCGCATGATTAGGACACAAGAAGTAACGAGGAGATTTTAAAATTTAGCACAGCTGCCATCTTGTGGTTATGGAAACAATTGAAATAAATTAGATGCCAGTGAATTAACATTCGTATAAGGATTTACTGTACCAAGTTTCACTGCACCCGGATGGTTAATTTGCGAGAAACGTCAATGTGAATATTTATATTTCGCGTCGCCGCCATGTTGGATTTGTGATCACCAGGTTATTTAAAGTCCTATAGGTGAACTTAAGTTCATAGCCCCTATGAACATAAAAGAATTCAGTTTGATTGCTATAATGGATTCGTAGATATTCAGAGCTGTCTAAATATTTCGGATGGTCGCCATGTTGGATTGTTAAATGTATAGGCCACAGAGTCATGTACCATTAAAGGAGAATTATTGCGTAGGTTCATTTTTCAAACTTTCACTTCGATCGCATGATTACGACACAAGAAATAAAAACTTAATTTTAAAATTCGCACTGCCGCCATCTTGAGGTTATGTAAACAATTGAACTAAATTAGATACCAGTGCATTAAAATGTGTATAAACATTTCCTGTACCAGATTTCATTGCGGTTGAAACATTAAATCGCGAGAAAGGTCTATTTAAAAATTTCATTTTCGCTTGGCCGCCGTGTTCGTTTTGTAGTTAACCGGTTTTTGAAAGTCTTATAGATGAACTTTCAGTAGTGCCCTTTATCTCCGTACAAAATTTCAGGGTGATACCGCTAATAGTTTCAGAGATAGAGAATGGCTGTGAAATATTTCGCACATCCGCCATCTTGTGGTTATGTAAACAATTGAACCAAGTTAGATGTCGGTGCATTACAATGTGTATAAACATATACTGTACCAAGTTTTATTGCGTTTGGTTGGTTAAATCGCGAGAAACGTCTATTTAAAAGTCGCAAATTCGCGTGGCCGCCATGTTGGTTTTGTAGTTTCCAGTTTTTCAAAACTTTCAAAGGTGTACTTCTAGTAGATCCCTTTATCATCGTAAAAAATCCAGGGTGATATCGGTAATAGTTTCGGAGATATTGAATGCTGGTGAAATATTTCGCACAGCCGCCATGTTGGATTGGTGAGATGTAACAAAATTTGAAGGGCACGGTCGGTGTCGTCCAGAATAGTGCTATGCACTTACCGAGTTTCATTGAATTCGCTCCAGTCGTTTTGAATTTATTAGGGACACACACACACACACACACTCCTCACGCACACACACACACGCACACGCACACTCACACAGACAAAAGGTGATCTCATAAGCCTATTTTTTCAAAATTGAAAATAGGCTAAAAATGAGATGGTGTGTGTCTGTGTGTCTGTTACTCAATCACGCAAGAAACACTGGTCCGATTTAGATGAAATTTTGCATGGATGTAGCTGATTTACCAGAGTTACACTTAGGCTACTTTTGATTTCGATATTTTGCACTATTTAAAAATGGCGACCATTTTAGTAACGTCACTACACCCTTTGGTTTCAAAATTTCATACTTCCAATAGAAATAAAAAGAGAACGCTAAGAAATAGCAAACGTTTAATGGCACATATGAGCTTTAGAATTTAATTTCCTATCCGAAAGGTCCTTATCACTTTTCGTGTACCTCCAACGGTTAGCGAGTAAAACCTAAATTTGTGCAATAAAAAACGGTCAACACCGAGCGGTGCAGTCTATCTCTCTCTATATAAAAATGAAAGTTTGCCTGTTGTTTTCTAAATTTATACGGAAATTTGAGTTATTTACGCGTTTCAGACTGTTTTATGATGTATGCGCGCGAAAAGAATTGTTTTGTCTGTCTGTCTGTTTGTTTGTTTGTCTGTGGACAAATTTGTTCCCTTATAACTCGAGAACGACTGGGTGTATCAACCTAAAATTTGGTACAGATATCCATCAGAGGAACGACACTAATCATTGATGTAACTCTTCTCCGTACCTCTCTAAAAGGGGGCCTATCCCCTTAAAATAAATGCTGAAATAGGCGTAGAAGGACGAGACAAAGCTCATTTTCAGCCCCTCAATGTGAGAGACAAAACTCGGGGTCCCAAAAGGGTCCCCGAAAACCATATTTTAAGGCCCTAAAACCAGCCGTTTTTGAGATATTCCCAGAATACTAATTTCATTAATAAACTAATGAACGAACGCAAGCCGTTAACTATGGCAACAGAATCGCAGAGATCCATCTATTGCTGTAAGACGCAATGCAATTCCATTAATTACATTAGTGAGGAAGTTTGCAAACGGCTAGAAGTTTATCACGGAACCAAATTAAGCTATAATATTCATCAATACGTATAATGCGCTTAAGGGGGACAAGGGGTACTCTAGAATTTTTTCACGCTATTTACACCTGCGGGTGTGGTACGGCAGATCTATTATATTCCTATCCCTACATTATATTATCATTATTATAAAAATTTAATTTCCTACCCGAATGGTCCTTATCACTTTTCGTGTATCGCCAACGGTTAGCGAGTAAAACCCACATTTGTGATGTCACTACACCCTTTGGTTTCAAAATTTCATATTTCCATTTCAAATAAAAAGAGAACGCTAAGAAATAGCAAAAAGTTTTAATGGCATGCACGAGCTTTAACATTTAATTTTCTATCCGAAAGGTAAGCCTCCGTGGCTTAGGCGGCAGCACGTCGGCCTCTCACCGCTGGGTCCGTGGTTCAAATCCCGGTCACTCCATGTGAGATCTGTGCTGGACAAAACGGAGGCAGACAGGTTTTTCTCCGGGTACTCCGGTTTTCCCTGTCAAAATTTCATTCCAGCAACACTCTCCACTATCATTCCATATCATCTGTCATTCCTTTAATCATTGCCCCAGAGGAATGCGTCAGGCCTCGGCAGCCGGCACAGTCCATATCCTCGCCGCTAGATGGGGGCTTCATTCATTCCATTCCTGACCCGGTCGAGAGTGGAAGCAGGCTGTGGATTTTCATTTTCATCCGAAAGGTTTTTATCACTTTTCGTGTATCTCCAACGGTTAGCGAGTAAAACCTAAATTTGTGCAATAAAACACGGTCAACACCGAGCGGTGCAGTATATCTCAACATATATAAAAATGAAAGTGTGCCTGTTGTTTTCTAAATTTATACGGAAATTTGAGTTATTTACGCGTTTCAGACTGTTTTATGATGTACGGGTGCGAAAAGTTTTGTTTTGTCTGTCTGTCTGTTTGTTTGTTTGTTCCCTTATAACTCGAGAACGGCTGAGTGTATCAATCTAAAATTTGGTACAGATATCCATCAGAGGCACGACACTAATCATTGATGTAACTCTTCTCCGCACCTCTCTAAAAGGGGGCCTACCCCCCTTAAAATACATGCTGAAATAGGCGTAGAAGGACGAGACAAAACTCATTTTCAGCCCCTCAATATGAGAGACAAAACTCGGAAAGGGTCCCCGAAAACCACATTTTAAGGCCCTAAAACCAGCCGTTTTTGAGATATTCCCAGAATACTAATTTCATTTAATAAACTAATGATCGAATGCAAGCCGGTAACTATGGCAACAGAATCGCAGAGATACATCTATTGCTGTAAGACGCAATTCAATTCCTTTAATTACGGTACATTAGTGAGAAAGTTTGCAAACGGCTAGAAGGTAATCACGGAAACAAATTAAGCTATAACATTCATCAATACGTATAATGCGCTTAAGGGGGTCAAGGGGTACTCTAGAATGTTTTTACGCGATTCACACCTGTGGGTGTGGTACGGCAGGTCTATTATATTCCTATCCCTACATTATATTAATATTGTTACGTGCAAAAGCCCGTCCCAACGTTTTTAAAATGCACCTCCCCTATATATATGTATCCCGACCTTTAAAGCGCCCGCCTGATGGCTTGGTTGGGCTTATGAACTCGAGGTGGCAGCATCTATCGACTCCTCTTGCCGGAGTGTAGCCTCTAGCCGAGTTGTATCTTCGACCTCTAGAGTGTGTTTGTGGTGTCTTCTGATCTCATCCTAATCGAGACATATTTGAAGGATATTGTATTCTACGTCATTGAACAAAAGACTATATATACCTCATGCCGCCAAAATAATTATATAATAAGCACATTGTTACTTGATGTGTCAATCTGTGATTGGACAATTACAATTAACATTAATGCAGTGCGACTTTTGACGTTGGATTCTCCGCCATCTTGGCATCTTTATACTCTGTCGTCAAGAAAGCAACAACCCGGCTGGTTGGTGAAAGTGTGCCCCTAGCCTCTACGAAATATGGATATATGCTAAAAAGGAAATGTCTGTGCTCTTAAGGCTGTATTTTCGCCATTTCGCCGTGAAGAAGAAGTATGAAATAGTAATCGCAACTAGATGCAAACAGGAGTGCCTGTTAACAAAACAGCGCATGTGCGGGTTAGCCATTTTGAGGCAATATAGTGCCTTATAATTTTTTTAAATTTGTGTGTTAATTATTTTATTATTATTGTGTCTCCACAGAGATGTTTTTAAGGTACGTTATTATTTAATATATATATATTGTTATGGGAACTCCGATATTGGCCTTATATTAATGTTTTAATACTGTATTTTGTTTCGCCTGGTAGGCCTAATTTTTCTGTTTTGCTAATGTTACCAAATATGTAAATTTTGTTGTTTTCCTTCGTACCTTCTGGAGACACGTTTCTATTTATTTTACGTTGTAAAATATTATTTATTTAGTTTTTGGTAATTTTGGGATTGTCCTATTATTAATTTGACTTACGATCCGTTGCAGCCTAAATTGCCTCGTGTTAATAGTGTTAAGGCGTAATTCTTTCCTCCCTTTCTGTTCTCTCTGGTGACTTTAAATTTAATTTTAAGCTAATTGTTTGCCGTAATTCGATTGGACATGTGGTCATCTATTTGGTGGCCATGTTTTTTTTTGTTTTGCCCGAGTGCATTCTGGTCTTGAGAGTGTATTCTCTAGGCGTCGAGCGGGAGACTCAAACGTGTTGTGGTGGTAGCTTAGTATGTTTTTTGTTAATCTTGTTGGTTTAACTTTGTGTTTTTGTGAGTGTTCCCGAGTTTTTCTCCGTCATGAAAATTGTGGATTTGTTAATTGATCCTATTTTATTTTATTAATTTAATTTTTAAATTTTTCGATACATCGTGGCTTTGATGTCTGCATGTCGGGTCGGTATTGCGTACCTTAGTAAATTATCAAGCCCTTTCTCATTTGGTAATACCTGTATTCTGGTTTTCTATCTTTTGGGCGTTATTATTTTATTTTAAATTAAATGTTTTCATTTCGCTCAGCAAGCATGTTAAGCCGTCTCTTGCCTACTTATGAAAATAACTTATGTTGGCCTTAAGCCATATGCATCACCAGAGAGAGGTTGTTGTGGCCATAGAGTTTCCTTTTTTTATGATTTTGTTAAATTGTATTGTTCTTGCCCCTTTGTTTGCTGAGTAAATATTCTTTTAAATTTTAAGCAACTGTTGTGGCATCATTTCGTCGGTGACAGTTCTGTTAGTTATCGGATGTGTCTGTAGACGATCCTGTGCGTTTCCCCCTTCTCCACCTTCCTTCCTCCTGTAGGTGTTCTTCTGTTGGGGCATGTCATCTAGCGGTGATTTTGCAGAAAGCGACGCGGACCTCTCAAAAAAGGTAAGTAGGTGTCGCAATTATTATTATAAAAATTTAATTTCCTACCCGAAAGGTCCTTATCACTTTTCGTGTATCGCCAACGGTTAGCGAGTAAAACCCACATTTGTGATGTCACTACACCCTTTGGTTTCAAAATTTCATATTTCCATTCGAAATAAAAACAGAACGCTAAGAAATAGCAAACTTTTAATGGCATACACGAGCTTTAACATTTAATTATCTATCCGAAAGGTCTTTATCACTTTTAGTGGTTCTCCAACGGTTAGCGAGTAAAACCTACATATGTGCAATAAAACACGGTCAACACCGAGCGGTGCAGTCTATCTCTCTCTATATAAAAATGAAAGTTTGCCTGTTTTTTTTCTAAATTTCTGCTGAAATTTGAGTTATTTACGCGTTTCAGACTGTTTTATGATGTATGCGCACGAAAAGAATTGTTTTGTCTCTCTGTCTGTTTGTTTGTTTGTTTGTCTGTGGACAACTTTGTTCCCTTATAACTCGAGAACGGCTGGGTGTATCGACCTAAAATTTGGTACAGATATCCATCAGAGGCACGACACTAATCATTGATGTAACTCTTCTCCGTACCTCTCTAGAAGGGGGCCTACCCCTTTAAAATACATGCTGAAATAGGCGTAGAAGGACGAGACAAAACTCATTTTCAGCCCCTCAATGTGAGAGACAAAACTCGGAAAGGATCCCCGAAAACCACATTTTAAGGCCCTAAAACCAGCCGTTTTTGAGATATTCCCAGAATACTAATTTCATTTAATAAACTAATGATCGAATGCAAGCCGGTAACTATCGTGTATTGCTGTAAGACGCAATTCAATTCCTTTAATTACGGTGCATTAGTGAGAAAGTTTGCAAACGGCTAGAAGGTTATTACGGAACCAAATTAAGCTATAACATTCATCAATACGTATAATGCGCTTAAGGAGGTCAAGGGGTACTCCAGAATGTTTTCACGCGATTCACACCTGCGAGTGTGGTACGGCAGGTCTATTATATTCCTATCCCTACATTATATTATTATTATTATTATATTATGGCGTACAACGACGAGACAAAGCCCCTCGGTGCCAGAAAAAAACTCGGGGGCCCTAAAGGGTCCTCAAACACTATATTATAAGGCTCTTAAACCAACAGTTTCTGAGATATTCCCAGAAAACTAATTTAATTTAACAAACTAATGAAGGAATGCAAATCGGTAACCATGACAACATTATCTCAAGGGGTGACATCCAACTTTCCATCTATTTCTGTAAGAAGCAATGTCACTCCATTTATTGTATTTCTGTAAAAGTTTGCAAATGGCTATAAGGTTATCACGGAACCAACTTAGACTGTATAATTCATCAATGCAGTTAACGGGGTCAAGGCGTAACCTAGATTTTCTTCACGCAATTTTCACGTGTGACATATTATAGTACAAAAGGTCGATTCTATCTCCAAACAGCAACATTATTTTCAAAAATTCCTGAATTGAATCAGCATTTTTGCGTCTTTTAGGATTTAGGGCCATTTGAGGCTAAAGAACCCGAATTTTCATGCACCAAAAGCCTTTATAATTTATGAAAGGAGTCTTCCTGTGTATGGGGACCTAACACAACGTAGAGGGTCAGTTTTTTATGTGACGTGTATTGCGTTTCGTCTACAAGGCTTTCAATTCTATTTCACGTCAGGAAGTACACATTAGGTGAATTTAGTTTGAGAGCGCATTTTAACTAATCTTTTATTATTATTATTATTTGTCGAGATATGGCCTCATCGTAAGGATGATTTTGTTTGATACTGTATGGTAGATATACCCCTATTTGGATATCTGGGTGATATGTTGTAGACAATAGAATTGTCTGTCTGTCTTTCTGTGTATCTTTATGTACGCCTATAGTTCGTGTTCGGATGCTTGGTGCATCTTAAAATTAGGTATGGTAACCATGAGTGTCAATACACCAATCATTTATAAAACTCTTCACAGTACTTTTCATACAGTAGAAGGGTGGATATAGGGGAAAACTTCTCAAAATACATGCTAAAATAAGTGAAATATAAAAATTATCCTGGAAGGACGACCTAAGAATATGTTGCGCTTCTCAATGTGAGACACAAAATTCGGGAGTCTATAAAGGGTCTCTGAAAACCTCATTTTAAGGCCCTTAAATTAACAGTGTGTGTGATATTCCCAGAAAACTAACTTCCTTCTGATAAACTTATGAAGAAATGACAAACCACAAACCATTGCAACAGTAGCTCAATTGATAATGTCTGGTGTTAACATCGAACACCGTTCGAAGAACGGGTACTTCTGCTAGTACCAAATAAAAAGAGAACGCTAAGAAATAGCAAACTTATGGTGGCACATACGACCTTGAAAATTTAATTTCCTATCCGAAAGGTCCTTATCACTTTTCGTGTATCTCCAACGGTTAGCGAGTAAAACCTAAATTTGTGCAATAAAACACGGTCAACACCGAGCGGTGCAGTATATCTCTACATATATAACAAGTAGTTCCTTGAAGAACTATACAGCCTATTTTCATATATCCTACTTATGTTAATTGCCACTATCAACATACACAATTTCAGTTTGATTGCTGTAATAGATTCGTAGATATTGAGAACCGACTAAATATTTCGGATGGTCGCCATGTTGGTTTTTATATATGTAGGTCCTAGAGTTATGTACTGTTACATGCAGATTATTGTGAACGTGTAGTATTCAAACTTCAATCGCATAATTAGGACACAAGAAAAAACAAGGAGATTTAAAAAATTTTCACAGCTGCCATCTTGAGGTTATGGAAACAATTGAAATAAATTAGATGCCAGTGGATTAACATTCGGATAAAGATTTACTGTACCAAGTTTCACTGCACGCGGATGGTTAAATGCGAGAAACGTCCATGTGAATATTTATAATTCGCGTCACCGCCATGTTGGATTTGTGATCACCAGGTTATTTAAAGTCCTATAGGTGAACTTAAGTTCATAGCCCCTATGAACATTAAAAATGCAGTTTGATTGCTAAAATAGATTCGTAGATATTCAGTATCGTCTAAATATTTCGGATGGTCGCCATGTTGGATTGTTAAATGTATAGGCCATAGAGTCATATACCATTAAAGGAAAATTATTGCGTAGGTTCATTATTCAAACTTTCACTTCGATCGCATGACTACATCACAAGAAATAAAAATTTAATTTTAAAATTCGCACAGCCGCCATCTTGAGATTATGTAAACAATTGAACTAAATTAGATACCAGTGGATTACAATGTGCATAAATATTTCCTGTACCAGGTTTCAGTGCGCTTGGAACATTAAATCGCGAGAAAGGTCTATTTAAAATGTTCAAATTCGCTTGGCCGCCATGTTCGTTTTGTAGTTAACCGGTTTTTGAAAATCTTATAGATGGACTTCCAGTAGTGCCCTTTATCTCCGTACAAAATTTTAGGGAGATACCGCTAATAGTTTCAGAGATATGGAATGCCGGTGAAATATTTCGCACATCCGCCATATTGTGATTACGTAAACAATTGAACGAAGTTAGATGTTGGTGCATTACAATGTATATAAACATATACTGTACCAAGTTTCATTGCGTTTGGTTGGTCAAATCGCGAGAAACGTCTATTTAAAGTCGCAAATTCGCTTGGCCACCATGTTGGTTTTGTAGTTACCAGGTTTTCAAAAGTCACATAAGTGAACTTATAGTAGTTCCCTCTATCACCATAGAAAATGTCAGGGTAATATCGGTAATAGTTTCGGAGATATTGAATGCTGGTGAAATATTTCGCACAGCCGCCATGTTGGATTGGTGAGTCGTAACAAAATTTGAAGGGCACGGTCGAGGTCGCCGGGAATAGTGCTATGAACTTTCCGAGTTTCATTGAAATCGCTCCTGCCGTTTAGATTTTATTAGGGGGGGGACACACACACGAATCACACACACACACACACACACGCACACACACACACGGACAAAAGGTGATCTCATAAGCCTATTTTTTCAAAAATTGAAAATAGGCTAAAAATGGAAGTTTGTCTGTTTTTTTTTCTGAATTTCTACGGAAATTTGCGTTATTTACGCGTTTCAGACTGTTTTATAATGGATGCGCGCGGAAATATTTTTTTGGTCTGTCTGTTTGTTTGTCTGTGGACAAATTTGTTCCCTTATAACTCGAGAACGGCTGGGTGTATCAACCTAAAATTTGGTACAGATATCCATCATAGGCACGACACTAATCATTGATGTAGCTCTTCTCCGTACCTCTCATAAAAGGGGGCCTACCCCCTTAAAATGCATGCTGAAATAGAAGTAGAAGGTCGAGACAAAGCTCATTTTCAGCCCCTCAATGTGAGAGACAAAACTCCGGACCACATTTCAGGGCCCTAAAACCAACCTTTTTTGTGATATTATCAGAAACTAATTTCATTTATTAAAGTAATGAACGAAAGCAAGCCGTTAACCATGGCAACAGATTCTCAGAGGTCCATCTATTGCTGTAAGACACAATGCAATTCCATTAATTACATTAGTCTGAAAGATTGCAAACGGCTAGAAGGTTATCACGGAACCAAATTAAACTGTAAAATTCATCAATAAGTATAATGCGCTTAAGGGGGTCAAGGGTTACTCTAGATTTTTTTCACGCGATTTACACCTGCAGGTATGGTACGGCAGGTCTATTATACTCCTATCTCTATATTATATTATTATTATTAGTAATATATTATGGCGTACAACGACGAGACAAAGTCCCTCGGTGCCAGAAATAAACCTCGGGGGCCCTAAAGGGTCCTCCAAAACTACGTTATAAGGCTCTAAAACCAACAGTTTCTGAAATATTCCCAGAAAACTAATTTAATTTAATTTAACAAACTAATGAAGGAATGCAAATCGGCAACCATGACAACATTATCTCAAAGGGTGGCATCCAACTTTCCATCTATTTCTGTAAGAAGCAATGTCACTCCATGTATTACATTTCTGTGAAAGTTTGCAAATGGCTATAAGGTTATCACGGAACCAACGTAGACTGTATCAATGGAATTAAGGGGGTCAAGGGGTAACATAGAAATTTTTAATGCAATTTTCACGTGCGACATATAGTACAGAAGGTCTATTATATCTCCAAACAGCAACATTATTTTCAAAACCTCCTGAATTGAATCAGCATTTTTTGCGACTTTTAGGAATTTCGGCCATTTGAGGCTAAAGAGCCTGAATTTGCATGCACCACAAGCCTTTATAATTTATGAAAGAGGTCTTCCTGTGTATGGGGACCTAACACAACATAGAGGGTCAATTTTTATATGACGTGTATTGGGTTTCGTCTACAAGGCTTTCAATTCTATTTCACGTCAGGAAGTACACGTTAGGTAATTTAGTTTGAGAGCACATTTTAACTAATCTTTTTTTTTCTTTTTTTTTTTTTTGTCGACATACGGGTTCATCGTAAGGATGATTTTGTTTGATACTGTGTGGTAGGTATACCCATATTTGGATATCTGGGTGATATGTTGTAGACAAAAAATTGTCTGTCTGTCTTTCTGTGTATCTTTATGTACGCCTATAACTCGTGTTCGGATGCTTGGTGCATTGTAAAATTAGGTATGGTAAACATGAGTCAATACACCCCTCATTTATAAAACTCTTCACCGTACTTTTCATACAGTAGAAGGGTGGATATAGGGAAAAACATCTCAAAATACAAGCTAAAATAGGCGAAATATAAAAACTATCCTAGAAGGACGCCCAAAGCATATGTTGCGCTTCTCAATGTGAGACACAAAATTCGGTAGTCTGTAAAGGGTCTCCGAAAACCAAATTTTAAGGCCCTTAAATTAACAGAGTGTGTGATATTCCCAGAAAACTAACTTCGTTCTGATATACTTATGAAGGAATGACAAACCGCTAACCATTGCAACAGTAGCTCAATTGATAATGTCTGGTGTTAACACCGAACACCGTTCGAAGAACGGGTACTTCTGCTAGTTTAAAATAATTTTGACACTACTGGCTCAGTGCTCAATAAAAATAAAAAAAAGCTTACTGTGGCAGAACTCACTCGCATCAGACAGAATGTGGTTACCAGATATAATGCCTGTATAACCCAGAAAGAACGACACCTCCAACATCTTTTATTACGTAATATTCCATATAAGATTGTACACACGCTTAAAGCAGTGGGCCATGGCGCGCCACAAGGTCGGCCAAGGCCACCGCTCATCGGATAACAAAACTACCGCTTGGCGCTCTTACTTTATATGAAAGACCCTGTACAAGGTATATTTCGAACTAATTAGAAATTTCGATATTACCAACTTAATTTCGTCATTATTCTACATATAGATAGGTATAGATTGGCATGAATCTTAAATTTTATGAAAAGTAGGCTCTTTAGTTCGTCACGGAACTTCTTGTCAGCCTACTTTTAACATTTTTGAAAAATGAGGAAAAAGTAGACTTATGAGATCGATCCGGGAAAATGTCTGTCTGTCTTTCTGTCTGTCTGTCTGTCTGTCTGGCTGGCTGACTGGCTGGCTGTGTGTGTGTCCCCCCTATCAACTCCTAAACGGCTGCAGCTATCGAAACAAAATTTGGTATGAGTCAAGATCTATACCTGGATATATCAATGCCGTATTTGAAAATTATGTCAGTGCTACCAACTGCTGAAAAATCGCAATTGAAATTTGAGCTCCATGTCGGATATCTTGGAAGGTAGGCCTATGCATGGGAGCTATTTCAAAATTGACACACGTATAGATAATAATATTTCAGTTTAATTTCCAGAAGTCGATATAATTATGACAGTGTTGCCAACATGATTCTAAGTCTGCTGATAGGTCCAATTTCTAAATGTATATAACTTCTACACTATCAATTGGAATTCAACCAACCTTCTTTGTACTATGTGTACATAAACAGATATGTCTGAGCGTATTCTTAAGAGCCACCAGGGCTGCCCGCTGGTAATGAATGCTCTCAATCGTTTTTATCAAAATACCAATATATCAGAAAGTATGCAAGCCGACAGCTTTTAACTATGCACACATATTGTACCTGTCATTCTATATTAATTTGGAGTAACTAATATACGTCAGCGCTACCAACATGATTCTAAGCCTGCTCATAGGTCAAATTTTAAATACATGTAAATTCTTTACTGTCATTTGGATTTAACCAAATTTCGTATGTGCTATGTATACCATAACAGATATGACTAAGCGTCTTCTTAAGAGCAACCAGGGCTGCCAACTGTTAATAAATGCTGCTTCTATTTTTGTTACCCTAATATCAATATATCAGAAAGTATGCAAGCCAATAGCTCTAAACTTTGCACATGTATAGTACCTGACATTCTAGATTAATATGGAGTAACTAATATAGGCCTACGCCAGTGCTGCCAACATGATTCTAAGCCTGCTGATAGGTCCAATTTTAAAATGCATGTTACATCTACACACATCAAAAAAAGTTTTGCATCACCTCGGTTCCCAGATCTCCGGCATATAGACGTTGACTGTGTATATTGTATCCAAGATACAGTCCCTTTGACTGTTCATAGATGTCACTAAAACTGCTCAAAGATGTAAACAACCATGCATGAGCAGGGCCTATTAGACGGAGGGGGTACGACAGCCGATCAGTTCCAGTCATTCCACCAGGACGAAGGTACGCTGCTCATGTTGTCTGTAGTTCTACCATGCCTAGAAGGTCAATACCGCAGTTCGATCGCGTCCGCATTGTTACTTTGTGTCAAGAAGGGCTCTCAACAAGGGAAGTTTCCAGGCGTCTCAGAGTGAACCAAAGCGATGTTGTTCGGACATGGAGGAGGTACAGAGATACAGGAACTGTCGATGACAGGCCTCGCTCAGGCCGCCCAAGGGCTACTACTGTAGTGGATGACCGCTACTTACGGATTGCCGCTCGGAGGAACCCTGACAGCAATGCCACCATGTTGAATAATGCGTTTTGTTCAGCCACAGGACGTCGTGTTTCAACTCAAACTGTGCGCAATAGGCTGCATGATGCGCAACTTCACTCCCGACGTCCATGGCGAGGTCCAGCTTTGCAACCCCGACACCATGCAGCGCGGTACAGATGGGCCCAACAACATGCTGAATGGACCCCACGGAATTGGCATCACGTTCTCTTCACCGATGAGTGTCGCATATGCCTTCAACCAGACAATCGTCGGAGACGTGTTTGGAGGCACCCTGGTCAGGCTGAACGTCTTAGACACACTGTCCAGCGAGTGCAGCAAGGTGGTGGTTCCCTGATGTTTTGGGGTGGCATTATGTGGGGCCGACGTACGCCACTGGTGGTCATGGAAGGCTCCGAAACGGCTTTACGATACCTGAATGACATCCTCCGACCCATAGTGCAACCATATCGGCAGAATATTGGAGAGGCATTTGTCTTCATGGACGACAATTCTCGACCTCATCGTGCACATCTTGTGAATGCGTTCCTTCAAGATAACGACATCGCTCGACTACAGTGGCCAGCATGTTCGCCAGACATGAACCCTATCGAACATGCCTGGGATATGTTGAAAAGGGCTGTTTATGGACGTCTTGACCCACCAACCACTCTGAGAGATTTACGCCGAATTGTCGTTGAGGAGTGGGACAATTTGGACCAACAGTGTCTTGATGAACTTGTGGATAGTATGCCACGGCGAATACAGGCATGCATCAATGCAAGAGGACGTGCTACTGGGTATTAGAGGTAGTGGTGTGTACTGTAATCTGGACCACAAATGCTGAAAGTCTAGCTGTATGATGGTACAACATGCAATGTGTGGGTCTCATGAGCAATAAAACGAGCTGAAATGTTGTTTGTGTTGATCTCTATTCCCTTTGTATTTAACGGTTCCGGAACTCTTGGAACCGAGGTGATGCAAAACTTTTTTTGATGTGTGTATACTAACTAATGAATTTCTTTCAAAATTGGCACAACAATAGATCACATTAATTCAGATAATTTCAGACCAGCTCACGCATGACATAGTTGCCAATATGATTTTGCGCGCGTTGTTAGATCCAATGTCTAACTGCATGTTACGTCCATGCTATCCATTGGACTTCATCCAAATATTGTATTCTGTACCTTAAGAGAGAGAACTAAGAATATATTCAGTCACCAGGGCTGCCAACTGTAGTGCTCTATTAGGCTACATTATGCCAGGTATACTGTATTTTGAACTAATTAGAAATTTCGATATTACCAACTTAATTTCGTCATTATTCTAGATAGATCCATTTAGATTAATCATTGGCATGAATCTTAAATTTTAAGAAAATTAGGCTTCTTTGTTCGTCACGGAACTCCTTGTTTCTTATCAAGTGCATATGTAATTTATTGCAATTAAATTCACAATATATTGATATAACAGACGGTATGATCTCAATTGAATTATTCCATGTAATTGTTTTGACTTCCTAAAAGGACACACAATAGGGAAGATTGGTCCACGTTTTATTGTGTTAGCTCTATAAATGTGTATGGTCCACTTCAGAGTGTTCGTCTGGCTGCATGCATTTCCATATTGTCCCCGTGTACCAATAACATGCAAGTAACCAGCTCAATTCCCCAACACAGGAAAAAGAGAGAGGAACAATTAAGGCCATTCCGTGACATGAAATGAAACCTTTGAATAACTAGGAATTTGGTGTTTCCACCATACTTTTATGAAAGCCCCTTCTAATAACATTTTATACCGTCCCTAAGTGCTCGTTTCCGGACAATATTGCCCCAGATGCTGCAGTTATTGCCCCTAGTGTTGGTAGCTGACATGAATGCTAGACAGGGAAATGTAAACGCCAAGATCGCGGCACCACGTAGTCTGGCTGAGGTTTAGCGATTTCTGTCTCCCAAAAACCAGTGCCCTATAACTCATTCACAAAGAAATTTATCCAGAAGAGGAAAGAAACAAAACAGCGAGTGATATTCACAAGAGCACAGATACGTAGGTTACTCCAAGAAAGCTACGGAAGGCAGTGCCTACTGACTGTCTGTGACATGAGCCGATATATGCTACTGAGTAGTAAGCAGGTTGCCATGGCTACGAAAGGAACGCTCGCTCTCCGCCTCGCCCCCACACTCGCCTGTTTTACTACACCCTTTATTATGGCAATGGAAGAATGAATCAATGAACGTGTGCGTAAGAAAAGGGACCAGTTTGTCGACTTTTAGTTGAGATGGCAAACTGACAAACATTCTGACTCACAACTAACCGCACATTGAATCAAAATCGTGTGTCATATTGAATTTATAGCAAGTTTCTAAGCTCTGATTTGTAAGTTCTAAGTTCAAATTTCTAGATGATTTGTAACTTTAAATACAGAAAACTTTGTTTTTTGTTTTTATTCGTTTTAAGACCTTGGTGAATCTTGGTCATCAGCCCCGTGTAGTTGGGATTGTGTTGAATATGTCTATTTACCTGTATGTATTGATGACTCTAGTAGTGTGTGTAGCTTTATTACGGCCAGGGGTGGGTTAGGTGCCCCGGGACTTGAAATAATGTAATATCCCGATATTTGCCTGGAGGGAGTGTGGAAAAAAACGGGGGAAAACACACTCTGGAGACTGCTTCACTTTGTATGCTTCTATTCCATTCTTTAAGCTTAGAATTCACTATTCAAGATGGCGGCCAATTGATTGGTTATCGATAGATACTACGAAAATACTTCCGAAATATTAATTACTAGCAGTAGTGCCCGGCTTCGCCTGGTGGATTTATTTGTTTTACAGAACTAGAGTGCTCAAGCATAAGGATCGGAATGAATGAAAGTAAATTTGAAAGCACCAACGCTTATTGCAGCTGATAACCTCCGTATACTGCACCAACACCATCGCCCTTATACAGAGGCATACTATTGTCTTAATGATAAGTGTTTTAAGGGGCCTGAGAAATCTTTTTACACTAATTACTCCCCGTGACTGCAATTTATAAGCAGCTCGCAATTCTGCACCGGAACTTTGGAAGGGGCGACGTGATGCGGCCCGCATTACATGGCAACAATAGACTTCGGTATTATTGAATCCGTTCTGGAGCGCTTGTTCTTCCGACTTAGTGAACAAAAAACAATCTTTAAGGTTACCTGAGAGGTGTAGACTAATGCTACATAGCCTAAACTATTCATCTTGAATCAGGCAATCATGTACAAAAAGAATTTTTCGAATCCGACTGGTAGTTCCAGAGATTAGTGCGTTTAAACACATAAACACACAAACTCTTCAGCTTTATTATATTAGTATAGATTACTGTTTAGGCTGACGTTTATGCTACAAAGGATGCGGTGGTCTAATTGCAAATATCCCACACACTACTTGAACCAGTAATTTTTCCAACTTTTACTGTATTTTCCTGAGCCACTCCACATTCCTTGAGTGTCCGTCTTGCATACTCTGGCACGTTAAAGTTTACTGCGGTCGTGCCCATAAAGACAGGAGGAATGTCTCTATTATGAAGATCCAGGGGGCTGTGGAGAAAATGGTTCGCTCTTTATTGGTCTCGTTTCTGAAAATATAATATATATACAACAAACAAGAGTAATTCCATAGTGTTGCTGTAGTAGTCTAAGGGCTCGTTACAGCTTTATATTATTATGTACAGATGAATAATAACAAGTAGTTCCATGAAGAACTATACAGCCTATTTTCATATATCCTACTTATGTTAATTGCCTCTATCTACATACAAAATTTCAACTTGATTGCGGTAATAGATTCGAAGATATTGAGAACCGACTAATTACTTCGGATGGTCGCCATGTTGGATTTTATATAGGTAGGTCCAAGAGTTATGTACTGTTACATGAAGATTATTGTGTACGTGTAGCATTCAAACTTCAATCGCATGATTAGGACACAAGAAGTAACAAGGAGATTTTAAAATTTCGCACAGCTGCCAACTTGTGGTTATGGAAACAATTGAAATAAATTAGATGCCAGTGGATTAACATTCGTATAAGGATTTACGGTACCAAGTTTCACTGCACTCGGATGGTTACAATGCGAGAAACGTCCATATGAATATTTATACTTCGCGTCGCCGCCATGTTTGATTTGTGATCACCAGGTTATTTAAAGTCCTATAGGTGAACTTAAGTTCATAGACCCTATGAACATTAAAAAAAACAGTTTGATTGCTATAATAGATTCGTAGATATTCAGAACCGTCTAAATATTTCGGATGGTCGCCATGTTGGATTGGTAAATGTATAGGCCATAGCGTCATGTACTGCACCCGATAATCCGGAAAGGATCATGTTGGAATATCCATTGCCCCCGCTGGATTGCCTATTTCTAACTGTACCGGCAAATACTACATTAGAAATCGCTTCCTACATGGTCTTTAGGGATTTACAGACAGCAGTTACAAGAATATTGTGGATCAACAACCAACTACACGGGACACTCACCTTTACTTACCTCGGGAACTGGGACTTCAGCTTCGCCTACACTACATCCACAATACTCTGCTCCTTATATTTAAAATGAATCACTCCAACAACAATGGAAAACAAACTGAACAAATTTATTAACAAAAAGGTAAACTAATTTACTATTACAAATAACAATAAACGAATTTAACAATAGACATTAAAATTAAAAACACGCAATCATTCACACCTCCTTTCATTTCTACATCTTACTACAATGCTGTATTAAAAATTATGAGTATAAATCTTGGCTTGTTTTAGGCCTGCACTGCGTAGAAATAAAAACGTTTAATGAAGCCTCTTAATGGCATTCCAGACACATGGTTTCATTCACAAGCCTGCGTTGTAGAACGCACGTGCCGTGGCTTTGTTTCATCAATGAAATATCGGCACCACGCCGAACTCGAAACTGGTTTATGCAATAAATACAAGGCTATGAGTCTACACCTGTTATATTATGTCATCGCACTCCAATGCTAACGGTGAATCATTCTCGCTAGCCCACAGAGGCTGCTTGTGTGTGCATTTATAAAAGCACGTAAAAATTAACATTTATATCTTACAAAAGTTCACATAACTACTTTGTTTCTTAAACAATCATTCTAAATATTTTATACACTCCTTCATTCGCACTCCGCAATTGTCCTAGACCAATACGGTTCCACATCTGCACTTAACAATGAACAATCATTCACACCAAAAACATCCGCTCATTAACACACACTGTTCCAAAATAATCCTACTAAATTATTTAACTAATTAAATCATTTCCACAAAAATTATTTACATGTAATATGTTTATAATAATATCCATTATCTAGTGTTGCTAACGTGACACTTTCGAGATTCTAACTTCTCGGTGACAATATAACTCTAAACTAAATATATACACTGGTTTTTCACATAACCATCCTTCTCTAACGTTCTGTAGTTTTAATATACTGCATACACATCGTCTTATATAGGTTTCATTACATTATCGGTATAATACAGTCGACTAATTAAGGTAAACTGTACGTAATTACATAACTTCGGGTTTAATAAAATTTAATAATTGTATTATAGACGTGAGTAGACAATCTTTCTCAAGTTGTATTTCCGCTGAAACCATCCTGTTAACACAGCTATATCGTTAATTCACAAAAACTGGACTACTTGTATATAATGGCTCTTATCATGATACATGCCTTTTTATCAAAGAACAACAATACTTTGACTTCCTTAAAATGCGGAATTCCCTCGCATGAGCCCTCCATAGCTCTATAAAACCTCATATAACAGTATATATGGCATAAACAATTATCATCTACTATGTTAAACAATAACCAAAAGAGATTAATTGTTATTAACATATCTTATGTAGGAACTTCTCTCAAATACTGGCATGACCCTCAGTATCATTGCACATGACTACTGGACTACAATTATACATGCTTAAGTTCTTCAAACGAAACTTCCAATTGTAATGAACGATATTAGACAGTCGTTATTAACCTCCTAAAGTTTACTCCACAACAAGATAATTAACTGTTAACTCGTATGTCGCAAATACATGTAATAAAAATAATACTCCTGTCTCATCTCACTTGTCAAGCTATAAATTGTTTATCGTTGTAATATCATGTCCACAAATGACGTGATGTTATACAAATAGGATAAAATGACACACATGTTATTTATAATGTCAGATAGAATTCAATCTTGACCGGGATAAACTAGCTTTGAATTCCTAGCCAAAGATTTGAATAATCTTCTATCAAAAGGTATTTCCTCTAACAGATTAAATGAACAAAGCTCTTAGCTTTACAGATAATAAGAAAGGTTTGTCAATGTCGTAATGTTTTTCCACTCTACACAAAGAATGTTCATGGGAATTAAGACTTCGTTCTTATCAAACGACTAGTATTTCTTAGATCGTCGATAGTTTATGTACAATAATGATATAACAATATCATTCGATGTTTCTTCTTTTCTTGAAGTTATATGTTGTTACATTAAAGTGCTCAAATTAAATTTAATAAGAATTTAATTTGAAGCTATGACATAATGTCAGAATACTTGGTTTAAAAGAAAGTATTAAAATTCGAGAGTCGAAACGACTATTCTCCTATGAGGCATTATGATTCCTCAAACAAAATTTTAATGTCAGTTCCACAACTGATCCGTAAAATAAAATTGAAAAATATATGAAATGCAATCATCTTCTAAATAATCTTGCAGCATAAAAAACTCAACACACATCTGAAGTGTAAAATACATAAAAGCACTGAAATACATGAAATGTGAAAACATAGAAATATGGCATAAGATCGTTGAAAATATGGAATAAGATCGCTAGCTCAGGATGTTACTAATCAAGCACTATATAACATTTGAGATACACTAATACCTTATTTGGACGAAAACTTTAAGATCTATGTAAGTATTCCCACAATACTTTAGATGTTTCTTCAGTACAGGACACTGATATGGATCTGCATTCGAACCTCGGATCTGCGACCTCAGAGATAAGAAACGTCTCTCTCTGGAATTCACCAACATTCGCCTGGGCTCGAACGACATCCTTCTGGCAAATTCTTCTGTGTTGCTGAGCTACCCTAGCATCTTGACAAATCTCTTCTGTAGAGTCTTCATTCTCCATCGTAAATATGTATCAGCTTCATCATTGGAATATAATTATGGAAATATTCATATAAATGGTGAATGAAATGTTTCCATTGCTAATTGATGTTATATTAGTGTTCATAGACTGACGAAAATAAGCACAAGATGGACCGTACATTACGTCTGTATTCAAGAATAAGTCGTCAAACGAAGCTCCATCGTTGTATCTTAACTCCTGTTATTGAATGTGTCTCTGGCGCATGACTGTTTAGCTCATCATATCAACAATATTAATTATGCTGAATGATAATGTTTGAAGAATAATAATAGTCATTCTGTTAATGTTTATGTGTTGCGCCAATACTAAAAGTTCTCCGCCACTGTTCACTTGAACTGCGTTCTTCAACTTCACGTTGCAATTTATAATGATATTCAGCTTTGTTTCCAACACATTTGGAAATCTAAGTTAACAGGCTTATATTGTCGAAACGGTGAATATTAAAGCGCTTGACTTTTCACAATATATAGTAGGCGACCTGTTCTTAATATATATTCGCTTATTTAACTTCAGATCTCAATTATATAAGAGATATAATCAATACAATGTTCCTCGCAACTTCACGTTGAATGGAAGTGCGGTGATCTCTGACGCTCCACCTAGCTATCCTCGCGTCTCCACAAGTCGACAGTCGTCGCACTCGGACTAAGCCTTGGGATCTCCGTTAACCCAGTAAAAACACTTCCTCACTATTCAAAGTCTGCTGGAATAAGAACCTCGATCCTTGGATCTCCCCCTCCAAGTCGAATTTTTGGCGGCCATATCAATCTCCCACCATAATTTTAGCGCGTAGATTACTAATGCTTATTACTGCGTTGATTAACCGATCTGCAGTTTTTAAAGTATCAGACATAATTTCTCTTAATATTCTCTTCAGTACCAAATAAGAAAATCTTCTTCTAAGGGCCTAAATGCATAATTTCATCATATTGTGTAATTAAAGTTGATCCCGTCTTCAATAAGACCAGTTCTCATTGGCTCTGGGCTGGGATCCAATAGCATAATATATAACTATATTTATAATATTAATTTCCAAACTCGCAGTTGCTATGCTAAATATAGCCTTCTAGAAGCGTCCATTGTGCAACATATCACGTGATCGGGCTCTCCCACAGTCTCGAGCTTGTAACACTACACTCTTGTGTGACACTTCCAGAAATTATATTTGCTAGTTAAATTTTATCATGGGCACGGAAAATACTCTCATTTTGTCCCTAAATAATTCAATTTACGGGGGCAGTACCATTAAAGGAAAATTATTGCGTAGGTTTTTTATTCAAACTTTCACATCGATCGCATGATTACGACACAAGAAATAAAAACTTAATTTTAAAATTCGCAAAGCCGCCATCTTGAGGTTATGTAAACAATTGAACTAAATTAGATACCAGCGTATTACAATGTGTACAAACATTTACTGTACCAGATTTCATTGCCGTTGGAACATTAAATCGCGAGAAAGGTCTATTTAACATTTTCAAATTCGCTTGGCCGCCATGTTCGTTTTGTGGTTAACCGGTTTTTGAAAGTCTTATAGATGAACTTCCAGTAGTGCCCTTTATCTCCGTACAAAATTTCAGGGTGATACCGCTAATAGTTTCAGAGATGCTGGTGATATATTTCGCACATCCGCCATCTTGTGGTTATGTACACAATTGAATCAAGTTAGATGTCGGTGCATTACAATGTGTATAAACATATACTGTACCAAGTTTTATTGCCTTTGGTTGGTTAAATCGCGAGAAACGTCTATTTAAAAGTCACAAATTCGCGTGGCCGCCATGTTGGTTTTGTAGTTATCAGTTTTTCAAAAGTCACATAGGTGAACTTCTAGTAGTTCCGTTTATCACCGTACAAAATTCCAAGGTGATATCGGAAATAGTTTCGGAGATATTGAATGCTGGTGAAATATTTCGCACAGCCGCCATGTTGGATTGGTGAGACGTAACATAATTTGAAGGGCACGGTCGGGGTCGTCCGGAATAGTGCTATGAACTAACAGAGTTTCATTTAAATCGCTCCAGCCGTTCAATAGTTATTAGGGACACACACACACACACACACACACACGGACAAAAGGTGATCTCATAAGCCTATTTTTACAAAATTGAAAATAGGGTAACAATGGCGCATGCAGTATAAGTAACTTACGCAGAAATACGTGGAAATGATTGACGATTAATTCCATAAAGTAAATGGTAACTAAATCAAGGACATCGAAACAGTGGTCAGGATATACTCTAGGGTTGCAGTACAACAAGTAACAAAAGCATGTCTTAAGACAACAGTATGCGAAGAAAGGGAAAAGTGCACATCCTCTGTGCCAGCTTGTAAAAGTAAAAAGTAAAAGGAAGGTTTACCAACATTTGCTCCAAAGATGGAATCCGACATGGAGTAGACCAAACATATAATAGTAGAATCCTTAAGGAAATTATTATTATTATTATTATTATTATTATTATTATTATTATTATTATTATTATTATTAAGAATATCAATATTACATCCAGCAATACAAGAAAATATATGCATACATTGCTTTCTAAATATTAGGACATACCCGTACATTGCTCAAGCAATCGCGTGTGCTATATAGACATTGTCCTTGTCACTACAACACTGTATAAATCACTTGTTCTCTTGATGACTGGAGTCCCTTTATATTAAACTAGCTGAAGTACCCGTGCTTCGCTACGCGTCACAAATAAATTAAAATGTGAAGGTGACAGTTAAAACTGGGGATAGGCGAGGTGCTGCGCAGAGGGAGATTAAGGATGGAACATTTTGTCCAACTACACCGCTCGGCGTTGGCCGTGTTTTATAGCACAAATTTAGGTTTTACCTGCTAACCGTTGGAGATACCTTTCGGATAGAAAATGTAATTTTAAACCTCGTATATGCCATCAAAAGTTTGCTATTTCTTAGCGATCTCTTTGTATTTGAAATTGAAATATGAAAGTTTGAAACCAAAGGGTGTAGTGATGTCACTAAAAAGGTCGCCATATTTAAATAGTGAAAAGTATTGAAATCAAAAGTAACCTATATGTTAACCAGGTAAATCAGCTACTTCCATGTAAAATTCATGTAAATCGGACCAGTGGTACTTGCGTGATTGAGTAATACAAAGACACCCACCATCTCATTTTTAGCCTCGCTTCGCTCGCGTCAGAGTCGTGTCATATTGTTATTCAATGAAATGCAGGTTTAAACCCGTAAACACCCCTTTAGAACCTGAATACCCAAAAATCCCTCCTTAGTAGACGTTTTCGACACACAACAAACATATCCCCAAAATATCATTCTTCTAACTTTAATAGTTTTGGTTGGTCGATGAGAGTGAACATCCAAAAATCCTTCCTTAGTGGACCTTTTTCTTCCAGAATTTCACCCCTCCACATAGGCCCCTTAACTTGCATTTATGAAAAAACGGTCGAACACCTCTTTATTTTCTTTCTTTATTTATTTATTATTAAGCTGATTGATTTCCTCCGAGATTCAAACTCCTCGCCTATGTCGTTTAAGAGATATACGCTCCGTTAGGAATCTTTCAACCCCCACTTTTCATCCCTTTCACCTCATAATATACACTACATCGAAAAACCATTAGACATGTGTCAGCTTATTTTCAATGATTAGTACATGTGCTAAGTATCACATCCCCAATTGAAACCATTCGTGAGATATTGTTATTCAATGAAATACACGTTTACCCCCTTAACACCTCTATAGAACCTGAATATCCAAAACTCTTTCCTTAGTGGACGTTTTCGACATACAACGAACATATCCCCAAAATGTCATGCTTCTAACTTCAATAATTTTGGCTGGGCGATGATGAGTGAGTGAGTCAGTCAGTCAGGACATTTTCTTTCATTTATTTTTGATAATTTCATCCCTCCCCATGAACCCCTTAAATTGGATTTATGAAACAAACGGTCAAACACCTATTTACTTATTTAAAGCTGTTTTCCCCCTGAGTTTGATGAGTGAGTATGTGAGTCAATCAGTTAGGACACTTTCTTTCCTGTTTTTTTTCCCAGAAACCCCTCTCCAAGGGCCCCTTAAATTGGATTTATGAAAAAACGGTCGAACACCTATTTACTTGTGTTTTAAGCTGTTTTTTCCCGCCGAATTTCAAACTTCTCGCCTACGTCGTTTCAGAGATACACGCTCCGTTAAGAATCCCTCAACCCCCAATTTTCACCCCTTTCACCTCATAATATACACCACATCGATAAACCCTTAGACACATGTCTGATTATTAGCCTACTTTCGATTTTTGCAAAAAATGAAAGTAGACTTATGAGATAAACACAGGGAGAAAAGATTGTCTGTCTGTGTGTGTGTGTATGTGTGTGTGTGAGTCTGTGTGTGTGTGTGTGAGTGTGTGTACTCTGATTGTCTGTCCCCCTCTCCCCCCATCAATTCGAACACGGTGAATTCGAATTGAACGAAATTTGGTACAAAGGTAGCACTAGCAAAGGACACCTCAGTGTCATGTTTTATATCGCCGCCAACTTGACGGAAACGTAATGGCGGCCAAACAAATGTTCAAATCTTAAATCAAATTACGACTAACCTAATCATCCGATCTCTACCAAATTTTGCAACAACATACCTTTATGGGGGTAGCATCCTTTGACCAAACTAATAGGTCATCAGCGTAATAGTTTGCGGATGGCGGCCATCTTTGTGTGAAAATCAATTCCCCCTATTAATTCAAACACGGTGATGCCGAATGGAACGAAATTTGGTACAGGGGTAGCACTAACAAAGGGCATCTCAGTGTCATGTTTTATATCGCCGCCATATTGACTGAAACGTAATGGCGGCCACACGAATGTTCAAAGCTTAAATCAAATTACGATTAACCTAATCATCCGATCTCTACCAAATTTTGCAACTACATACCTTTATGGAGGGAGCATCCTTTCACCAATCTAATAGGTCATTCGCCTAATAGTTTGCGGATGGCGGCCATCTTTGTGTCAAAATCGATTCCCCCTATTAATTCAAACACGGTGAAACTGAATGGAACGAGATTTGGTACAGAGATAACACTAGCAAAGGGCATCTCAGTGTCATGATTTATATCGCCGCCATGTTGACAGAAACGTAATGGCGGCCACACAAATGTATAAAGCTTCAATCAAATTACGATTAGCCTAATCATCCGATCTCTAGCAAATTTAGCAACAACATACCTTTATGGAGGGAGCATCCTTAGACCAAACTAATAGGTCATTAGCCTAATATTTTGTGGATGGCGGCCATCTTTGTGTGAAAACCGATTCCCCTCATCAATTCGAACACGGTGGAACCGAATGAACGAAATTTGGTACAGAGGTAGCACTAGCAAAGAGCACCTCAGTGTCATGTTTTATATCGCCGCCATCTTGACGGAAACGTAATCGCGGCCACCCAAATGTTAAAAGCTAAAATGTAATTACGACCAACCTAATAATCTAGTCTCTACCAAATTTTGCAACACCATATCTTTATGTGGGAAACATATTCTGACCAATCTGCAAGAACATCAGCCCAATAGTTTGCAGATGGTGGCCGGGTATGTGTGCAAATCGATTCCCCCTATCAATTCAAACACGGTGAAACCGAATTGAACGAAATTTGGTACAGGGGTAGCACTAGCAAAGGGCATCTCATATTCATGTTTAATATCCCTATAGCACGTTGTATTTCAACAAGCTACTACAACCAACATTCAATCATACTCCTTGAAAAGGACCAAGAGTTATAACAATACCCATGCATTTAGGAGAAAGTAGGCTATATGTTCTGTCCTGAACATCTTGTTTTTAATGATTAGTTTATATACCGAATATCACAACTCCAAAGAAATAACTCATGAGATATCGTTATCCAATGAAATGCACGTTTACCCCCCTTAACACCTCTTTAAAACCCGAATAAACAAAAATCATTCCTTAGTTGACGTTTTAGTCATACAGCGAACATGTTCCCAAAATGTCATGTTTCCAACTTTAATAGTTTTTGCTGGGCGTGATGAGTGAGTGAGTCAGACAGGACATTTTCTTTCAATTATTTTTACCAGAATTTCACCCCTCCCCATGGGCCCCTTAAATTGGATTGATGAAGAAACGCTTGAACACCTATTAACTTATTTATTAAGCTGTCTTTTCCCCTGAGTTTAATGAGTGAGTAAGTTAGTCAGTCAGTTAGGACACTTTCTCTCCGTTTTTTCCTAGAATTTCACCCCACCCGATTGGCCCCTAAAATTGAATTTATGAAACAACGGTCGAACACCGATTTACTTATTTTTAAGCTGTTTTTTTTTTCGCCGAGTTTCAAATTTCTCGCCTATGTCGTTTGAGAGATAGGCCTAAAAGCTCCGTTAGGAATCCTTCAACCCCCTCTTTTCACCCCTTTCACCTCATAATAATACACCACATCGAAAAACCCTTAGACACATGTCTGCTTATTTTTAATGATTAATTTATATGCCGAGTATCACATCCACAAATGAAACCACTTGTGAGATATTGTTATTCAATGAAATGCAGGTTTAACCCCCTTAAGACCCCTTTAAAACGTGGATATCCAAAAAACCTCCGTAAGTGTACGGTTTTGACATACAACGAACATATCCCCGAAATGTCATGTTTCCAACTTCAATATTTTTGGCTGGGTGATGTAGAGTGAGTGAATGAGTCAGGACATTTTCATTCAATTTTTTTTTCTTCAGAATTTCACCCATACAGATGAACCCCTTCAATTTGATTGAAAAAAAAACCTGTCGAAAAGCTATTTACTTACTTTAAAGCAGTTTTTCCCCCTGAGTTTGATGAGTGAGTCAGTCGGTCAATCAGTTAGGACACTTTCTTTCCTGTTCCCCCCCCCCCCCCAGAATTTCACCCCTCCCCATGGGCCCCTTAAATTGGATTTATGAAAAAACTGTCAAACACATATTTCCATATTTTTATGCTGATTTTTCCCGCTGAGTTTCAAACTCCTCGCCTATGTCGTTTAAGAGATACACGCTCCGTTAGGAATCTTTCAATCCCCAGTTTTCACCCCTTTCACCTCAAAACACACCGAAAAACCCTCAGACACGTGTCTTGTTACTTTTTAATGATGAGATTATATGCCGTGTATCACATCCCCCAATGAAACCAATCGGGAGATATTGTTATTCAATGAAATGCAGGTTTAACCCCCTTAAGACCCCTTTAGAACCTGAATATCCGAAAATCCTCCCTTAGACGGTTTTGACATACAATGAACATATCCCCAAACTGTCTTGTTTCTAACTTCAATAATATTGGCTGGGCGATGATGAGTGAGTGAGTGAGTCAGGACATTTTCTTTCAATTTTATTTTTTCAGAATTTCACCCCTCCCCATAAACCCCTTAAATTTGATTTATGAAAAAAAAAACGTCGAACAGCTATTTACTTACTTTAAAGCAGTTTTTCCCCCTGAGTTTGATGAGTGAGTCAGTCAGGCAATCAGTTAGGACACTTTCTTTCCTGTCCCCCCCCCCCAGAATTTCATCTCTCCCCATGGGCCCCTTAAATTGGATTTATGAAAAAACGGTCAACAGATATTTAATTCTTTTTTATGTTGATTTTTTTTCGCTGAGTTTCAAACTCCTCGCCTATGTCGTTTAAGAGATACACGCTCCGTTAGGAATCTTTCAATCCCCACTTTTCACCCCCTTTCACCTCATAATATACACCACATCGAAAAACCCTCAGACACGTGTCTTCTTATTTTTTTATGATGAGTTTATATGCCGAGTATCACAATCTCCAATGAAACCAATCGGGAGATATTGCTATTCAATGAAATGCAGGTCTACCCCCTTAACACCCCTTTAGAACCTGAATATCCAAAAATCCTCTCTTAGTGGGCATTTGCGGCCCTTGGGGAAGCTGCATACCAGATTTCATTCCAATCCGTTCGGTGGTTTCTGAGAGTTCGTGATGAATAAATGAATGAGTGAGTGAGTGAGTGGTATTTGACAAATATATAGTAGAAAGAAGATAGTGTCAAGTCTTTGTTATGCTAAACTCGTTTGACAGTGCTGTGGGAGCAGTTGAGTAACTAACGGGATTTCAAGTAAAGATCCTCATTTTCTATACCGGTAGTGCAGAGCGCAATTGGCATCCAGTCGGCCGTGTCTCGACTTGAGCTATGTTGCCATGGAAACTATCTGACTTGCCATTCCTTCATGAGTATATTTTATGATTTGATTAGCCTGTGATTGAGTGCAAAAGGGCCGAAATCAGAAGAATGTGATTAACTATCGAAAATTCATGTAGCCAGCGGTTCCTTCTGGGTCCTAAACTATGTGTATGCAAAATATGGTTGAGATTGGTGGAACGGTGTAGATTTGTATACGGAACCAACCCACATACATACATACATACATACATACATACATACATATATACATACATACATACATACATACAGACTTTCACTTTTATATATTAGATATGTACTGTATAATCATCATATTGTAAATGTAGTCTATTTCTTGTTATTATCTAAGTAAACGTATTAGTCTCAAAATGTACTTTCTTAGATCTATGTGATGAATATCAAATTCAGTCGAGTAAGGGAAGAATACATGTAAGGTGTACCACGTAAGGCAAGGCCTTGTGGGTGGCATATTGGGTCTACTTACCTAATTATAACGTTAAGTGCTCATGCTAAAAAAATATATTACATATACTGTATACATTAAAATAAGTTTTGTGAAATAGTTAAGTAGCAAAGGTAACGCAATGTTATAGATTAAGCTACTTTAATATATCTTTAATGACATTTTTATTCTCTCGAACAAATATCTTTGCGTTATTTATAAACTTTGTAGATTTATGTAACTGCTCTTTTATGGCTTTAGGAAGGATATTGTAAAATTTAGGAATAAAGTATTGAAAATTACGCTTTGTAATAGTTAGATTTGGTTTGAAGATGACAGCCAAATTTCCTGTTCTACCACTTGTTTCGTAGGTGTGGCTCATATTTATAACTGAATTTTTATTTTTATAGATATATTAATAGACTTCCGTCGCGTAAAGTTGTCCTATGTTCATGACGTTTGCTTCCGCATACAATTCATTAGTAGGATATAACCTTTCCTTTTTATATATGATGCGCAACACCAAGTTTTGCATTACTTGAACTTTTCTTACAATAGTTTGATAAGCTCCTCCCCATACAATTAATCCATACGTGAGAGTGGACTGAATAAGTGCAAAGTAGATATCTCTCAGTAGTTTAATATTGACAATGTGTTTCAGACAATGAAATACATAAACTGTCCTCCTTATTTTCTTTGTGATGAAATTAATGTGAGATCTCCACTTCATGTCTTCATCAAAATAAATACCTAGGTATTTTATATTTTGTGTGCGGTTGATTTTTATGCAGTTCCAGCTTGTATTACAGTTTTCCCGATGCACTGTAAGCTCGTTGAAGCAGTTTTGATTGTTTATTAATGTGAAAATAATAAATTTTGATTTATTTACATTCAGAAACAATTCATTATTATCCAGCCATAATTTAATCCCTTTTAAAGCTTCGGTTGCTTCTTGCCTGACTATTTCCCATGTATTCCCTTCAACAAATATAGCGGTGTCATCTGCATAAGTGATAATTGAACTATTTTTTAGTTTATTTATTGTTTTTTCTATGTCATGAATGTATATAATAACAAGAAGTTCGTGACGAACTAAAGAGCCTACTTTTCTTAAAATTTAAGATTCATGCCAATGATTAATCTATATGGATCTATCTAGAATAATGACGAAATTAAGTAGGTAACATCGAAATTTCTAATTAGTTCGAAATACTGTAAACCTGGCATAACATAGCCTAATAGAGAACTACAGTTGGCAGCCCTGGTGACTGAATATATTCTTAGTTCCATCTCTTAAGGTACAGAATACAAAATTTGGTTGAAGTCCAATGTATAGCATGGACGTTACATGCAGTTAAACATTGGATCTAACGGCGCGCATAAAATCATGTTGGCAACAATGACATACATGTATCGGTCAGATATAATCTGAAATAATATGATCTACTATTGTGTCAATTTTGAATGAAATCCATTAGTTACTATAGAAGTTACATGTATTTTTAAATTGGGCCTATCAGCAGGCTTAGAATCACGTTGCCAGCACTGACATACATTAGTTACTCCAAATTAATCTAGAATGCCAGGTACTATACGTGTGCAAAGTTTAGAGCTATTGGCTTACATACATTCTGATATATTGATATTAGGGTAACAAAAATAGAAACAGCATTTATTAACAGTTGGCAGCCCTGGTTGCTCTTAAGAATACGCATATTCATATCTGTTATGGCACACATAGCACACACGAAATTTGGTTGAAATCCAATTGATAGTATAGAAGTTACATGTATTTAAAGTTGGACCTCTCAGCAGGCTTAAAATCATGTTGGTAGCACTGACGTATATAAGTTACTCCAAATTAATATAGAATGTCAGGTACTACACGTGTGCATAGTTTAAAGCTGTCGGCTTGCATACTTACTGATATATGGGTATTAGGATAAAAATAATTGAGAGCATTTATTAACAGTTGGCAGCCCTGGTGGCTCTTAAGAATACACTCAGTCATATCTGTTTATGTATTCATAGCACATACGAAATTTGGTTGAAATCCAATTGATAGTGTAGAAGTTATAGGTATTTAAAATTTAGACCTATCAGCAGGCTTATAATCATTTTGGCAACACTGCCATGTATGGCCTCCTGGAAATTAAACTGAAATATCATTATCTATACGTGTGCCAATTTTGAAATAGCTCCAAATCATACCTTCCAAGGTATCCAACATGGAGCTCAAATTTCAATTGCGATTTTTTAGCAGTTGGTAGCACTGACATCATTTTCAAATATGGCCGTGAGATATTCAGGTATAGATCTTTATTCCTACCAAATTTTGTTTCAATTGCTGCAGCCGTTTAGGAGTAGATAGGGGGGGGGGGGGACACACACAGCCAGACAGACAGACAGACAGAAGGACAGACAGACAGACAGACAGACAGACAGACACACATTTGCCCGATCTCATAAGTCTACTTTTTCCTCATTTTTGCAAAATGTGAAAAGTAGGCTAAACAAGTAGTTCCGTAAAGAACTATAGAGCCTATTTTCATATATCCTACTTATGTTAATTGCCACTATCAACATACAAAATTTCAGTTTGATTGCTGTAATAGATTCGTAGATATTGAGAACCGACTAAATATTTCGGATGGTCGCCATGTTGGACTTTATATATGTAGGTCCTAGAGTTATGTACTGTTACATGAAGATTATTGTGTACGTGTAGCATTCAAACTTCAATCGCATGATTAGGACACAAGAAGTAACAACGAGATTTTAAAATTTCGCACAGCTGCCATCTATTGGTTATGAAAACAATTGAAATAAATTAGATGCCAGTGGATTAACATTCGTATCAGGATTTACTGTACCAAGTTTCACTGCACTCGGATGGTTAAATTGCGAGAAATGTCCATGTGAATATTTATAATTCGCGTCGCCGCCATGTTGGATTTGTAATCACCAGGTTATTTAAAGTCCTATAGGTGAACTTATGTTCATAGCCCCTATGAGCATAAAAATATTCAGTTTGATTGCTATAATAGATTCGTAGATATTCAGAGCCGTCTAAATATTTCGGATGGACGCCATGTTGGATTGTTAAATGTATAGGTCATAGAGTCATGTACCATTAAAGGAAAATTATTGCGTAGGTTCATTATTCAAACTTTCACTTCGATCGCATGATTACGACACAATAAATAAAAACTTAATTTTAAAATTCGCACAGCCGCCATCTTGAGGTTATGTAAACAATTGAACTAAATTAGATACCAGTGCATTGCAATGTTTATAAATATTTCCTGTACCAAGTTTCATTGCGTTTGGAACATTGAATCGCGAGAAAGGTCTATTTAAATTTTCAAATTCGCTTGGCCGCCATGTTCGTTTTGTAGTTAACCGGATTTTGAAAATCTTATAGATGAACTTCCAGTAGTGCCCTTTATCTCCGTACAAAATTTCAGGGTGATACCGATAATAGTTTCAGAGATATAGAATGCCGGTCAAATATTTCGCACAGCCGCCATCTTGTGGTTATGTAAACAATTGAACGAAGTTAGATGTCGGTGCATTACTATGTGTAAAAACATATATTGTACCATGTTTTATTGCGTTTGGTTGTTTAAATCGCTATAAACGTCTATTTGAACGTCACAATTTCGCTTGGCCGCCATGTTGGTTTTGTAGTTACCAGTGTTTCAAGAGTCACATAGATGAACAATTAGTAGTTCTCTTTATCACCGTAAAAAATCCTGGGTGATATCGGTAATAGTTTCGGAGATATTGAATGCTGGTGAAATATTTCGCACTGCCGCCATGTTTGAATGGTGAGACGTAACAAAATTTGAAGGGCACGGTCGGGGTCGCCCGGAATAGTGCTATGAACTTACCGAGTTTCATTAAAATGGCTCCAGCCGTTTAGAATTTATTAGGGGGACACACACACACACCTCTCTCTCTCTCACACACACACACACACGGACAAAAGGTGATCTTATAAGCCTATTTTTTTCAAAATTGAAAATAGGCTAAAAATAGTGTCCCTAGTGTCCCTTGTGGTATTCCTCTTTTTACGTGCATCGGTGCACTCAATATGTCATTTATTTTTAGCCTACTTTTCACATTTTGCGAAAATGAGGAAAAAGTAGACTTATGAGATCGGGCAAATGTGTGTCTGTCTGTCTGTCTGTCTGGCTGGCTGTGAGTGTGTTCCCCCCTATCAACTCCTAAACGGCTGCAGCAATCGAAACAAAATTTGGTAGGAGTAAAGATCTATACCTGAATATATCACGCCCATATTTGAAAATTATGTCAGTGCTACCAACTGCTGAAAAATCGCAATTGAAATTTGAGCTCCATATTGGATATCTTGGAAGGTATGAATAGGAGCTATTTCAAAATTGGCACACGTATAGATAATAATATTGCAGTTTAATTTCCTGGAGGCCATACATCGCAGTGTTGCCAAAATGAATATACGCCTTCTGATAGGTCCAAATTTTAAATGCATATAACTTCTACACTATCAATTGGATTTCAACCAAATTTCGTATGTGCTATGTGTACATAACCAGACATGACTGAACGTATTCTTAAGATCCACCAGGGCTGCCAACTGTTAATGAAATGAAAATCCACAGCCTGCTTCCAGTCTCCGACCGGGTCAGGAATGGAATGAATGAACTGTTAATAAATGCTCTCAATTTATTTTATCCAAATACCAATATATCAGAAAGTATGCAAGCCGACAGCTTTAAACTATGCACACGTATAGTACCTGACATTTTATATTAATTTGGAGTAACTTATATACGTCAGTGCTACCAACATGATTCTAAGCCTGCTGAGAGGTCCAACTTTAAATACATGTAACTTCTATACTATCATTTGGATTTCAACCAAATTTCGTGTGTGCTATGTGTACCATAACAGATATGTATATGCCGATTCTTAAGAGTAACCAGGGCTGCCAACTGTTAATAAATACTCTCTCTATTTTTGTTACCCTAATATCAATATGTCAGAAAGTATGCAAGCCAATAGCATTAAACTTTGCACACGTATAGTACCTGGCATTCTAGATTAATTTGGTGTAACTAATATACGTCAGTGCTGCCAACATGATTCTAAGCCTGCTGATAGATCCAATTTTAAAATGCATGTAACTTCTATACTAACTAATGGAATTCATTCAAAATTGACACAACAATAGATCATATTATTTCAGATTATTTCTGACCAATACATGTATGTCATTGGCGCCAACATGATTTTACGCGCGCTGTTAGATTAACTGCTTGTATCGTCCATGCTCTCCATTGGACTTCAACCAAATTTTGTATTCTGTACCTTAAGAGATGGAACTAAGAATATATTCAGTCACCAGGGCTGCCAACTGTAGTTCTCTTTTAGGCTACATTATGAAAGGTATACAGTATTTCGAACTAATTAGAAATTTCGATATTGCCAACTTAATTTCGGCATTATTCTAGATAGATCCATATAGATTAATCATTGGCATAGATCTTAAATTTTAAGAAAAATAGGCTCTTTAGTTCGTCACGGAACTTCTTGTTACATATTGGGTTCTGTCAGTGAGGTAACTTTCGATGAGGTTAAGAGCTGTGCCTCGAATACCATATATTTCCATTTTTTGGAGGAGAATATCATGTGATACAGTGTCGAAAGCTTTAGTATGATCTAGAAATATTCCTAGTGATGGTTTGGAGCAATTTAATTTTTCTTGTATTTGGTTAGTTTAGAGCTGCAATTGCATCCACAGTACTTCGACTTTTTGTAAATCCATATTGCCTTGCTGATAGAATGTCATGCTTCAGTAAAAACTGGAAAATATTGTTTTTGATACATTTTTCAAATATTTTTGCTATTATTGTAATCAAAGATATAGGTCTATAATTTTCCATGTCTATAGTATTGCCTGATTTTACGATTGGTTTAACTATTGTTGCCCACAGTTGCTTTGGAAAATATCCTTCTGTAAAAGATTGATTTATGAGTTTTAAAAGCGGTTTCTCTAATGAATCTATATTTTGTTTTATAACCTCTGCTGAAATATTGTCTATTCCTGTAGCTTTACTGTCACTTAAGTCACCAAGAATTTTTTTCAAATCAGTGGAATTTACCGGGGCCATGAAGCATGAACTTTTATTGCTAGTTATATTAAGTGTGTGGTTTCCGCTTTTATTTATACATTTGGACATCTCGGTAGTCTTATTTATGAAATATTCATTAAATTTATTTGAAATTTGTATGTCACTTTTGTAAATTTCATTCTGATACCTTATTTCACTAATTTGCTCTTTTTGATTAATTCTCTGAGCTACCTCATTAACTATACCCCAAATCTTTTTAGGATTTCCTGAACTAGCATTTACTAAATGTCTGTAGTAATCTATTTTTGCCCAGTTTATTAGCTCATTTAATTTGTTTCTGTATTTTTTATATTTTTCTCTTAATTCTTCATTATTTTTATTTGCCAGATAATTGCGGTATAATTAATCTCTAGTATTTATGGATTCTACCAATGCAAGGGAAATCTTTCTTTTGACTCGCTTTGAGTTTAACTGTTTAGTAGATTCATGAATGCAGTTTTGTATTGTTTCAATAAATATATTTAATTTAGTATCCAAATGTCCTTCTCCCAGTTTATTATCCCAGTTGATGTTGTTTAACTTCTGTTTTAGTTCCACATAATCTAATTTATGTCTTTGATAATTCCTAATGTTTGGTTTATTTTTCTGACAACTAACTTGATTAAATTTTAGACTAATTATTGTAGTATTGTTATCAGTTATTTTGCTTTCCGAGATGATAGAGAGAATATTTTCATTCGAAAGCCTGCTATTAAGAAATGCGTGGTCAATGCATGATTTACTGGTTTCAGTTTCCCTAGTTGTACTATTGATTATAGATCTGAAATCATATTCATTAAGAAGGTTTAAATAATCATCTGAGTCTTGATTTTCGAATAAATTAATATTCATGTCACCAATTATTCATTCATTTTCTAGCTGACAATCTGTTTTTATATAGTTATTTAAATTCTCCAGAAATAATGTTTTGTTGTATTTTGGTGGTTTGTACACCCCTGTTATTGCTATTTTATTATCGCTTTTATTAACAACTACTCGAATAAATTTGAAATCTTTATATGCTACACACTTAACTTCATGCTGTAATCCATCTTTTATCATGATGACTACTCCATCATTCTGATTTATTGCACTTTCATTATAGTAAGATTTATAGCAACTATGTTTAGTAATATTTGCGTTACTTAATTTCCACGTTTCCGATAAGACCACAACACCAAATATATTTTCATAAGCCTTCAGAGTAACATCTAAGCTATTCTTGTGTTTCGCTAGACTTCTAATATTAGTATGGAATACTTTTAAACAATTGTTATCTTCATGTCTATCTAAGAAGTATTTACACTCACCTATACTCTTCCCCACCTCTGACCGAATTTGATATTTTACATAATCATCTGCATATGTTTTCATAGGAAATGTATTAAGTGTTAGCGGTAAAGTTCTTGTCTTGGAAGGAGGGGAGTGGAATTCAGCTGTAGGCCTACTAACTACAGACACAGAGTTTCCAGAAGATGGAGACCGCTTGCTTCAGTAGATGGTGTCTGGTGGAGGTGAGATCCTCTCGAATTGTCACCTTAGTTCCCCGCAACGCCCTCTTTGCGCGAAAAATCGCCGACCGTTTCCTGGAAGTACTTTGGAGATAAATTATAAACGTTAGGTCAGGCGACATGAAAGACTTTCTGGAGAATTATAAACAATCGTAGAAATAGAGGAAAAAGAGAAATGAGCATTTTTTTGAGATCATTCTGCAAAATTAGTTGTAGATGTCAAGGAAACAGAGGAGATGGGAAGAAGATTTCGAAAACTTGCTGAATAATATGGAAATGGAAACTGAGGTTCTGAGAGTATGCAGGAAGGGAATGGAGATGGGAACTGACCACGGTTGAGGAAGTAGAGAGAATGGTAATCAAACTACAATGCCATACAGTGGCAGGAGTAGATGATATTCGGCCTGAAATAGTAAACTACAGGGTTAGCACAAATGATTTAAGCGATTTCATGTACATGTATTATTGAAAGTATATAGCTTACAGCATTGACACATCAGTTATACCAATTAAAAGAGAAATTCTCCAAGTTTTGACTGAAGGTTTGTAGCGGAAAGGCCTAGTACACTGGTTGGCCGCTAGGCAGTGTGTTGTCTGCTCAGCGATTAGACGGTTACGTGTAAGTATACGAGATGGCGGTGACAGGGGAGAAGGCGCTTATTTCAACGAGCATTTCCACCTTGCAGAGCGCCACTATCTTGCAAAACTCCCGGAATGTTGGAATGGACGGGCCCCGATCACAGATCAGTGTCTTATGCGCCTGCCTCCTCAGTCGCCTGATCTGACCCCGTGTGATTACTTTTCATGGGGTTTATCAAAAATGAAGTTTATGTTCCACTCATTTCAGTTAATCTTGTTTAACTGAGGAATCGGATCCATGCGGCTGTTGCTAATATTGACCCGGATATTATGCCCAAGCGTGTGTGGTTGTAGATGGACTACCGTATGGGTATTTGCCGTGTGACGCGGGGAGAGCACATCGATCATAGCAAGCAGACTCAAAAAACTTGATGAGTTTCTCTTTTAATTGGTATATGTGCAATTGCTGTAAGCGATTTACTTTCAATAATACATGTACATGAATTTGCTTAAATCATTTGTGCTAACCCTGTATAGTGTGAAAACAGGGATGTAGTCGTTGCACAAGATAATCTAATTTGCATGGGATTTAGGAAAGATACCTTCTGACTGCTTGGAACAGCGGTTGGAAACTGCTCAAGATGATGATGATGACCTTCTGACTCGACAAAAGCAGTACAATCACCCCCAATTTATAAATAAGGTAACAGGAAATATAGCAACACTAGAGGTAATTTCTCTGATAAAGTGTCCAGTCCAGTGTACTTGGGAATCGTAGAAAGGGAAGTAAGACCAAGATCAAGTGTTCAGTATACGCCAATTTATTGAGAAATGCTACCAGAGGTATAGACAATTGTGTTTGTGTTTTGTTGATCTAGAGAAGGCGCACGATAGAGTGCCAAGTGAAATGATTCTGCGCATCCTGTGGGATTTTAGTGTCGAGGGAAGGCTGCTACAGGAATCCAAAGTACAGTAGTTATGTTCATAATCAGACTGCAGTGACACTTGGTGATAGGATGAGTTTGTGGTTTAAGTTGTTACAGAAGTCAGCAAGTTATCTCTCACAGATAATCTTAGGGTCATTTGCTCAAGGTCATAAACTGTCTAGGTGGGATTCAGTATGGTGGAAACCAGGTAAGTAGTCTGACTTATGCTGATGACCTGGCTGTAATGAGAGACTATGTCGAAAGCTTATAAGCTAACATCTTAGAACTTGGACAGGCATGTAGGGAAAATTATCAAAATAAGATTTCAAAAACGAAGGTGGTGTCGGTTGGGAGGAAGCTCAAGAAATAAAAATGAAAGGAATGAGTACTTAAATCGTATAATTTCATAAATATTGAATAACCGGTGAGTGTTACAGCAACCTTTCTCTTTAAGGCACTTATTAAAAACCTATCAGGGAAAGTGTGGTTTATGAGCATGCGAGATTTCTCGCACGGGTCCTCTAGTCCTAATAAATCTTCAGGTTCGGATATTGAAGTTTCTATAGCAGTAGCTGTCAACACATTGAAGTGTTTATCGCCTGCAGGGATACAGATTTCCAATGAACTCGCAAGGTCGGCCCAGTAATTTGATTGACGTCTGGTATGACACAGGCTAATTTCAGCTCGAGGCGCGCTGTCACTATTCAATTTGTTACTGAGCCATTAATTGCTTCATGGAGTACAAGCCAGGGAGATGTCGGACAAGTCCCTGGGTTAGCTTTCTCAATGACACGTACAGTACATGAAGGCCCAAGAGAGTTATGTAACAACGTAACACTAGGCGATAACGATGATGATGATGATGATGATGAATAAAATACAGAAAATTACAGACACAATCCGCAAAAATTGGAAACGATTTTATGACCAACTCAGACGAATTGATGGAAAAAAGGTTGACTAAATGTATCTTTATATTCGTAATTCAAACTTCAAACCTAAGATACCCTCTTTTATAAACGCCAAAGGAGGTCTCCAAATGCTACAAATCAACCCCGAAGACACCTTTGACAGAGATCTCTTCCACAAAAGCACAGTGATGAACGGACTAAACTGAGACTAGCATCCGAAGAGAAGAGTTGGTATTGGTACTTTTTTGCGACATCGTGGTCATGTAGCCCCGTGTATTTGTAATTCCGTTGAGGATTGGGAAGGAAACGGCCGTAGTCTTAAGTTGGGAACCATCTCGGCATTTCCCTAGAGTATAACAGGGGAAACCACGGGAAACTACTTCCAGGATGGCTGAGGTGGGAATCGAACCCATTTCTTCTCAGTTGTCCCTCGCGAGGCTGAGTGTTCCCCGTTCTAGCCCTCAGACCAGAAATACATTTCTTGACAGCGCCGGGAATCCATTCCGGGACTCCGCGGTGACAGACAAGAATAGTAGTGCAATGTGCATGGGTCTAATCTTTAACTAGCTGGCTCCTAACAATTTGCAGTGATATATTTATATCTTCCGTGGCGGGGTTTTGAATGTGGTAAGATAGTTACCACAAGAAATAACTTAAAACATTAGGTTAAGAATGTCCATAGGGGCAGATGACCTCGCTGTTTCTCCCCTTAAAACAACAATAACTAATTACAATGTTCATACCAACACTCCTGACATAGATGGGGTTGAATGCACGTCATCGAGGACAACGCCCTTCTCCTTGAATCCCATAAAATATATTTGTATACAGCTGTCACACAAAGGCTTTATCCATTTAATTCCAAATAGACATTCTGTTGTGGTGAAGACAGGAGACCACAGAGACCCAGAATTCAGTAACTCACTCCCCGTGTCATATAAATTCCCACCGCGTACGTCTGCGGTTTATCGAATATCTTACAGGCTGCCACTAGAATGGAAATACCGCAAACTTTCTCCTCTTTTCCCCACTTCACTTCGCTTGTCACCGGAAACTGTGACCATTTTATTCTCGGTCTCATGTCGTATACTGGACTAGAGTGGCTCTTACCGTGGACCATAAATAACCAGAGGGAGGTGACAGCCAGCCTTACTATCTTCAACAGGATTTCACAGAAACATGTGTGGAGAGCGAACTGCAGTTAAAAACTTCTACGAATGGAGATTGTGTAAGTAATCCTGAGAATAAGTAAAGCAATCCAATCAGAATTTAAGTCAAATTGGCAGGCAGTTGGAAAGCTTAAGGAAGTAGGAGACTTCTGCTACTTAGGAAGCAAAATAACCAGTGATGGACAAAGAAAAGAGGATATAAAAACGTAGGTTGGTTCAGGCAAGGAAAGCATTTTCACAGAAAATAACTGAATTGGCATCAATTATTCATTTAGGTATTTGGATGTCATTTTTAAAGCCTTTGTCTAGAGCATGGTACTCTTTGAGAGGGGTTATCAAAGTTTTTCTGTCGCGCCCCCCTTCTGAAACATGAAATATCTAGCGCCACCTCCCCCCCCCCTTCCCCGCCCTCCGCCCCCTTCACTCTTATTCTTCTTTCCTTTCTTAGCATTTCTTACGGATCACAATATCTACAGTATTTGCTTTTGTCTAATTGCTGCAACTACCAGATACAACAATAATAATAATTATAATAATAATATTACACAATTAATTTACTATTCTTATAGCACGTCAAGTTCAACAACATTTTGTAAAAAAAAATGCATTTTTATTACTCCAATGTGTTGAAAGTTAACTACTTCTCCTTCCATATAAATAAACAAGATGTTCAGTAAAGAGCATATAGCCTACTTGCAAGGAAAGCATTTTCACAGAAAATAACTGAATTGGCATCAATTATTCATTTAGGTATTTGGATGTCATTTTTAAAGCCTTTGTCTAGAGCATGGTACTCTTTGAGAGGGGTTCTCAAAGTTTTTCTGTCGCGCCCCCCTTCTGAAACATGAAATATCTAGCGCCACCTTCCCCCCCCCCCCCCCTTCCCCGCCCTCCGCCCCCTTCACTCTTATTCTTCTTTCCTTTCTTAGCATTTCTTACGGATCACAATATCTACAGTATTTGCTTTTGTCTAATTGCTGCAACTACCAGATACAACAATAATAATAATTATAATAATAATATTACACAATTAATTTACTATTCTTATAGCACGTCAAGTTCAACAACATTTTGTAAAAAAAATGCATTTTTATTACTCCAAGGTGTTGAAAGTTAACTACTTCTCCTTCCATATAAATAAACAAGATGTTCAGTAAAGAGCATATAGCCTACTTTCTTCTTTTCAAGGATTATGATTGAATGTTGGTTGTAGTAGCTTGTTGAAATATAACGTGCTATATTATACGTTGATTGATCGAATCCTTACCTGAATTATAAATACACACACTAATACAGCCATCACAATAACACAGGTTATCAGACAAAATTCAACACTCACCCAAGTACATGGGGCTAAATGACCATGATGTCCAAGCCTCTCAATTCAAACAATAACAAAAGCACGGCCCAAAAGTTGTCAATCTGTCTGTGTGTGTGAGTGTGTATATCAGTCCCCCTCCCCCTATCAATTATTCAAATATGACATTTACATGTATCTTATATGAATGAGCCATGCAAGCAGTTGCAGCATGCCTGGTGAGCGGTGAATCCCTAGCAATATCAGCACGTCTCAGTGAGCGAGAGAGAGAAAGTAAAAGGAAAGAGAAGTGCAAGCTTGTTCCATTATTATTATTATTATTATTATTATTATTATTATTATTATTGTTATTATTATTGTTATTATTATTATTATTATTATTATTGTGATTATTATATTCGATTTAATAATGCACGAACACTTGGTATGACATGAAAGTGGTGCTGACAAAATCAAAAAGGTTGAGTATCCTTGAATTAGTTGATAATCATTATATTCTTCAAGTTTCTTTACATTTCCCCACACACGTCACTCTAGGGCCCTTTGGGGCGCGCCCTACACGTTGAGGACCTGCGCTCTATGGAAGTGAAACTTGGACTGTTGGCGCAGCATAGAAGACGAGAATTGAAGCACTTGTAACGTGGTGTTACAGGAGAATGATGAAGATCAGATGAGTAGGTAGAGTAACAAACAAATAGGTAAGACGAGTGGAAGAGGAGAGACAGGCCCTATTTCTGGCGACTGTTAATGAAGAAGAGAGGTTATTATAAAAAACATATAATCTAATCATAATAATGGTAAAAGCAATTTTTCTGAAGTAGAAGAAAAATTTCAATTTTCCAGAAAGAGTTGTTGTTGTTGTTGTTGTTGTTGTTTTTGATTCGTTAAGGGGCTTTGTGACATCGTGGTCATGTAGCCCCGTGTAGCCTACTTGGGTGTATGTTGAATTTGTCTGAAAACCTTTGTAATTGTGATGTCTATATTAGTGTGTGTATGTGTAATTGGCCTGAAGATCGGAACCATCCCGACATTCGGCTGGAGTAGAAGTGGGGAAGAACGGAAAACCACTTTGAGGTTGGATGAGGTGGGAATCAAACCCACCTCTTCTCTGTCATGCCTCACGAGGCTGAGTGTACCCCGTTCCAGCACTTCAGAACAGATTCAAATTTCTTGGCAAAGTTGGGAATCGAACCCGGAGTGCTAGCTACTATGCAGACTTCCAGAAAGAAAATGACAGATAACATAACTATTATATTTCTTTATGGGGGCGTGATGGCGCAGTGGTGAAGCTCCCTGCCTATCATCAGGGTGAACCTGATTCAAATCTTGGTTATTAAATGGGAGATTTCATGTTGAAAAGTGAAGTTCTGTGGTTCATATTTTACATAAAGAGTAGGTCCCGCAGCTTTTGATCCACGATCTCAAATCATAATAGCCCCCTTATCTAACACTTAAAAAACGTTTAGTATTTAAATCAATGCGTACATGTTTCGGTACACAATGATTCACTCGTCAGCGCTGATTGAAATAATAAAATAATATTAATAAATATGTTAACAAATACCAAAGTGAAAATGAATATCCTTACAAGGAACACAATAAAATTTAAATAAAATGAAAGGTCACAAAAGAGCAAGAAAAAACATAAAAGAAACAAGACTAAAGTTAATATAAATCTACCTTAATAGATTGTTTAGGGGAGACAGGGGTATTACCGAACACCTAAGATTTGAAGGCAGATTTTACAAACAATTATTGACTCGTGAAATAACCAAGTAAATTTCAAAAATCAATCGTATTTACCCAGTAAATACTCGCAATATCAACCTTCAAACATGCATAGAAGTATCTTACAAATCAGTTCTAAAAAAATTACGCCAACCCTCGGCATTACACCCAACCAGGTGTAATAGCGAACATAATATTCGGCATTCCCTGAAATCCCAAAAACAAGTTCAAACTAATGGAAAATTATATTTAAATTAATTTAAGCTATGACAGCATAACCTACAATATTGTGAACAGTATGTTTTATGTTTAACTATTATTGGCGCCTTTTAAATTCAACAATCACATAAACACCGTTCAGCTTTCTTTTTTCCATGAACTGCAGTCTTTGCGAGTGCAATTTCTGCACAATGCTTTTGAACATTTACACCATAGCTCATTGTCACGTCCAAATTCTACACAAACACAACATACATCACCAGAATCAGTTTGGGGTGTAATAATATCAACTCACTCCTCCTTAAGAAGGAATGAACCACGCTCTACTACCAATATTGTAACATAATAAAACCCCGATAACAGTTACTTGCATCTGTCGACCTGCAGCCGGATTCTCCTTCCTCGATGTTTGCTACTTTGATGAAGAATCTCCTGAAAATTGTTAGGACGAGTTAGGGCCTAATAACTGAAATAATTAAATAAATATAAGTGTGATATATTTAGAACAAGGCATACTGTCTTTAATTGAAAGATTTTTAATTAATAAGATGATTGTTATCAATCGGAAAATATTTGTGGTAATGCCGAACAAGTTGTTCGCGATAGTCCCGTTAGCCACCATGATAATATTTTGTTAATAAATTCTTAAGTATACAGTTAAAATGTGTTCTACAGGATTGAGATATGAACTAACTGAATGTAAATAATACACGTACTATCCATATGAAGAAGAAGTAACTGTATGTGTACTTATTTTTGTGCTAAATTGCTGCACAATGTTACTAGCAGTTTCATAAAATAAAGATACGAGCCTTACAGTAGTCGCATATGATGTGTAACATCTGACATGTTATCCTACTATGAAATTGAGATGAAATGTATGTGAAATCATCTGACATGTTATCTTACTCATATACTACACAGCTTGGACATTCTTAAAATGTTAATTTACGCTCCGTTTTCATACTGGTACTATGATGAATGCATAGATTGAATTGGAGATATGCCACTGTCACACTTGTTTGAACAAACTTCACATATTATATTGCAAATTAAGACGAGGAATGAAACTATAGTCTCTATCCTATCTATAGACTAATAGAAATAATGTACAATACAATCAAATTTCCCAACACCTGCTTGGTGCAAACTATTGTAATTAAGATTAGATAAATCGTAAGTTCATGTAGATTCTGTTAAAATGACGCATAATGTTATGATAGATATAGTTTTAATCGATAATCCGGTAGCAAAAATAATTGCCGGGACCGGGGTTCGAACCTGAGACCTCATGATTCACAGACCAAGATGCTACCCACGCAGCCATTACAACCACAGAAATTTAGAGTACAAGACAGGTACTCATTTTCACGTGCCGGTAATAATATGTAAGTATCTTTAATGCTCCATTAATATTTTGCTTGTTTTTTCGATAATTTTTCTGCGTGGAATTGAGTTTTAAATTAGTTATGAATACGCCTACTTGACAGTAAAGGGAATTCCTATAGTGGTCTATGAAAGCCTAGCTCAATTACCGTATGAAACATCGATATATATTACATTGATTACTGCATTACCGCAATGTGGGTTAATATCTGTATAGCCATTGTGCAGAAACATAATACCGGCTTTGCCGACTAGTTACAATGTTTCATATAAAAGCATATCATCATTTAAATACTGATATGAAGACATGTGGTATGTGTTTCAATGAGTTGACACCAGAGTTTGCATGAGCGTTTACCGTTCAGTATGAAAGTGTTGAGGAAAGTTACTCGGCGAGTGGATGCCCATCACTTTTATCAAGAGATTGAAAAACAGACTCTTAATAAATCATAATTGTTTTCAGCAAATATGATTTAATGAATATTTTTACACCAAAGAAAGACAACTTGATGATTCAATGTAGAAATATCTGTAATGGCGCCTCCAAACCTTGAAGTAATCCGTATGTTATATACATTCCACATGGTACCACTGCCAGCTGGATCGCATCCCTCCTGGCTGTTAAAGCAGCCAGGAGGGTTGCGATCCAGCTGGCAATGTGTCTTACACACTTCGGTCCCATTTTTTAAAATCACTCTCATAAAAATATCCAGAAACCGAGTGGAAAGATGTTACACATCAAAAACACGTTTTACCTTCTCACAATGGCGTCTTGCCGCCAACTGGAGTGTGCGGTTGCTGTGGAGTTAGAGGGACTTGCGCTAGACAGCAGCACCAATTTAAGACCCCGTTATGCCAACCGTTGCCCACGAAACACCCTGTTCGCCGTTACCCCAATGTTCGCCAATACCCAGGTCTCCCCTATATTATACTTCTTCATTATGATTCAATATAATGAATCGGATCTCCTGTTGATTGCAAAAAGATAATATCGACAATCTATTAAGGTAGATTTATATTAACTTTAGTCTTGTTCCTTTTATGTAATATACTTGTTTTTTGTGACCTTCTATTTTATTTAAATTTCAATATGTTCTTTGTAAGCATATCCATTTTCACTTTGGTATTTGTTAAAATGCAGTAGCTTTTAAGATTATTTTATCATTTCAATCTACGCTGAAGAGGTTATCATTGTATACCGAAACATATACGTATTAATTTAAATATTAAACATTTTTTAAGGGTTTGACAAGGCGGCTTTTATAATTTGAGATTAATATCAGTCAACACGGATAATATATAATGCCATTCTTCATAATGGTTAATGTCTATGCATTTTATGTTCCTTAGATAGCATGTAGCTTCTACGAAGGTATGACGATATCTTTCGCTCATCAGTTATTCTGAATTGCACCCGAAATTATCCCATTTGATGTTGAATCTGTCCCCGATAACCTAGGGCAAAGCAATAACTGTATATTCCAGGCGATAACGAAACTTTTATTCCCACTGTGCTTGTTCGAGCGGCTCGCATAACGAGGGCCAGAAGTGAGACACACATTTTTGGGAACACTGCGCTGAAACTTTGTTCACCGCGTGTTTCCCCCATAATCACCTAATTATATCGCCCCAGAGTGACGTGTGTGGGGAGAGGCAAAGAAACTTGAAGAATACATAATGATCATCAACTAATTCAAGGATCACCACCTTCGTGCCTTACCAAGTGCTCGAGCACTATTTAATCCAATATAGTAATCACAATAATCTATCTATTTATTCGTTACGACCACGGCCAACTATGGACCACGTTTGACAGTTTTTACAGTATGTTTTGTCTTCACTCTCTGCCAATATCTCTTCATCCTCTCTCCCACTTCCCTCTTCTGTTCCTCCGTGTAAGATCTTCCTCTCCTCTGTCTCCTGGAAACCTGTAAACTCCTTAACCAGTCGTCTAAATCGCTCTATGTCCATTATGTCTTCTTTTTTCACCCCCATCCGATCCAAATCCAATCTCACTTACCGAAACCATTTCGGCTCCGTCTTCCTCTTCCTGAAGAATTCAAATATCCTCTTCGTCAATCTGACACTGTTCATCCTCACCAAATGTCCATAAAACTGTATTCTCCTTTCTCTCATTAGGGCTACGACTCCTTCTGTCTTCGGGTATAGCTCTATGTTAGGTTTGAGTCTTCTCTTTCCATCCTTGATGTTTGGGCCTAAGATATTTTGGAGCATTTTCCTTTCTCTCTTACGGATGTCTTCAAGGCCACCCTTCGCAATAACAATAATAATAATAATGAAACAAGCATGCACTTTTCTTTCCTTTTAATCTCTCTCTCACTCCATCAGACGTGCTTAAATTGCTAAGGATTCACCACTCACCAGGCATGCTGCAACTGCTTGCATGACTCATGCAGATAGGATACATGTACATATGGACAGTCGAGTCATTTCAGCATGTTTTGTGTTATAAATTTAAAACAGGGATGTTCAAATATTTCTAATGTAGAATAAAATAATGAATTGAAGAATGTTCTCAAGGGAGCTTGTGCTCGCAAGAACTCTTTGGCTCATATGACGAGAGCACAAAATTCATTTCAAGAGCACCAGGTGTAGAAGACCTGAACTAACAAATAATAGTGTTGCTTTCAGTTGGTCACAAATACATATACAGGTAGTATTTGATATGGTGGAAGTCCATAACACTGGTGATAGAAGAGACTATTCTAAGCAAATATCTTCATGAAATTTAGTCGTATCTTAATTAGTGTAGGTTGAATTAAATCACAACAAGTAGTTCCGTCGAACTATACAGCCTATTTTCATATATCCTGCTCATGTTAATTGCCTCTATCAACATACAAAATTTCAGTTTAATTGCTGTAACAGATTCGTAGATATTGAGAACCGTCTAAATATTTCAGATGGTCGCCAGGTTGGATTTTTATTTTTGTACTATTATATTAAGATTATTGTGTACGTGTGGTATTCAAACTTCAATCGCATGATTAGAACACAAGAAGTAAAAACGAGATTTTAAAATTACGCACAGCAGCCATCTTGTGATTATGCAAACAATTGAAATAAATTAGAGGCCAGTGGATCAACATTTGTGTAAGCATTTAACGTGGAACGTTTCACGGCACTCGGATAGCTAATTCGCGAGAAACGTCCATTTAAATATTTATACTTCGCGTCGCCGCCATGTTGGATTCGTGCTCACCAGGTTACTGAAAGTCCTATAGGTGAACATATGTTCATAGTCTCTATGAACATAAAAATTTCAGTTTTGTTGCTGTAAAAGATTCATAGATATTGTGAACCGTCTAAATATTTCGGAAGCTCGCCATTTAGGATTGTTATATGTATAGGCCATAGAGTTATGTACCATTCAACGACACTTATTGCCTAGATTCTTTATTCAAACTTTCACTTCGATCGCATGATTACGACACAAGAAATAAAACTTAATTTTAAAATTCCGCACAGCCGCCATCTTGAGGTTAAGTAAACAATTGAATTAAGTTAGATGGCAGTACATTACAATCTGCAAAGTCATTTACTGTACCACATTTCACTGCGCTCAGAGAGTTAACTCATGAGAAAAGTCTATTAAAATATTTCAAATTCGCTTGGTCGCCATGTTCGTTTTGTACTTTATAGGTTTATGAATTATACATAGGTAAACTTGTATCAGTACCCTTTATCACCGTACAAAATTGCAGGGTGATATCTGTAATAATTTCGGAGATATAGAATGTCAGTGAAATATTTCGCACAGCCGCCATTTTGAGGTTATGTAAACAATTGAACTAAATTAGACTCCAGTGCATTGCAATGTGTATAAACATTTGCTGTACCAAGTTTCATTACGTTTGGATAGTTAAATGGCGAGAAAAGTCTATTTAAAAGTCTCAACTTCGCTTGGCCGCCATGTTGGTTTTGTAGTCACCAGGTTTTTGAAATACTCATAGGTGAACTTTTAGTAGTGCCCTTTGTCACCGTACACAATTTCAGGGCGATAATGGTAATAGTTTCGGAGATATTGAATGCTGGTGAAATATTTCGCACAGCCGCCATGTTGGATTGGTGAGACGTAACAAAATTTGAAGGACACGGTCGAGGTCGCCGGGAATAATGCTATGAACTTACCGAGTTTTACTAAAATCGCTCCAGCCGTTTAGATTTTATTAGGGGGGAACACACACACACCTCACACACACACACACACACACACACACGCACACACACACGGACAAAAGGTGATCTCATAAGCCTATTTTTTTCAAAATTGAAAATAGGCTAAAAATCGTCGGTCAATGCCTTGGAAACGGACTTAGGCTGCGTTCCCCTCAGCAGCACAGCTGACTTCTCCCCGTCGCTCTCCCCTCCTACGCTGAGGAATGTTGACAAGAGTCTGAAGTCGAGTGACCTACTCGCATTGTCTGCCAATGGCATTGAAATACTCAAACCGAGCCTATGAACAGCTGATTCACACCTTCATGGGGAATGGCTACATGACTAGTGATGGTGGATCTGTCTAAGATTCACCACCTTCATGGGGAACGGCTACATGACTAGTGATGGTGGATCTGTCTAAGATTTTGCCAGCCTCATGGACTATGCATAAGAAATAGAAATCCTAAAGATTTGGTAAATTAATTTAAGGAATTGTTGGTCTATCTTTGTGTGAAGATAGTGCAACAACTGTAATAAAAATATTAGTAATGCTAATAATAGTAATAATAGACTTTTAGACGCACTAACTCCTTTTATGTTTCTTTTTGGTATGTCGAGTTGCCAGACTTTTATGTACGTAGGATTTCTTGTATTTGCCATGAAATCCATGGATATGATCGTATTAGATCCCATTCATTTACTACATGACTGAACGTAGATCGCATCCTCCTGAAGGTTAGCACCCTACCACCAGAACTACACATGCTGACTCTTATTATTATTATTATTAGCCTATTATTATTATTATTATTATTATTAGCCTATTATTATTATTACTATTATTATTATTATTATCATCATCATCTACATGTGGTGCTAGTGTTTGGACAGTTTACCATTACCGGCCGATATGCAAGTCTGGGCGTGATGGCTTAGCGGTCCAGCTGTTGGCCTCTCACCACGGCGAAGCTTCCTTACTTCCCACCATCACCACAAGATGATTTCCCGTGGCATCCCACGATGCTCAAGTTGGGATGTCCCTTCATAAGACCACGGATGTTTTCTTTCCTACCGCCGCGGTGTAGGCTTGCGTGTTTAATCACGCACCATTATAGCAGCAAGTCTGGTGCTTGGAGGTCAGTACTCAGCACCGACAGTGGCTATCCTGAGTTTGGATTACCCCGGATTCTTCCACGTGCATTCCAAGCACATACCGGGATAGTATGGTACTCGGAGTCCCGGGACACCAACCTCATTCACGACACTAAAAACTACAGCTACACATACTACTACAGTCACCACAGAAACACAGTTTATCAGACACATTCAACACTCACCCAACTAAACGGGGCTGATAAACAAATGTCCCAAGCCCCTAAAATGAATTAACAACAACCATCACAACAAGCTTGCACATCTCTTCCATCATCATTGTTACCAAAATTATTTATTTCCTGAACGTCCTAAACAATTGGAACCCTACTTAAAAATAAATAACGTTCAGTAAAGACATAAGCACTTATAATTTGTTTAATAGTCTATACTACTACTTTCTCTTTTTTTTACGAGGGAAGTGGAAAAATCTTGCATACGACCTTGAGAAGGGTCCGCACTCCTCAAGAGTGTGGGATTCTTACCCACCAAAAAACCACACCCTGTCCTCTCGACAAAACCCATCCCGGGACCACTACTACTACTACCACTACTACTACTAATAATAATGATAGTATGTTAAAAGATGACCCACAGATTAAGCTTAAGAAAGGGCAGAGACCAAAGAGGTCAGAAGCTGCTAAACAATTACTAAGTCAGAAAATGAAGGAGATATGGGCTAGGAAGACCACTCTTAAGAACGTGAAACCAATCACAACTCATCGAGCTGAAAACCATTTTGGTTAACCTACGTAGTCCATAGTTGTCTCATTCGAAGAAAGATGAAGAATAAATTGTTAGACACACTATTTTTTTTTTTTTTCGGGGATGTTGAGATTCCAGAATGTTGTGTTCACAGAGTTTCATGTACGTGTAATTACATCCATCGGCATTTATAACATGATTGAGCCTAGATCGAACCCTCGAGAAGGATAGCACTGTACTACCTAAGCTATACAGCCTCGCTACCATTTAATTATTAGCATTGTATTATACAGTACATAACTTACAGCACATTGCTGGTACATCATAACATATATATGCGGGCTTCAGGGAACCAAAGTATAGTTACTGTACTGAAAAAGCCAGTTCTAAGCTGGAAAGTCGAAATCGCTACCCAAGAACTTCCGGACGAGTTGGGTTGTTGAGAGAACTACTGCCTTCTGCATTAGTTTCTACAGTTGAGTATCCAGATCCAGTTCTTCATGGCCTTGGAACAAGGTACTTGGGATCACGCCCGAACTTGAGACAATGATAGGTGTGGTCTCGACCCGTTCTACTGCCATTGCCTTTTGGTAGGGCCGACCAACTCGCTATATTTCCTTTATTATTACTATTATTCTTCTTCTTCTTCTCCTTTCGAATAACCCATTTGGAGGGTACGATGAATCAACGTTGGCTATTGTCCATTGTATTCAATTTCCGTTGTTTCCAAATTTCTTTCATCGTTCTAGAACCGGGTGAGTTAGCCGTGGTGGTTACGGCATGACTGATGGCAGTCGCTCACATCCGGGAGGCGAGGAGGTTCGAATCCCCCGCCGGCAACCTTGAAGATGGTCTTCTGTGGTTTCCCATCTTCCTTCCAGGCAAATGCCGGGGTTGGTCCCTAACTATAGGCCACAGCCGCTACCTTCCAACTCCTCGTCCTTACATTCCAACTTCCCTCCTTCCCTCCCCAACGGTACTTGTAGCTCACCCATTGGGTGTCCGTCTCGAAGCAGCTACAAAACTGGCGAGCCGAACATGTCCTCGGACACTCCCGGCATAAAAGCCATACGCAAAAAAAAAAAAAAAAATCGTTCTAGAGTGACGATCTTTCTCCTCCTGAGTCCACTTTCTGCCAGTTGTTTGTTTCTTCCTTTCTTGAAATTTTGCGTTTTGAATATCTTCTCTGAAGAGTGATCTGTTTGCTATTGTGTCTGTCTGAATTTTGGCCTTTGTCAAATCTTTGTCAATTTCAATGAACCATGTGCGTTTGGATTTGTAACTAGTCAGTAAGTTGAAAGTCTGTTACTTATTTTCCATTCTATAGATGTGCCCAAAAAAACTGTAATCTTCTCTTTCTCATTACATCAGTTAATTTTTCACATTTCAAATATAACTCTCTATTTGGTCGTAACCGATATTCTGCGTTATTATTTCGTTTAGCTCCCAGTATTTTTCTCAGAATTCGTCTTTCAGTCTTCTCTAATTTGTCTAAATCACCAAATCTTGTTAATTTAAGTGTACTATTATTATTATTATTATTATTATTATTATTATTATTATTATTATTATTAATGTAATTATAATTATAACACTGTATTATAGTCTAACAATGTATTTGTATTTTATTTTCCTTTTCGTGTATTTTCATATGTATGTACATTGTTGATTGACCAATAAATCAACACTCCCTCTCCAGTTTATGGCCACCCCAGGGCTGGAGATGGGATGGGACAATTCACAATTATGTACATGTGGTACCGTACTAGTATTAAATCTTGGAAGTAATTTTCCATGGGTTCCCACTTCTACCCCAGGCAAATGCTGGGATGGTTCCTAACTTAAGGCCACGGCCGCCTTCTCCAAATAACCATAACCGCTGGCAGTGCAGCCCATGAAGGGCCTAGGCCTACCAAGCGACCGCTGTCCAGCCATTTGGCCTGCAGATATTAGGGTGAAGCGTGGTCAGTGCATCGGGCCCCCTCGGCCATTAATCTTGATTTTCCTGACTGGGGCACTGCCTCACTGTCAGACAGCTACTCAATTGCCCTCACGAGGCTTAGTGCACCCCGTTCCAGCCCTCACGTCAGTTTCTAATATCCCTGATGAAGCCGAGAAACGAACCCAGGGCCTACGGATGAGAGGCAGTTGCGCTGCCCCAACACCACGGGGCCGGCGCCTCTTCCGAATCCTCACCTGAATTACAAATACCCACACTACTACAGAAACCACAAAAACACAGGCTATCACACAAATTCTACCCACGCCCGGCTACATGGGCTAAATGACCAAAATCGCCAAGCCTCTCAAACATAACATCAAGTATTTTACTTCCGTCTTAAATGCCTAGTTCTGAACAGACTACGTAATGTCGGAATTTTATCACGCTGTATTTCATTAAGTGAATGTTTTTAGTATTTTCAGAAACTAGTCAACAGAAGGTCCGACACGGACGCCAATGATACACCAGGGCTGAGTATAGAAATTATTTTATACATGAACATCAATCAATGAATTCCACACTTACAAAGTAGGCTACACAATGCTACCGGTCCTAACGTCCCAAGCCATTGTGTGCGGTGTCAACAATAACAACAACAACAACAACAACAAGAACAACGGCAGTACACATTTTCTTACGAGACGGTACCGCTTATCCTCATATCAGCTGATAGCCTACCACACCTCAAGTCGACCGGTAAGGTCAGTGCTCCGATTACGTAACAACTTCCCCTCCGCGCGTCGTCACACCTCGCTCCGCCTCGTTTTCCCCAGCCTGCCGCACCACTTTCTGCTTGATTAGTTTCAGAAAAAGTAAAAACATTGAGGTTTTAATGATTAATTTTCAGTTTCAAGATAGGTGACAATTTTTTACCTAGGAAGCTTAGAATAGTCTCTTGTATCACCAGTGTAACGGACTTCCATCATATCAATTACACCCTGTAAATATAGGCTATATAAATCTGAATTACGTGTAATTTATTTCAGGCTATTTTTCGCGTTATCCAGTAATTGAAATGATCTTGTGTTAACCGAATGAAAGCTAAAATATTAATTATTAATAAGGTAACACTGAGAAATGGCTTCAGGGTTGTCATTTTCGCCTGAACTAATCCATTCCGAGGATGCTGCAGGACCAAACGAGAACCATCTTGTGACTGCATTCAGGGGATTTGTTACTGTTGTTAATTCAAGTAGGCATTGTGATCACGTAGCTCTGAGTATATGGAGAAATATGTTCAATCTGTTTTGATAACATGTGTTATTCTGATGGCTGTACTAGCGCGTAATGTGATTTGACCTGGGTTTTGGGTAATTCAGGCACCATCCTGGCATTTGCTTGGAAATTTTGTTTTTATTGTTTTTTCGTTAGAGGGGCTTGGATATAGTAGTTATTTAGTCCCTTGTACATGGGTTTGTGTAGAATTTGTCTGATAATTTTTGTTATTAGTTATGTTAGTTAGTTATTGTTGTTTTAAGGGGCGGAACTACGAGGTCATCTGCCCCTAAATTTTTGTTATTATGGTGTCTGTACTAGAGTGTATATATTTTAATTCAGGGAAGGAGGCGGTCGTGGCCTTAAGTAAGGAAACATCCTGACAATTTTTCTGGAGTAGAAATGGGAAACCAATGAAACCTACAGGATAGCTGAGATGGGAATTGAACCCATCTCTTCCCAGTTTTACCCAAAGAAACAGAGTATACCTCGTTTCAGCCTCAGGCCAGAATTAAATTTGTTGGCAGAGCCGGGAATCAAACCCGGACCTCAGGAGGACACCCAAGAACGCTAGCCACTACACCACAAGGTTGACCAAATCTGGAAAAGAAGTGGGAACCCATGGCAAATATTACTTCTAAGATGACTTCCTGTATGGCTCTGGTAGGAATTGAACTCACTTATTCTTAGTTTTACCTCACGAGGCTGAGTGTACCCCGTTTCAGTCCTCAGACCAGAATTAAATTTCCTGGCTGAGCCGCGAAACGAACCCGAACCTCGGAGGCGACTAGCAAGAATGCTAGACGCTACACCACTGGGGGATCGTTAGGGAAATGCGTAGATACCCCGTTGCTTGATCGTGTGTGTTTATAATATGGGTCTGATAACCTATATTATTTTAGTGACTGTAATTAATATGATTTAATTTTGGGGTAGGTACCCCAAGACTTTAAATAATGTGGCCTCCAGGAATTTTCCTGCAGGGAGTGTGGAAAAACCCTGTGGGAAAGTATACATCAGGATGGCCACCCTCAGCATCGCTATTCGAACTGTCGTCCTCTTAACCTCCCGTTCCGTGTTGAGTGACAACGCTCATGGCTACTACGGAGAAAAGAAAATGGTACGAAGACAATTGCAGCCTCTTAGAAGGTCCCAGTAATTGATGATCACGCTGCTTGTAGAACTACTGTTTGTAGGAGAGGTAAAGAGGGGAGGGACTCCCTGATTGATGACGCGCACGGAAGTGGCGATAAAAGGTTAACAAGTGGGGCACTTTCTCCGTAGAGAAGTACTAATTTCACCCTACATTTCCTTCACTCCGTCAGCTCGATGGGATTTACTTGTACAGTATATCGTGTTTTCTTTCAATCCTGTGTTTTAACTTAACCTATGTTATAGAGAAATCAAAAGTTTGGTTATTACTGTAGCTGCTGTCATATTTACTTACTTATATGATTTTGCAATAATACAAGACTTCAGATAGGACAGACTTTCGAAATCATGTTACACTGGATGATCATCATACTGTACCTGTCCTTGACACGTCGGGTTACCAACATGTGCTGCCTTACAATAGAATCCTTATCAAACCTTAATATACTACTACTTCTACTGAGTTCGTTAGTTATTTATATTTGAATTTGTTTTTGTTGTTATTAATTTTGCTTTTTTCGGTTTTTTTGTTTTTTGATTCTGTGCTTTTTTTGGTTTGTTTTTGGTTTTAATTTTGTTGTTGATTTTTTGTTTCTTGTTTTTGTTTGTTTTTTCTTTTCTTCTTTTGTCTTTTTTCTTTGTTTATATATTGTTATTTAAATTTGGTTTTTGGTTTTCGTTTTTATTTGTGTTTTTGTTTTTGATTTTAGTTTGTTGCTTTGTTTTTAGTTTTTGATTTTGGTTTGTTGTTTTTTCTTTTATTGTTTTTGTTTTTGTTTGTTTTTTTATTTTATCTTTTTCTTTTGTTTGTTTATTACAAATACGCACAAAAAGTGTGCAAACTACAAAAGATACAATAACATGTGCAGAAGTCAGATGAATTTTCCACGTTTTGTGCAGTTAATCACATGGTAGCGTTTAGATTTCAGGTCCCAGAATTCACAGATGCACACTGGGTTGGCTCTATGGAAGCATTTTATCTAAAAAGCAAAACCATTTACCATTATTAGAAAATGTTAGAAAATTGCCGTATTGATTAATAGATAATTAATTAAAATGCTCCACCAATCAATACAAATTATATTCAAATCAGTACATGTTTCGGTTCAACAATGGAACCTTCTTCAGCAGATTATAACTAAACCTCATAAAATTAATTTTATAGAACTTATGAGAAATGATAATGAGTAAAATATATACAGGGTGAAATGAAGAAACTAGAAAATCAATGCATGTGAACGATGAAAATAAAAAAATCTAATGGATAAGTATTCTTGTAAAATGTAATAATATAAATAATTTGAAATAAAATCATCATATAATCTGTAAACTTTTCAAGAGATACATGCTTTTATAACAACTACTCAAATTCAAAGAACTCAGATTAGTATTTTAGCATTTTACTAAAGTCTCCACCATAGTGGTTGTCTGAGCAGTCTGTAAGCATTCCACAATTTCAGATAAGTAACAACATCAAATACTATTTGATGTTGTACTTATAGTTTTAATCATCACAACCAGAGTAGCCTACTCGTAGTTAATTTCCGCATATTAAATTACATTTCTACTGAATCACAGCAATAGTTTGTTTTTGGAGGGCAGCGACTGTCTGTGGGTATTACTGTAGGTTTGATAGTGTTTGGTAGTGCTATTTATCTAGCATATTCGCTTCAAATATCTGGAACGAGAAATAATGCAAGATGCAAGGTTAGATAAAGAGATCAGCAGAAAGGTACAAGTGGGAAGTCCGTTCTACTAGAATGTAAGTAAAAGAAACCTGCTGTTGAATAGTGAAGTCCCTATGAAATGTAAAGAGATAATGAACAAGATGTACTATACCTCTATATTAACATACGCATCAGGAACCTGGACATTGACTAAAAGAGAAGAAAGTAAAATTCAGGCCAGTGAGATGAAGTATGAGGTGTATGGTGGGAAAGGTAAGGAGAGACAGAGTAAGAAATGACGAGGTCAGAAAATAAATAAGGGTAGAAAAATTGATGATAGGACGGAGAAGAATAAATTGAGTTGGTTCGGACATGTTATGAGGATGGTGGAGGGAAGAATACCAAAACAAGTATTGAAGGCTAAGATTGAGGGAAATAGGGCAAGAGGAAGGCCCAGAGCAAGATGTTTACATTCTGTCAAGAAAAGTATATGGAATAGAAGACTGGACTGGAATACAATTACTGAAGAGGAATGGTGGAAGGAGAGGCAACGAAGGAGAAGTACCATTAACACCCCCAACCGGCCGGGAGCTGGACAAGGGGAATTGAAGTTGATGATAATGATTTGGATCTAATGATGCTCGCCTCACGAGCGAAACATTTTATCCGTTAATTTTCTTCTTCTTCTTCTACTTCAATAATCACATGTAATTTCAAATGCCTTCAAAGCTATCTTTAGACTTTCTTTTATCTGAATAATAGAGCCCTCATTTCTTTCCATGTAGTTGTTTATACAATTTAGGAACTTGGGGAGTCTTGTCCGTTTGCCCCGTGAATTTGGTGTATGAATTTGTCTGTTATTCCGTTGTTTTGTAGTGGCTGTAATAGTGTGTGTAAATAATTGTTTGGGCAGGTATCTGAGGACTGTAGAAAAACTTATGTAAGAAGCACATCCAGGGTGGCGGCTGTCAGCACTGGGATTTGAACCCGGACCTCAGGGGTGACAGTCAACCATGCTAGCCGCTGCACTACGAGGTGGTCTAGTTATACAAGATGTGCGTACTAATAATAATACCGTGATAATAATAATAATCAATAGCAATAATTTATTAATGAGTATGGGAAAGGGAATTTTAAACTTCACATGATGCCCACTCCACTAGCCGGTGTCACAAAATTAAAGCTAACGCTGACACTAAAAGGCCGAGAACTTGCGTAGCACAGCGAGATTCGCAACTATTAAGTTTGCTCGGTATCCATGGAGCTGTTTAGCAGGCAGGCGGCTCCTTTGATACTGTCCCATACATTCTGAACTTCTCCCCAAGTTACCCACTTCATGAATAATCTGGTAGAAACTCTCAAGTAAGCGAAACCACCAGTGTCGAGGTAAATTTTTAAGTGAATTACTCGCAGGTCAGGCCGATGCGATGGGATGAATCATTCATGGCTTACATGCCGTCCGCACTTCGTTCAGCGGAGAGGTACGACCATCCATGTAGTCACCTATGGCAGTAATTTATATCGGTATAAAGTAATTGGATAGTTCAGTGTGGTGAAATTTTGACCATTGAAGCCCCAAGTAACGAAGTCCCGACACATGGACGTGTTTGAATACTTTTGTAGGACGCCCTTGGGTATCCCTTTACTTCTTTCAAGGTCACACCTTCTTCTTCTCAATGAATTACAAATACACGCACTGTATGAATCTGAGGAGATGAGCCTTAAAATACCGTTACAAAAAGAAAAAAGAAGACAACCTTACAGTTGTATGTGTCGCTCAATCCTGTACCGGCTTGTACACATGTACACCGTGAAAAAATCCAGTTTTTCATTTTCTTTTAAATATTTTAAATCTTTAAATCTTTTTTTTTTTATTTAACCTTACTCACTGAAAGTAAACCCTGGACTATATCGACGTTTGGAAACGTCCAATACCAGCACGCGACTCAGGCGGCTGAAGTTCTACGGGCCCCTTCTGTGAGTGGACAACGGCTGGCTTACCAAGCGGATCTTCTCCTTGATTAAAAGTTACAAGACCGGAAGCCTATGGCTCAATGAAGTCCAAAAGGTCTTGGATTCCGCTGTTATTTCTGACCTTGATGTCCAACATTACTCCAAAGTTGGTCGACCGCCTCCCAAAGTGTAAGAAACCGCTTACACAGGAGAGAAAGGAAAAACCAGCAGCTGGGCTCAAGAGATATTGGGAACGGAAGACCGCAACGGGACGGCACAGCTCGGTTCGTCAAAATCTGTATGGGACGGCACGGGACGGTACGTCTAGCTCCCGATCGACAACATTACAATATCATACATCTGTTTAATTAGATAATGTTATAGGGTAAACAATAACCCAAACCGACAGGATACTATTATTATATGTCACACAACAAACCGTTGTAATTTTACACGGTAATAACCACGGACACAACTTGTTTGCGGTGCGCTTATAATTGAAGAGATATCATATTTATAAGTCAACATTAAATATAAATATATTCTGAGAACAATAATTATCCACCGTTGTTACGTATATAAATTTACATTAACATCATATCCCCTCTCTTTCTGAAATCAATAAAAAATAAATGCACAGTGCGTTATATTATTATTAAGTTTTCATATTGAATCCAGAGCTCCAATAGCAAATTTTGTTATACATATTTATTGATCATTTTGTGGATAATGGGATGACTGGATATTACTCAAGTTTATTTCCTAATACATTTATTAATGTATATACTTATTTATTTATTCAACAATTCATTCGTTTATTTCTTTACTTGTCACAATTATCACACAATAGCGAATTGAAAAAAAAAAGTACATGGGGTGGAGAGATTAACACGGATAGCATAAGTTATCAATCTGGCGTCATCGATGTGAAAGCACTCTATTGCACGAGCTTAAACAGGCTATCCTGCATACAAAGACAATCTTAACGTAATCAAACACCATTGAATATCGCATAATTGATGATAAATCATGAGTAGACTATACTGTTACTGTAACGAAATAAAAATAATGTGCCACTTCTGGCATTTCCTAAAAGTACAGTAATTACAAAATTACAAAACAGACGCAAGATTTTATGGAGTTATCCCTATCTGTTCCAATTCACGTAATACCTGCGTTAAAAACAAATTTTCACTTTAAGTTATCTAGCAGTTGGCTAAACGGAGTGAGCAACGAAAAGAGATGGATATCGCACTGACTGTACGATACCCAGCACTGCCCTAATCTAGATCATAGCCATCTCTCCATCATTCCACTTATCTCATCTTTATCCAAGACTAGAAAATATGTCCAGGTCCTAATCTAGCCCACATTAGTGGAAGTGGTTAAGCGCACCTGCCCTAACAGCATGAGGTTTGTTTTCGAATTCAGACTGTAGTAACATTTACATGTCTTCCTCAAGAGAAATGAATACATTGTACATAATTACCTCGTCTCGCAATAGCTTATTTTCAGCAGGCTTCAGCCAATTACCACCAAATACCTCGTGCATTCAACTTATAATATTGAAGAGATTGAAATTGTTCCACTTAATATTATGCAGAGAGTTTAATGTAAGACCGTAATTCTGGCCAGATGCCGTGGGAATCCCCGAGCGAGTATGGTATAGCTTATGACAAGCTTGGCTTGATTAGAAGTGTTTATCGTCTCTTACGCAACAGTAGTTTCAAAATACGTTAATGTATAATCTTATTATTAAAATCTATAATGAACTTCATGTATTTTACAATAAAGGAAAAATGCCCTCAACTCTCGAAGTAAGATGACTACGGGACTAGGAAAGAAATAGAGCCATGAAAGGCAGATACGAAAGGAGAAAGGGGAAAAGGTCCACCCCAAAGTCAATGGAAGAAGAGAAAAACGGACCCAGTTTTTTATGTTTTTTCAAGAACCGCCCATGAACTAATACAGCCCACTTAGCCATCTAATGCCCACCCTAGATCACAACCAATGTAGAAATAACCAATCGATTTTGTCAATTTGCCTGGGCTGGAAGAAGTGTGTAATGTTTAAAAAACTGTCACCTTGTACTGTAAGATAGCTACAGTAATCCGATAGTTTAGTTGGGTATAGGAATGATCGCTGACCCAAGGGATATCCAAAACACTTCACCCCTTGTTAGTACGACCAATAGAACCCAAGATATGGGCCCATGAAAAATTGGCTTTTGTCACTCAGTCTTTTGGAACATATTGGGTACGTGCACTACCGTGAACGTACCGATAATCTATGGGCTGTTTATAGTTTGACGTGATTAAATATCACAATTCATTTTACAAAACTCAAAGTTAAGGTTTGTCTCAATAGGTTGAATTTCCTAATTTATTTATTTATGTATTTATATATATTATATTTATATATTCATTTATTTATTTAACTATTTAGTTAATGCCTTTCTGATTGACGAATTTAGGTCCTTTGACTCTCTTATACAATTTCTGCCATTTAGATTATCTGTGCTTGTTCCCATAGCTATCAAGGTTTAACTGAGCTATGCCTGATTTAAGTCCCAAGAGCATCCAAACATTCATAGGTTAATTTAATTTTCAAATCCAATGAGAACTGAAGTAATTTACAACATTAATATCCTGATATAATTCAATGCATTAAGGTATTATGATTTTGAAATTGGTTATCTGAGAACAAATCGATACAAGAAGTATAACACAATTTTCACTCGCCAAATCAATACTTAAAAAAAACCACAGCCTGCTTCCAGTCTCCGACCGGGTCAGGAATGGAATGAATGAAGCCCCTATCTAGCGGCGAGGATATGAACTGTGCCAGCTGCCGAGGCCTGACGCACTCCTCTGGGGCAATGAATAAATGAATGACAGATGAAATGAAATGATAGTGGAGAGTGTTGCTGGAATGAAATTTTGACAGGGAAAACCGGAGTACCCGGAGAAAAACCTGTCTGCCTCCGTTTTGTCCAGCACAGATCTCACATGGAGTGACCGGGATTTGAACCACGGACCCAGCGGTGAGAGGCCGGCGTGCTGCCGCCTAAGCCACGGAGGCTTTTTTGCCAAATCAATACTTAACTTTACTAAAAATACTATAGGTACTGACCCCGTAAAATGAATTATAAGGGATGAAATTGGGAATATTACATTTTATTTCGAAGCCCATGATAAAATTTAACCAAGGAATATGATGGCTGGAACTTGGCAGAAACCAGTCGTGAGGCGACGTCGAGCAAGGAGGGAAATTCCGTCACGTGATTGTATTGCGCAATGAAAGTTTCTAGAAGCTTGGAATCGACCTAGCAACAGCGAATATTCACAGGATTTGTTTAAATATTGTTATAAATTATCCCATTGGATATGAGCTTACAGCCAATAGGAGGAAGTTTTAGAGAAGACGGGAGTTCCAGCAACTAAATTTTTATGGATATTTAATTCATTTAAGCCCTTTGAGAGTGAATTTATATATTGGAAAAGAGAAGAATATGATAATAAAATATTGGAAATATTTTATAAGTCAATAGCAGGTCGCTATTGGAAGAAATAAGCGATTTGCTAGAGCCCGCGCGAATTCGAGAGGGAACTCGAAAAGGCGGCTAGAATCGGTAGACTTGGAGGGGAGACGCCAAGCACCGGGGCTCTTGTGTATCTGAACTTCGAAGAGGTCAGACGTGTGCAATTGGGAGAGAAAGGAATTCCGAGTTTTTCACCGAGCTAGTAGAAGGTGACTCGTGGAGACAAGGATTAAGCAAGGGCGGAAATAGGAGACGACCGCGCCTTGAATCTAGGTGAAATTGCGAGGAACACATTTACCGCAATCACTTCGGTCTGATCGGCTTCAGAGTATTCATTTCAACTACATATTGTAGCTGACTAGCGGATATTGCATAATACGAACTTTTAGAAGCTTGAGAGAAGTATTTTAGCAATTATAAGCAGTTTTGTGGAGCGTGAGAAAAGTGTTTCTCTCCAGCGCGATACGACACTTTGTCCGAGCGACTGCAGCTCAGGCAACAGCCACCCGTGAGTACGAGTGTGTATTACTATTGCTTGTGTGGAACTGTATTACAACACTTAGGATGGAGATGTATTCCATAGTGAAGAACAATATTCAGTCAACTATTATGAAGGTTATTATGGACTAAATTATTATGTGCGCCAGGAGTATAGGCAGATAGAAGCAATATAGGCAGCGATGGAGCTTCGTTAGAGGAGACTGTTCGTGAATGTCTACATAGTGAGCGATCATGACACTTGATGCACAACTCTATCCTAGTGTATTCTCGTCAAACATGAGCTCAACATTAACATCAGAGAGTACAGAACGATGTTCAGATTCCATCTCCATGAATGTTCGTTATACGAGTGAGGTCCAAGACTTTCTCTTCAAATGTCTTTTGAAGTGGAAAGCAGAACTTTCGACGCTACTCACTGTTATGATGAGACTGTACTGTGACGGAGATAGAAGAAACATCAAGATTATAAGAGGTCCAGGGTTATCCCGGTCAAAATGAAGATGATGATTGGAGGCCCGCAGTTCGATTCCGGTCGGAGCTTGCTGTTGCTAGTGGGGAAATTCGTTCCTTTCCTGATGTCACGAGTTCGTGGAGACGAGCTAGGATCCAGCCCAGATCTTTGGGAGATGTAACATCCGAGTATTTTGTTATACTCTATCTTGATCTTCTAGACTTCGAGACCAGGTAGCAGTGTTCGCTAATCTTGTAGTTAGAGCTTGTAGTGACATTTTCTGAGCAAATCCTTTATCCATTTTTCGATACAGTATTTATGTACTCCATGTATAGCATTTTTATTCTTCGAAATTTATTATAGTGATCGTCTTGCGACGCTATTATCTTCGTTTGTTAGGAATCCAGTTTCTGAACTGAGATTATTTACTTGTTCGAGGAACAAGCTTTTGTCATTTCCTTTAAGGAACAGTAATTTATTTTCGACGTTTTCGTATTCATTCTGAATGCAGGTGATAGACATTTTCGTCTATGTTACCCATTAAATTAATTTTTATTAGTTTAATTTGGGCATTTTATCCGTCGAGAAGAAACGTCAAGAAAGAAGATCTTGGTAGTGATATATTGTGAAATATCATGTCACATTGTGGAAAAGAAACATTTAACGTGGACACGATTATTATCGTCAGAACTCATTGACATTCGTTCTGAATGAAGAGAATGCGAATATGACTAACTGTATGTTTTTATTGAAGAAAACTTTCAACTTTCAGTCATTTAATTTATTGGAAGCTAGAATCTTCTTGGAAGATTAATTATCATCCGACGTTAGGGTAGTTATCGTTTGATATCCTCGTCGTGATAGATTCTTGTTGGACACAAACACATAGCCATGATGTTGTGATTAATAATTACGAGGAGTAATATCATGTCACGTTGTAGACATAATATTCATTCCTCGATTAAAGTCGAACCCAGATGTGTGAAGATGAGATGTAGTATTTTTATTAAATGTATGCACGACAGTTTATACTTATCAGAGTATCGTTTCAAAAGTATTAAGTGAGGAGGTTCATTATCGTGAATTCCAGAGGTCGTTAAGATGTATAAATTAATAATTTAACAATTGTTGTTATTGCTCATGAGACCAGCGATTTTGGTGACAACGCTGAGAAATTATGCCCTTTTGTAGGAATGCCAAATTGAAAGAAGTGGAGTTGATAACCCTTTGATAGTGGTTTTTTATGTATTTCCGTATGTAGTTGGCATACGAGGGTTTTGCGAAGGTGTGCTCCGCATTTTGTAGTATAGTCATTGCGTGGGCATGACTAGGATTGGCATGGCATTTAAAGTGTGAGTAGAGAGTACTCCTTATTTTGTTATACACGACCTGGGATTTAGTGAGGACAGGAAGGGTCACGGTTGAAATTGGAACAGGAAATTGATGATGTCAGCTGTTATGCTATACTCTTATCGAGATTATTAAACCAGACATGGAACAGCATATGTTTCACCTTCAGTGGTTGAACGTATTAAACTATTTTGACACCAGATCAGATAGGAGAGACTAGTGGTGGTTATTTCTGGTGACGTGGAAGATTATAAAGATCACAGTTCACTGTATTTGACATAACTGCTAGATCAGAGCGCAGGCTCGAGTGTATTTAGACGCTATTACTTTGGAAGGACTATAGCTAGTGCTATAAGCGTCATTATAAATTCATTTAGTGTTCATCTTTATTATTTGCCAATCGAGTGTATAACATGTTAGGAATAGGAAGTTTATAGTTTGTTTAACATAGAGGTTAGAGTATGAATGAGTATGTGACTGTATGTGGTTTGTTTCTTGATCAGTGCGAATGAAATGAACTCCATTCGGACGTCACAATGCGAGAGTATGAATGAGAGTGTGTATAGAAGTTTTATGTCAGTAGCATGTAGGATGTGTGGGTGGTTCACGTTTTTGTCTGACGTGAATCTGTTTTATTTTAACACAGCTTTTAATGATATGGAGAGCACATTTGTGGAACAGGCAGGAATAGCGAGGACTTCTTCAAACTCGTTTCTAGCCAAGGCCATAGTTCGGCCAGGCCGCACAAATTGGGAGAGTTGTTGTGAGCCGTTCGGCTCGCGCTCTTTCATTTTTAAACCAGACTGGGAATGCAACGGTGAATGTTATGTCATCGGACACGTGGCAAGGGTCGCGAACGCCGAGCGCCCATATGTTCTTGGGAGCGTGCCAGAAGAATGTAAATACACAAAGGTGTGTAATTGTTGTACAGCTTGATGTATGGACACAAGCTACACCAAATTTTGTCATTATGTTCATAGAACGCGGTGCTATCAGTGGCGTGAGTGTAGAGATGAGCGAATGGGAGTGTGTATTTTATTTTTGTTGTGTGAATGTTTAGCCTTAGTTTACATTTGTTATTAAATCGTTTAGTTTTGTTAGAAGCCGTGTCGTCATGATTAATTTTAGATATAAGGAGATGCAACTGTGAAACCCATTTTAGGTCCAGAGAGGCTGACCACGAGATCCCCGAGGATAAGGTAGGTGTTTTACCGCGAGCTAAGTGTATTTTGCTTGTAATTCGCAGTTGTATTGTAATTTCCGCCACGTACACTCGCGAGGGTCTAGTTGGACGTAGATCCTCGACTTGTATTTTGCGCCGGAGCAGTCAGGGTCTACGAATCCAGCCGTTACTTCGGATATCCAACAGACCGCCTCTAGAATATACGGGGACAGTACATGTTTCGGAAACTTGATATGTTTCCTTCATTCAGCCCATATGTTGGTGTGAAACATCATATGACATCGAAATCCTAACCAAAAATAAAAATACAGTTCGTACTTTTTCTCTTGTTCTTCTTTTGTTGAGCTGTGTCATTAGACATATTAATGTCAACCATGGAATAAGCACTTATTATTTGAAGTGATGAATGAGTTACGTGGAAACGTTAAATATTTATTCCTTGTAAGGATGATTGGGTGTGGCGTCAAGAAATGTTGATCAAGTCAGGATATATGTAGGAATTAATCTATTACGGTGGGGGTTGAGGAGGCAGTTTTTTTTTTGTTATTTAAATGATCTGCTAATGTATCAAATAATACGTTAATCTCAAAGTTAATCTCGTTCAGATTATTGCATTCATTAGATCTCTGATAAGTGTTGATATGAATATTTTCCAAAACATTCATATAGCTGCCTTTCGATGCGTAGTACAAAATTTTGACAACATTATTTATGTCCGTGAACTTATGTCCCGTTTCTTCCACATGTACCGCCATGGCTGAGAACTTCCTGTGCTTTATGGCCGAAATATGCTCAGCATAACGAGTGCGTATGCTCCTACCTGTTTGTCCTGCGTAGTTCGATTTGCAAAAATTACATCTGAGCTCATAAATTCCCGATTTTAAATGTTTATCAATACTGTTAACTTTATTTGTATTGAAAAATTTGTTGAAGTTTGAATTGTTTGTTTTAAAGGCGATGTTCATATTGGGTTTCTTTAGGATATTGGTTACTGTGTACACACTTCGATCCACGTATGTGAAGGTAGCAATAGTCTTCTTAGACGTGTCTTCTCTAAGTAATTTAGTTAAGGGTCTATTTTTTAACTTGTAAATTAATATCCTGACATACTTGTGGTTATAACCATTGAGTTTAGTTTATAAACAAATCGTTAGTCACATTCTCTAATGCAGGATTGGTTACTGTGTACACACTTCGATCCACGTATGTGAAGGTAGCAAAAGTCTTCTTAGACGTGTCCTCTCTAAGTAATTTAGTTAAGGGTCTATTTTTTAACTTGTAAATTAATATCCTGACATAATTGTGGTTATAACCATTGAGTTTAGTTTATAAACAAATCGTTAGTCACATTCTCTAATGCAGGAAGGGGATACAATAGCAAGCGTTCCCCATTGCACAATTAGTAGTGACTCCAGAAGTTAGCAATATGATCCAAACAAATTACCACTACAAGCCTCAATGGAAATAACTTGAAGCTAGTTTATATTAAACGCGTCAAATTCATTGATCTATGTTTACACGGTTGAAAACTTCATGCCCTGCATTTTAGACAGGTGCAAGAACTGATTACACCAAGATTCCATTTCATGGCCTAGTGACTAGCATTCTCGGCTGTCTCAGCGGAAGTCCAAGTTCGATTCGCGGCTCACATAAAGAAATTTAATTCTAGTTTGAGGGATGAAATGAGGTTCACTCAGCATTGTGAGGTAGAACTGAGGAGAGGAGGGTTAGATTCCAATCTCACCCATTCTAAAAGTAATTCTTCGCAGTTTCTCTACCTTTACTCCAGACAAATGCAGGGATTGTTTCGAAATTTAGGCTACGGCCACCGTCTACCAAAATTTGACTCCATTTACAAATACACACACATTCTACCTCCTTCATAATGTCACAGGTTATCAGACAGGATTCCATACACGCCCAGGTGCATGACACCATGTCGCAAATCCCCTAAATAAATCAACATCAACTGATTACACCGAGGAAGGTCTGCTTTCGAGGTAGCTCATTTGTCAACAGTTGATGACCTGAAACTGTTGAATCTATCGAGTGCCATACAGTCACCGCTCAAATCGCTATGGCTTTAGGGGCTTTGTAACATCGTTGTCATGTAGCCCCATATAGCCCCATATACTTGAGCATATGTTGAATCTGAATGTTAACCTATGTCATTGTTATGGCTTTCGAGTGAAACTAGGAAACCATCAAAAGCCACACCTAGGATAGCTGAGGTAGGAACAGAACATACCTGTTCTCAGTTCTGCTTTACGAGGCTGAGTGTACCCCATTCCAGCCTTAAAGCCAGAATAAAATCTCTTATCAAAGCCGGTAATCAAACCAGTCCTCCGTGATGGCACATTAGCTATTTGCATATGTATATATAAACACCTGGCACTTCATCCCTTGACGATCCTAGGCCTACTAAGTGACCGCTGCCCAGCCATTTGGCCTGCAGATATTGGGAGGACGCGTGAGCAGCGCATTGGGTCCCCTCGGCCGTTAATCTTGGTTTTCGCGATCGGAGCGCTGCCTCACTGTCAGGCAGCTACTCAATTGTCCTCACGAGGCTGGGTACACCCCGTTCCAGCCCTCACGGAGCCGGAAAACTAACTCGGGGCCTTCGGTTGAGAGGCAGGCGTGCTACCCCAACACCACGGGGCCGACTGATATATACTGCTCAAAAAAATTAAAGCACCACTTTTTTCATAGGCCACCAAATTTTGAAAAGTTGACCGCACAAGCTCGAAATCTCAGTATGCGTTTGTCCTGACGCCTACCAAGCATATGCTTCAGCACAACTCCACAACTTGAGTAGTTTCGGGGTAGCGCCCCGAAGACCAGCCCATTTTCGAATACCGCAAATTGAAGTTTGCGAAAAACGCTGTAGGACTTGTCGCAGGTTGCCAAAGCAGTCAAAAATGAATGAGTCTTGCTCATAAAGGTTCCACAAACACGTTGAAATCGTTATATTTGACGTTTGAGTATTTTCAACCCCCTTCATCATCCCCTAAACATGGACTACCATTGGGGTGTCTGAGATGGTACCGGGTGTGTTTAACCACCTGAAAACCTGCACACCGTCCTCAGTTGCTAATTGCAGTAAGTTCTTAAGGCCTCCGACAAAGTTCACCCCCCCTAACACCCTCAACTGGCATGGGACCAAACCACCCCCTCTTGACTCTCCCCTAAGGAAGGTTTTAATCGAGATGTTTATCAGTGTTGTGAATGGGGGTGTCTTCCCCTAACGTTTCAAAAAAGGAGCTGTGCCTGTGTCACCACTCCTTCCCCTGCTACCCCCGTTTGTATGATTTTTCGAATCAGGCCCCTTTTAAGGGCTGAAACGAGGTCTTAATCGCTGAAAGGGCTGTAAAGATCCTTAGAAGTAGTGGTGACATGAAATCAACCCCTTCCGATCGTTGATTGACATTCCGTCCCCCAAACTTGAAATTTTTGCACCCCCAACCCTCCCTGTCTGGACGCGTAACGCGTCATGGCAGAGTTTTCAAAGTTGGATGAAAATAAAGCTTATGGCCTGCAATCGAGCCCAAAACAGCAGGTTGGATGGAAATTCATCGGTAGGGTGGGAAACGGGACCAAAAGGTTTTCAAAAAAGTTAAGTCCATAGTAAGTACGCCCATGCATAGGCAACCCACATCACGTCCTTGCGTGCGGGTTGCCTATAATCGGCAGTAGAATACAAAGGGTGGAAATAAAAGAAAAATGACGTGATGTGGGTTGCCTATGCATGGGTGTACTTACTAGAGGCTGTTAACTTTTTTGAAAAATTTTGTTCCCGTTTCTCATCCTACCGATGAATTTCCTTTCAACCTGCTGTTTTGGGCTCAATTTCAGGCCATAAGCTTCATTTTGATCCAATTCTGAAAACTCTGCCATGACGCGTTACGCGTCCAGACAGGGAGGGTTGGGGGTGCAAAAATTTCAATTTTGGGGGACGGAATGTCAATCAACGATCAGAAGGGGTTGATTTCATGTCATCACTACTTTTAAGGAACTTTACAGCCCTTTCAGCGATTAAGACCTCGTTTCAGCCCTTAAAAAGGGCCTCATTCGAAAAATCATACAAACGGGGGTAGCAGGCGAAGGGGTGGTGACACAGGCACAGCTCCTGTTTTAAAACGTTAGGGGAAGACCCCCCCCCCTATTCACAGCACTGATAAACATCTCGATTAAAACCTTCCTTACGGGTGAATCGAGAGGGGGTGGTTTCATCCCATGCCAGTTGGGGGTGTTAGGGGGGGGGGGTGAACATTGGAGGCCTTAAGAACTTACTGCAATCAGCAACTGAGGACGGTGTGCAGGTTTTCAGGTGGTTAAACACATCCGGTACATTCTCAGACGCCCCAATGGTAGTCCATGTTTAGGGGATGATAAGGGGGTTGAAAATACTCAAACGTCAAATGTAACGATTTCAACGTGTTTGCGGAACCTTTAAGAGCAAGACTCATTCATTTTTGACTGCTTTGGCAACCTGCGACAAGTCCTACAGCGTTTTTTTGCGAACTTCAATTTGCGGTTTTCGAAAATGGGCTGGTTTTCGGGGCGCTACCCTGAAACTACTCAAGTTGGGGAGTTGTGCTGAAGCATATACTTGGTAGGCGTCAGGACAAACGTCATACTGAGATTTCGAGCTTGTGGAGTCAACTTTACAAAATCGGTGGCCTTTGAAAAAAGTGGTGCTTTAATTTTTTTGAGCAGTATATATATATACTGTATATATAGAACAACTCCAATGTTAAAAGGGGTGATTAAAAAGTTTCCGTTTTAGGGTGTTGCTGCACCGTATTTGCACTGTATATGGATACCACTTGCGTTGAATGCCGAACAGAAAGCACACCAGATGGCTGTTTTCTTGCAGCACCTGATGCCTCTCAATGTTGATGCCAACGCGTTCCTGGAGCACATTGTAGCTGGCTACGAAAGCTGGTGCCACCACTGAGAAACGGAATCGAAAGCGTCGACGATGTAGTGGTGTCCTCCATCGTCCTTTCGTCAAAAGAAGATCAAGAGCTAACCTTCCGCTGGAAAGGTGATGTTTACTGGGACCCATTTCTTATTGAATTCAAGCAACCTGGTGTCTCTATCACTGGGGAACGGTACTGCGCAACACTGGAGAAATTACGACGTGGAATTAAGGAGAAACGTCCGGGATAATTTCGACATGAGGTGCTTCCGGTTCATGATAACGCACGTCACCATATCCCAAGGGTCGGAACTCAGAAGGTGCACCAACTCAAGTGGATGACAATCGAGCAGCCGCCCTTTAATGCTGATCCCTCCCCATGCGTTTACCACTCCTTTGGTCCCTTAAAAAAGGCTTTGAAGGCACGACGTTTCCTCTCTGACGAGGGTGTGCAGCAGGAGGTTACGGTTTTCTTCACTCAGCAGGACACAGTGTTTTACCACGCAGGGATCTCCAACCTGGTGTGTTGGTGCGATGAGTGCCCCAATGTTTACGGCGATCTTGCCAGATTGGCGTAACCAATTATGGACTGTATGACCGTCAAACGGAAACGTTTTGATCAGCCTTTATATTAATACTAGCAGTAGTGCCTGGCTTCACCCGGTGGATTTATTTGTTTTACAGATCTGGAGCGCTCAAAGATAAGGATCGGAATAAATGAAAGTAAATTTGAAAGCACCAACGCTTATTGCAGCTGATAACATCAGTATACTGCTCCAACACCATCATCCTTATACAGAGGCATACTATTGTCATGATGATAACTGTTTTAAGGGGCGTAAGAAATCTTTTTGCACTAATTACTCCCCGTGACTGCAATTTATAAGCAGCACGCAATTCTGCACCAGAGCATTGGTAGGGGCAACGTGATGCAGCCCGCATTACATGGCAACAATAGACTTCGGTAATATTGAAGCCGTTCTTGAGCGCTTGTTCTTCCGACTTACTGAACAAAAATCAATCTATAAGGTGTATAAGAGGTGTATCCTAATGCTACTTAGCCTAAACTATTCCTCTTGAATCAGGCTAACATATACAAAGAGAATTTTTCGAATCCGACTGTTAGTTCCAGAGATTAGCAAGTTTAAACACATAAACAAACACACACACACTCTTCAGCTTTATTATATTGGCATGGATTTCTCTTTCATACAATTAATCGTAACATCGACATTCTAATAGTATTTTCCTGCGAGACTCTGGGAGTAAGACGTTTTCCGTAATTGAAAGAAACCGATGCTCTAAATTGATATGTATGTATTCTTTATTGTAAGACAGATAGACTCCACTAGTGACAATATAATAATTAACAATAAAATTTACAAGTATAAACAAAAGAAAATCAGGAACACGAAAAAAAATAGAAATACACTATTATTAATCAGCAACCACAACCATACAGACAGGCACTCAAACTTCCTATCTCTAGCATTCATTTATACAATCTCTTTATTCAGGAAACATTAAAAAATTCTTACAGAAAAATCAAAATTATCTACAGTAAACGGAAAAGGCAAAAAAATAAAATAAAAGATAAGAAGAAAAAGTGACATTCGAGGATCTAGGTAACAGCAAACAAAAAATACAATACGTCAGTCGCTCGTGCAGTCAAAACATCAATCAACCATTCATTCAACCACATGTTCAATCAATCAATCAATCAAACGCAAATTGAAAAGAACACAATATACAATACAATATTTTATGTTCGACGATGTCGAAATGTAAACATTATATGTCAGAAAACTGTATCATAATGAGGCTCATTATAATACTATTTTTCATTATGAAACAGTTTCTCCCACCAATCAGAGCTCAAGAAACTGGTGCCTGACCAATTAGGTAAGGATACCTTCGCGCATGCGCTCAAAATCCAACATGTCTATACAAATTACCGACATGGAAAGTGGCCGTCGATATGTTCGCGTAAATACACTGGTGAATATGAGACAAGAAATAGCACTGTTCCTTAATATCCCAATATCCTTAATATCCAATTTCTACACAGCGCATTGCTTTCAAACGACTTCGGTGATAATATTAGTCAATGCTATAGAGCTGGACGGCAGGCTGTAAACAATAGGTGTTCTGTGTTGGTAAGCAAAGTGAAAGGTCTCTGCTTTCCGAGTGCCTTGACCCACGCCAGCACTCGGTTCAGTCAGCAAAGCCAGCGCGCCCTGTTCAGTAACTGAATTAATTGAATCCCACAGATATTTATGAATATTTATGTTAAAACATATAATAAAGTTATAATTATCGTCGAACATACACAGTCGTATGCAACTCGCCTATAATGGTAATTAAGACACTCGTATGGAAATTATAAAACTCGCTTCGCTTGTTTTATAAACATACTCGTGTCTTAATTATTGCCATTATAGGCTCTTTGCATAATGTACTATTACAGCCCACTTGAGATATTTCTCATAACAGTTGACAGAGAGTCGAAGTGAATATCAGTAACACTTTTACTCTCCATCAAGCTGTATGTTGACTGCAACCGGATCAGACATGAATATAGAGATTAAACCATAGCCGAGTAGTGCTTTCAAAAGATTTGATCATAAACGATGACTATATTGTGTAGCCTAGTTTGCGTAATTATGTGCACAATACCCAAAGCTTACAGGAAACAATGCCGTAAATCATTTCCCTGAATCAATATCATTCATTACTTCGGAAAATAATTCAATGTATGAACATAATCTAATATTGGAGCAAGCCGCCTGAAAACGAAATTACAATTGGTCACATCACCTAATTTGGAACAAGAACACTAGAGCGCTCGCTCCCCATGGTGCAGTTTGGCCGACATGTGGCTAGGACAGATTATCACCCAACACGATGCGAATGACATTATTCATCTCTTTCTTTGTATAGTACAGCTCGAGGCCATCACTTGGTTGGATGCTCAAATAGCTTAACTCTCTGATTAGCTATTGACTATCGTAATCAGTTATCACGGACAGCAGGGAAATGAGAAATGGTGTACTTGGGGTCACCACATGTATAGAGGGCAGTAATCACGCACTAATGTCTGATACAGTAATAGGTGCCCCATTATCTCCCTCTGCGGGGTGGCATGCCAGGTTACAGAATATAGTATGAGCCCCGTTGTGACTGGCCAATTGAAGCCCTCCTCCACCCCCAACTGAGCTTAACAAGCCTCTCCACAACAATAGATGCCATGCTTTGTACTGGAGATCACAAAACAGAATGATATAGGATAATAATTACTGGTGGATTTATTTGCACTAATTGATTTGAATTCAGTGTATTTTGACTTACTTACCAACAATATCGTGTATGGAGTGAAAGCTTTTTTCTCACTTTGCATCACGATGACAAAGGTGTCCTGTACTGTATATTGGTCTTGAGGTCTTAATGCAAAATAATGTTTCATAAGACTTAAATCGCTTATATGCCAATATTGTTTCATGCAAATCGCAGTTACATATACTGTACGTTCTGAAAACATTTTTTTCCATCGTGTTGAAAGCCATTTTTCATTTTTGCCTTAATAAATTAAATGTTCTTTAATCGGCCAACGCGATCGTACTCAAATTGTATTGGATGTTACTCCCTACACCTGAAACAAGATGTTCAGCAAAGAACATATAGCCCACTTTTTCCTAAATGTATGGGTATACTTATAATTCTTTGTCCTCACCCCTAAAACAATCACCTCCACCACCATGTACACACATCAAAAAAAGGTTTGCATCACCTCGGTTCCCAGATCTCCGGCATATAGACGTTGACTGTGTATATTGTATCAAAGATACAGTCCCTTTGACTGTTCATAGATGTCACTAAAACTGCTCAAAGATGTAAACAACCATGCATGAGCAGGGCCTATTAGACGGAGGGGGTACGACAGCCGATCAGTTCCAGTCATTCCACCAGGACGAAGGTACGCTGCTCATGTTGTCTGTAGTTCTACCATGCCTAGAAGGTCAATACCGCAGTTCGATCGCGTCCGCATTGTTACTTTGTGTCAAGAAGGGCTCTCAACAAGGGAAGTTTCCAGGCGTCTCAGAGTGAACCAAAGCGATGTTGTTCGGACATGGAGGAGGTACAGAGATACAGGAACTGTCGATGACAGGCCTCGCTCAGGCCGCCCAAGGGCTACTACTGTAGTGGATGACCGCTACTTACGGATTGCCGCTCGGAGGAACCCTGACAGCAATGCCACCATGTTGAATAATGCGTTTCGTTCAGACACAGGACGTCGTGTTTCAACTCAAACTGTGCGCAATAGGCTGCATGATGCGCAACTTCACTCCCGACGTCCATGGCGAGGTCCAGCTTTGCAACCCCGACACCATGCAGCGCGGTACAGATGGGCCCAACAACATGCTGAATGGACCCCACAGAATTGGCATCACGTTCTCTTCACCGATGAGTGTCGCATATGCCTTCAACCAGACAATCGTCGGAGACGTGTTTGGAGGTACCGTGGTCAGGCTGAACGTCTTAGACACACTGTCCAGCGAGTGCAGCAAGGTGGTGGTTCCCTGATGTTTTGGGGTGGCATTATGTGGGGCCGACGTACGCCACTGGTGGTCATGGAAGGCTCCGAAACGGCTTTACGATACCTGAATGACATCCTCCGACTCATAGTGCACCCATATCGGCAGAATATTGGAGAGGCATTTGTCTTCATGGACGACAATTCTCGACCTCATCGTGCACATCTTGTGAATGCGTTCCTTCAAGATAACGACATCGCTCGACTACAGTGGCCAGCATGTTCGCCAGACATGAACCCTATCGAACATGCCTGGGATATGTTGAAAAGGGCTGTTTATGGACGTCTTGACCCACCAACCACTCTGAGAGATTTACGCCGAATTGTCGTTGAGGAGTGGGACAATTTGGACCAACAGTGTCTTGATGAACTTGTGGATAGTATGCCACGACGAATACAGGCATGCATCAATGCAAGAGGACGTGCTACTGGGTATTAGAGGTAGTGGTGTGTACTGCAATCTGGACCACAATTGCTGAAAGTCTAGCTGTATGATGGTACAACATGCAATGTGTGGGTCTCATGAGCAATAAAACGAGCTGAAATGTTGTTTGTGTTGATCTCTATTCCCTTTGTATTTAAAGGTTCCGGAACTCTTGGAACCGAGGTGATGCAAAACTTTTTTTGATGTGTGTATTTTAGGTAGATTTCATTAGAAAGCTAACTATTGCAATGGGTCCCATGTTTCGACTTCCGGAAAATTTCGACATATCTTCGCGTTTCACATCCCCCAGACCCCAAAACCACCGTCAGTTCAAAAGTTTATATATAATTTATATATGTATATATATATATATATGTATATCAGTTTCTTGTGGACACGATAACTGCCGTAATTTTGCACCAATCACTTTGAATTTTTTTCCGAAAATGTATACCTATAAAATCTCGGTCGAGTTCGTTACTGGGCTAAATCGGTCGAAGGGGGTGAAAATGGGGGGCTTTTTTTCGAAAACGTGAAATATTGCTATAACTCTCTTAATATGTGACATATCGAATCCGTTCAACGTTCATACTATGAGTCGGATAAAGCCCAAAAATTTATGTTTGAAGAGTTTTTTTATAGCACCAACCATTGACCAAAGGGGTAGGAAAAAGTGGATTTTTCGGGAAACATTAATCATATCTCTCTTAATAGGCACAATATCAAAACCGTACATAATGGACAATATTCCCCTAATAATTACCTAAAACTTTTGTCGGAAAGAATTTTTGATATGACCCACCATTACGCCAAGGGATGAGAAAAATTATTTCGGAATTATAAGAAAATGCCAAGAGCTATCAGTGGTTGCCATGGCAACACTACTAAATTGATTAGGGATGAGCCATCATTGTTGCCATGACAACGCACTTGCACGAGATCAGATTCAGTATTTCCATCTGACTAAGTGGGAAGCGGCTTCGGTGACGTAACTGGTAGCATGCTGAATGTCTATGCCCAAGGTCGCGGTTTCAAAGCCGGCCGAAGTCGTCGGATTTCCTAAGAGCGCTAGAATCCCTCAGTATGCTTTCCTTTGGAGGGAAAGTTCCAACGTTCGTTGCGAGTTGCTGGTTGGGGTGGCATCTAGTAGCCTAGTTCACAGCTAGGTGTCGTTGACGGTAGTACCTGGTAGCAATATTAGGAACTACTGCTTGAAATTGACCGTCTGCAGTCCTTGCCTGAATTAAGACAAATACAGCCATTACAATTCACACCGTTTATCAGACAGATTCTACACTCACCCAAAGTACACGGGGTTCGATGACCGCGTTGTCGCAGCCCCTAAACTGAGGAACCAACCAGAGGTAGATTTCATTAGAAAGCTAACTATTGCAATGGGTACCATGTTTCGACTTCCGGAAAATTTCGACATATCTTCGCGTTTCATATCCCCCAGACCCCAAATCCACCGTCAGTTCAAAAGTTTATATATAATTTATGTATATATATATATATATATATCAGTTTCTTGTGGACACGATAACTGCCGTAATTTTGCACCAATCACTTTGAATTTTTTACCGAATATGTATACCTATAAAATTTCGGTTGAGTTCGTTACTGGGCTAAATCGGTCGAAGGGGGTGAAAGTGGGGGGCTTTTTTCGAAAAAGTGAAATATTGCTATAACTCTCTTAATATGTTACATATCGAATCCGTTCATCGTTCATACTATGTGTCGGATAAAGCTCAAAAATTTATGTTTGAAGAGTTTTTTATAGCACCAACCATTAGACCAAAGGGGTTTGGAAAATATGGGTTTTTCGGGAAACATTAATCATATCTCTCTTAATAGGTACAATATGAAAACCGTACAAAATGGACAATATTCCCCTAATAATTACCTAAAACTTTCGTCTGAAAGAATTTTTGATATGACCCACCATTATGCCAAGGGATGAGAAAAATAATTTCGGAATTATAAGAAAATGCCAAGAGCTATCAGTGGTTGCCATGGTAACACTACTAAATTGATTAGGGATGAGCCATCAGACGTTGCCAAGATAACGCACTTGCACGAGATCAGATTCAGATTTTCATCTGACTAAGTGTGAAGCGGCTTCGGTGACGTAACTGGTAGCATGCTGAATATCTATGCCCAAGGTCGCGAGTTGAAAGCCGGCCGAAGTCGTCGGATTTTCTAAGAGCGCTAAAAATCCCTCAGTATGCTTTCCTTTGGAGGGGAAGTTCCAACATTCGTTGCGAATTGCTGGTTGCATTGGCATCTAGTAGCCAAGTTCACAGCTAGGTGTCGTTGACGGTAGTACCTGGTACCAACATTAGGAACTACTGCTTGAAATTGACCGTCTGCAGTCATTACCTGAATTACAGACTAATACAGCCATCCCTAAGTACACGGGGTTACATGACCGTGTTGTCGCAGCCCCTAAACTGAGGAACCAACCAAAATCTCTGCGGGAGATATAATTTTGCGTGAAGAAGTAACAGACCGTTACATAGTTACACATCAGTGTCGAAACCTTGCATAAGGACAGTGTGACCACAAGTATAAAAATGGACCCCAAATGACAAGAAGGTTACCGTTCCCATAAGACAATAAAATGTTTAAAATAAGCATAAAATGACGAAAAACAAAGTTAATTAAGCTCCAATTATAAAATATCTTCTCGCAATAAATGAGGTCTGATCCTTCTACGAAAACCTGCATATTCTGCCTATTTTCGCCTATCCCCAAGTTTGTCCGGTGAAATCTACCTCCGCCTTCCGGCGTGCCGAGAGGACTTTTTTTGTTTTCTTTTATATTGATAGTTAGCCAGTAAGTGTCTAAATCACTATTAAGTTTATATACTTTATGATGATTGAATATCAAAACTACTAACTTACTGTAATGCATTCACATCCGTTAATCTTAATATTAAGCCTCCAAACTTAAGAATCTTTCGTTTTAGGTATCTTCCCCTTTAGAAATATATGGCGATCACAGTAGGTTGGTGCTGCAACCACTTGCGTTTAGCTACCAAGATGTCAGCGGGGCTTCGGGATCCTACACCTGCTATCGGCAAACCTCGCGTTAGCTCTGATTTTCCCTCCATTGTCAGTTAAACACGTGCCACAGTTCTAGTGGAATGCAATAAATCTAAAGTTCTGTTCTCTGAAGTATTTCAAGTTATTCGTGCTACAGTACAAGCTTTGTAATTCTTCTGTGATTAAATTTTTTAGTTAACGAACTACCGTAACGTATTACTTGATGTAATGGAAAATTATTATTATTCAAGACAAGTGAGCTAAACCTACAATAAAGTCTCTGTTTGCCACAAAGAAGCCACCAAAGAAGCTCCGTAAATTGACTTTCGTTATGCCTGACGGAAAGGAACGAGATAATATAAAAACTTCATTAATAGAAACGATTCGTATGTCCCTATAAAGCACAACAAGGACTCATTTTGGTACATATCTTATTCATGCAAGACTTGTGTTATGAATACTAGCGTTAAATTTGTAATTATACTGTGATTAATTTGTTTAGTTGACGAACTACCGTGTTAATTGATGTAATTGACAATTATTATTATTCATGTCTTTACAGAATGTTATGAATTAAGTTTTAATTTAAGGTACATTATGTAGTGTGTTAAACCTACAATAAAAGATCTAAGCTCAATGCAGTTCCACAGTCTGCTGTTTATTTGTACGCTGAGCACTGAGAGTACCGAGCTAACGCGAAGTGCTGCAACCTTGCAGTGAATTAATATAGGCTATAGCCTATCTTGTATGCCTCTGAGTGTTAAATGGGCAGGCAGTTTAAAGCGACCAGGAGGGAGGCGATCCAATTGGCAGTGCTTAAAGGGAATCGGAGCGCGTTCGTGGTTAAAAATTGAACTATTACGAAATGTCCATACTTCAGGAGGCATTTGCCAAGCGGAATGTTTGGAACAAATACCCACGTAACCCACAAGAGGACAGCGCCGTAAAGGGGCATTGAGAAGGCTGTGGTTGATGATAACGTGTATCTTGTACTTATTAGAACCTCCATTTTCTAATGGCTTCTGTTTATGCGCAATGCTGGAGCTGTTATTATAATAAACGGGTGTATAAATTAGCCTCTCCTTTGAACTAAATGGAATTTTATTTAGTATCTGTGTAAAGAGCTCGTCCACAACATTTGTAAAAGAATTCAAGTAAGAAAGAAAGTCACCTATAGTAGGATTCGATCGCCAGTCAACCGAGCGAGAGACCAACACTCTAGCACCGAGCCAAACATGCCCTTAAAACGTTGTTGTTATTAACTGAATTAGATACAATGTGTTTGCAAATAATGTCTTGAAATAAACAGTTTCTTCACTGCAGTGCATCTTCATTATAAATCATTTGATACAAAGTTTATATTAATCCTATCAGTAAGCAATATGGCATACAACAAAGGCTACTCAAATTACTGAAATATACGACAGGCACAAGAGGCCAGCTGCCATCTTGTCATGTGGCAGAGACGGCTCAGCTCTTTTAAGTCACTAATACAGTATAATATTGTAATATTAAATTATAATAAATAACTGATGACGTCCTTTGGGATAGCTTAAACCACTCTTGGCTCGCTAATCGGAATTGGTGGGTCCCATGTTATGGATTATAAAGTCTGCATAATGTACACGGCCGCCATCATGAAATGGTACGGCTGACGACCTTGCAGTTTGGGTATAAGACGCTCCCTATATGAAGGTATGTTGTTACCAAACTTGGTAGAGATCGGATGATTAGTTAAGTCCTTATTTGATTTTACGTTTTTAAACATTTGAGAGACCGCCATTCCAGTTTTGGTGAAGATGGCGGCGATATAAAACATGAAACTGAGGTGCCCTTTGCTAGTTCTACCTCTGTACCAAATTTCGTTCAATTCGGTATCACCGTGTTCGAATTGATGGGGGGGGGGGGGGGGGGCAGACATTCAGAGTACACATACACACAGTCACACAGCGTTTGGCCCTGTGTAGATCTCATAAGTCTAATTTCATTTTTTGCAGAAATCGAAAGTAGTCTAAAAATGCATGAGATTAATGACTACATTTGGATAAGTATATTAGCTAATCGCATTTGGTACATGAGAATAATTAAAACACATGAATAAGTGTATCAGTTAATCTCATTTAATACATAAGATTAATTATTACATTTGGATAAGTGTATTAGTTAAACTCATCTAATACATGAGAATAATTAAAGCAATTGGATAAGTGTTTTTGACAATCTCATTTAATACACGAGATTAATTAATACCCTTGGATAAGTGTAATAGTTATTGTCATTTAATATACGAGTTTAATTTATACACATAGATAAGTGATTCTCATGTAATGTATGTCTACCCCTTATTATTCCCGATTCCAACGGGATCGAGGATGAGATTCGATGAAAATATATGTGGCGGATGGTTTTTATTGTCGGTGCCCTTCCTCACGCCAACCTCATGAGAGAAGTTAATGAGAGATGAAATTAATGAAGATGAATTAAACTGGACAAGGATGTGGACGGAAGTGGTCGTGGACTCTCAGAAGGTACCGTCCTAGCTTTTACCTGGAGTTGAAAATTGGAAACCACGGAAAGCCATTTCAAGGACGGTCGACGGTGGGACTCGAAACCACGTCCATAGAGAACTTGGCCCCATGGGCTAGCGCTGCGAGTTAGGAAGTGTAGCTACCACTGTCGGTAGTTAATCTCATTTAATAAATGATATTAATTAAAACACTTGGATAAGTGTATTAATTAATGTCATTTGATAGACTAGATTAATTAATACACTTGGATAAGTGTATTAGTTAGACTCATTTAATCAGCTGTAGAGAATAAAACATCCTACACAATTCGGATTCAGTCGTGTTGACCGACTGAAGAGCATATACATTCTATTTTTCACGGATATCTTTGTTTGTAAGGCCTTCGCACAAAATTATGAAGCTGTTATTTCGTGAACAATTACATACCCCAAGTTGTGCACTCACCAAGACTGTAATGGTGAGCTGCAACAGGTTATCATGCAAATTGATCATACTCCTATGTACGCAAGGTTGATAACTAAGATGTCCCAATCCCCTAAAACGAATTAACCACAGCAAATTATCTATCTATATATATAAAGCCCAAAGTTAGTCTGTTTGGCTGTTTGTCTGTCTGTTATGTATACAAATCTACACCGTTTCACCGATCAGAACCAAAATTTGTTTACTTACCCTTTGGTACCCTGCGGGTAACCCTGTCAACTTTAAATTTCGGACAGACCACCCCATTCACTGCATTTAGGCCCTTTTGCACAAATCTACACCGTCTCACCGATCTGAACCAAAATTTGTATACTTACCCTATGGAGCCCTGTGAGTAACACTGTCCATTTTAAATTTTGGACAGACCACCCCATTCCCTGCATTTAGGCCCTTTGGTCCAAATCTACACCGTTTCACCGATCAGAACCAAAATTCGTATTCTCACCCTTTGGAACCCTGCGAGTAACAGTGTCCACTTAAAATTTCGGACAGACCACCCCATTCCCTGCATTTAGGCCCTTTGGCACTGTGGCCGTTTGACCGAAGTCCCACGTGCACACGAGTATGAATTTCAACATCCGCCGAGCCTAAGACTCGAAAAACAATCTCGGGGTCAAACTGAGTATAGCAAAACAAAATTTTTAATCAAAAATCAGCCGGACGGATATCGAAATTCACACTCCATAAAGGATGGAAGGCAGTGCAAATAATTTGTGAATAACACCAATCTCTTAAAATACCTCAGTTTAATTTAACTGTCTTCTGGTCCTATTAGAACACAATGATCCCCAAGGGAGAAATCAAAAATTCCAGACCTGAAAATAAAGACATCCTACGCTCCCCCTTGGGTCCCTTATCTACATACAAATTTTAGAACGCATAAAATAAAGTATTTCCAGCCTCTATCCAGCAGTAAATTCACTATTTTCAAAATATTAACTTGATGTCTGAGAAAATCATTAGTCCATCTCAGCATCTGCTTCAATTAATTATTTAAACTGTACAATTATCACTGATGTGCAGGAAAATATCAGTCCATCCTGACACCATGATTTTAATATTTACAAACGTATCACTTGAATCAAATTTTCCAGAATTGTTTCAACCTCTGCGGGGAAATTCACACGTCTGAAACTTATTTCAGGGAAGTCACATTCCCAAAACGGTGTGAAATCAAAAACATAAACACCATGACGGCATTTATCAAATTTAAACATTGACTGAACTTCCGACATTTTTCCACGATGTCACCAAAAATAAATGTTATTCACCAATTCACATATAATTTAAATCCTCTGATTTAATCGCTTCGATTTAACTTCTTTGATAATATGCATGTAATTCAATTTACTTATGTTAATCCATTCAATTTAATTCATTGTAAAAAAATATTATTTAGAATAATCCACACTGGTATTTTATGAAGATTAATGGATCCACAAATTCAACCAGCTATCAACTTAAAATTTTTAATACATCAACCAAACTCTAGACAAAATGCCTCTAATGCTGTCAATACGTTAAATAGGACACGGTAAGGCCTTCAGCAAAAACTAGGACGAGACATCAACTTATTCATATATAAACGACTACACCATGTGGGCGACTATACAACAGTCTAGGAATGTAGAATTTCACAAACGATCGGCCACTAGTTTCCCATATGAGCGACTACATTGTCCTCATTTTTAATCATATTTGAGCATGGAGCAATTATTTGACCCTCAAAACTCAACTTTATAAATATCCATTATTAATTCATATTTTATTTTCACTTAACATTTGACCATTATAATCTTATTAGCCTACTTTCGATTTTTGCAAAAAATGAAAGTGGACTTATGAGATCAACACAGGGCGAAAAAAGTGTGTCTGTCTGTGTGTACGTGTGTGTGAGTCTGTGTGTGTGTGTGTGTGTGTGTGAGTGTGTGGACTCTGAATGTCTGTCCCCCCCCCCTATCAATTCGAACACGGTGAACGCGAATTGAACGAAATTTGGTACAAAGGTAGCACTAGCAAAGAACACCTCAGTGTCATGTCTTATATCGCCGCCATCTTGACGGAAACGTAATGGCGGCCACACAAATATTCAAAGCGTAATTCGAATTACGACTAACCTAATCATCCGATCTCTACCAAATTTTGCAATAACATACCTTGATGGGAGGAGCATCCTTTGACCAAACTAATAGGTCATCAGCCTAATAGTTTGCGGATGGCGGCCATCTTTGTGTGAAAATGGATTCCCCCTATTAATTCGAACACGGTGAAACCGAATGGAACGAAATTTAGTACAGAGGTAGCACTAGCAATGGGCACCTCAGTGTCATGAATTATATCACCGCCATCTTGACAGAAATGTAATGCCGGCCACACAAATGTTCAAAGCTTAAATCAAATTACGACTAACAAAATCATCCGATCTCTACCAAATTTTGCAACAACATACCTTTATGGAGGGAGCATCCTTTGACCAATCTAATAGGTCATTAGCCTAATAGTATGCGGATGGCGGCCATCTTTGTGTCAAAATGGATTCCCCCTATTAATTCGAACACAGTGAAACCGAATGGAACGAGAATTGGTACAGAGGTAGCACTAGCAAAGGGCACCTCAGCGTCATGTTTTATATCGACGCCATCTTGACGGAAACGTAATGGCGGCCACATAAATGGTAAGCTTAAATCAAATTACGATTAACCTAATCATCCGATCTCTACCAAATTTTGCAACAACATACCATTATGGAGGGAGCATCCTTTGACCAATCTAATAGGTTATTAGCCTAATATTTTGCGTATGGCAGCCATCTTTGTGTGAAAATCGATTCCCCCTATCAATTCGAAAACGGTGAAACCCAATGCAACGAAATTTGGTACAGAGGTAGCACTAGCAAAGGGCACCTGAGTGTCATGTTTTATATCACCGCCATCTTGACGGAAACGTAATCGCGGCCACCCAAATGTTAAAAGCTAGAATGTAATTACGACCAACCTAATAATCTAGTCTCTACCAAATTTTGCAACAACATATCTTTATGTGGGAATGATATTCTTACCAAACTGCAAGATCATCAGCCCAATAGTTTGCAGATGGTGGCCAAGTATGTGTGAAAATCGATTCCCCCTATCAATTCAAACACGGTGAAACCGAATTGAACGAAATTTGGTACAGAGGTAGCACTAGCAAAGGGCACCATAGTGTCATGTTTTATATCACCGCCATCTTGACGGAAACGGAATGACGGCCACCCAAAGGTTAAAAGCCTAAATCTAATTACGACCATCCTAATAATTTGATCTCTACCAGATTTTGCAACAACATGCCTTTTTGAGGAAAGCATCTTATGACTGACTACAAGGTCATCAGCCCAATAGTTTACAAATAGCGGCCATGTATGTGTGCAAATCCATTCCCCATATCAATTCAAACACGGTGAAACCGAATTGAATGAAAGATCACTAGCAAAGCGCACCTCATATTCATGTTTAATATCCCTATAGCACGTTGTATTTCAACAAGCTACTACAACCAACATTCAATTATACTCCTTGAAAAGGACAAGGAGTTATAACAATACCCATGCATTTAGGAGAAAGTAGGCTATATGTTCTTTACTGAACATTTTGTTTTTATAATGACCCCTCAGCTACACAGGCTGGGTTCAATGGCTTCTAAGCAACCAACACATGGGATCATTCTCTCCCTCACAAAATTTAAATATCTCGGCCTTTCGCATAGGTGTAATAAACTTTTATTGTCTGCCCCAACACACTTCGGTTAAACTGTCGCATAATTCCAATACATAGTTCCTCATTTTATACAAAATTCGTATATGAATGACCTTCCGCTCCCGATATCAAAGATCACGCTTTCGGCATGTCCCTCCATTCAAAATCAACTCCCATATTATCAACTACGATCCATTATTCCTCCAATTATTAACCGCTATTTTTACCAGGAATTATTATTATTATTATTATTATTGGAAAATGTTCCAAACAATATAATCATTTACATATTATTATTATCATTATGGCTTGACTATCAGTCATACAGCCTTCCGATATAATATTTCAACTTCATTTACAACGAGAAAATATTTTACATTTATTTTAAATTCAAATATAAAAATTTATAAATTCACAGAAAATTTCGAAGTATTATTCCCAATGAATAATATTTAAACGTAATGTGGCTATCCACATTCCTCGTCTATCCACATATTCAAAAGAGAAACTACTAACAACGTCGAGAAAATATTATAAACAAATTAATTTAATTATAAACCATTTAATTTTGAACAAATCCAAATATAATTTCAAAGTTCCCTAACATAAGGTTTAGGCGTGGAATGGTGTAAAATATCTTCCACACAATAGTCTACTGCTATATCGAAGCTTATCAGGTTGACATCCCAAAGGCACTAGATATCCATCAAAGAGTTCCATTCGAAATAAATTGGCTGATAAATCTTCAAATGTACTGTCACGTCTTGAAATAAAAATCCAGAAGCAGAAATCTACTTAGCAGACAGTATAGTCGAAATTGAGAATGCAATACACTAGCTACTTAATAATAAAGTTGGCTTACATCGTGAAGATCTTGTATGAAGAGTCCTTCTGAAGTAGATTCCATGTAGGCCGGCTGGCACACGTTCTTTCCAGTGAACAGATGTTCCGAGCCCCTACTCGCCTATACTCCATTATTCCGGAAGATGTTCCCAAAAATCCCATGACATCTCACCTCCAGCTCTTTTAATTCTTCATGGTAACCTTGCGCCTTGGCTCCTTCAACTCCAATATCTTCTGATCCAAACGACGGATTCTCTTGATCTCTTCGGTATTTTTCCCAGTAATGAATACTGCATGTTCCCCCGATGTTTTGGTGGTTCAACCTCTTCACATAGAAACTCGTAAATATACCGTATGAGATCTCTCATATCGAAGCTCTCTCCATCTAGTGTAAATTTGATGAAACGAAATACCTCAGGTCCGCGCGTTCTTCAAACAGGTGGTTCCTCTAAGAAAAACAATCTGTGGCCCTCATCTAAATGGTCACATCTACCCCTCACGCAGATAAAAATAAAAATGAACACATTTTTATTTTTCCTTCCAATCATTGTTTTTCTGACTTCATACTCTAGCTCTTGAATGATAACTCTTGATACTAGCAGCATTAAATGTTCCCACAGCGTTTCCAGTTCCAATGTCAGTGATTCTATAACGTCCGTTATCTAGGCTCTGTGATATTCTAAAAGGTCCATGGTACAGGCTTGCGAACTTTGAGTACACTCTTTTTCCCACATCTGGTGGTGTCGGCTTACGAATTAGGACTAGTGTTCCTTTTCTCAAAGGTTCCCTAAATTTCTTCCCTCGCACTCTTCTATTCCTTTTTTCAGCGTGGCTTCGCGAGTTCTCTAGGGCTCTATCTTCTCTTCCTCTTCGGTTCGGCTCTATTTCCGGTGGTATAGAAACCAATCTATCCCATGGGCGTTCTGGTTTTCTTCCATGATGTAACGTAATGGGTAACTGCCCTGTACTCTCGAGTATCGTGGAATTTATGGTTTGTGCTGCGATGGGAATCACGTCCATCCATCTCCAATGTTTGGTTGAACAATATAATCGACAAAACTTAGATATCTCTGCCATAATTATCTCAGCAGGGTTAATTTCTGGATGCCTCACGGAACATAACACTTGACGAATACCCAAAGCTCTCATGGCGTTCCTAAACTCTGCCGAAGTGAACTGCGAACCATGATCCGAAAGATTAAACTCACGTTTTCCAGCCTCTGGTATGACGCCTTCACGAATCCTCTTCAAAATATATTTAGAGTTGGCCTTTTGAATGGGATGTAGCATAGTGTATTTGCTAAATATATCCACCGTAACCAGGATGTATCTGTTTCCACGTTTCGACTTGGGTAAAGGCCCAAAAATGTCGATAGCAAACATCTCACAGGGTTTAGACGGAATTATGGGTCTCGGTGCCTCTCTTAACAAGTGAGAATTATGTTTGTTTCTTTGGCACAAGTCACACGTCCTCAAAGTATCCCCAACCGTCCTTCTTAAATGCTCCCATGTAAACTTCTCTTGGATTAAATGGAGGGTTTTGTCGACACCAGCGTGACCCACAATACGATGAGCCAACCAAATTATAGCTGTCTGTAACCTTGTTGGTACGGCAATCCGCAATTAGGTATGTTCAGGATCTAAGAATTTGTATATGATGCCGTTTGCTAAAACATATTCCCTCGTCACTTTTTCCATGAGTGGATAATTTACATCAGCAGGATCCATATCCCTGTGAAGAAATCGATAAACGTTTCTTGATGGTTCATAACGTTTCTGGGATTGTGACAAATTTACTAATTTTCTTAAAGTCTCTTCGTCTTCTTGCATCAATCTTACAATCAAAACCCGAAATGTTGGTTCAACTACTCGACTCAATAGGTCAGCTCCCACATTTGACTTCCCAGATCGATGTTCTATCGTCAGATTGAATTGTTGAACGAATAACGCCCATCTCGTTATCCTCTCACTAGCGAAATTAGTTTTGAGTATCAACTCCAAAGCATGGTGATCAGTTCTAACTATCACTGAGTGTCCTTTTAGCAACTTCTTCCAAGACTCCAAGAATTGTCGCTAACGCCTCCAGCTCTGTGGTATAATAATTCCTTTCTGATGGTTTTAGTTTTCTGCTAATAAAAGCGATATAATGGCGAGTATTATCATCATCTTCTTGTAGCAATATGGCACCTACTCTAACCGTTGACGCATCCAATTCTATAATGAAGTATTTTGAAAATCGGGATATTCAAGTTTAATACTGGTCATTAACAATGCCTTCGCTTCACTAAAAGATTTATCGCAAGTGTCATCTCACTTCCACTTATTATCATTTTTAGTAAATTCTGTAACGGTGCTACAACGTCGGTGTATCGGTGACAATGCCCCGCAAAGAATTGACATGTCCCTAGGAGTTGACGAACTTGCTTCACTCTGGTAGGATTGGGGAAATTAGCAATGGCTTCTATCTTTTGCTCATTTGGTTTATAGCCTTGACCATCCAATTCATGTCCCAAAAACTTGATCTTTGACTTGAAGAATTGACATTTCTTAAGGTTGACCTTGAAGTTAGACTTCCTCAAATCCAGGAACAGTTTTCTCAAATGCACCAGGTGTTGCTCCTCCGTCTCCGATGCTACCAAGATGTCGTCAATGTAACAGATAACTATGTCTTTTACTTCCTGACTCAGATTTTTGTCTAAGGCTCGAATGAGTACGGATCCAGATGTTTTCATACCGAAAGGAAGTCTTTTAAAGACATAAGTCTGCCTCTCAAACATAAATCCAGTATATTTATGCGAATTCTTACTAAGTTTGATGTGGTGTTACGAAGTAGTCAGATCAATTGTGGAAAACCACTTCTTCCCCTTACATTTTCTTAATAGTTCTCTTATAACAGGAGGTCTATCATATTCGGGCAACAATTTCGCATTTAAAGACCTGGCATCAAGGCATATCCTCAAGTTTCCATCAGGCTTTGGTACCACAGCCAACGGATTTACATATGATGTTGCATATTTTTCAATGATATTATCTTGCTCAAGACCCTGAATCATTTCTTTGACTTTGCTCCGATATTTTTCAGCAATAGGGTATAACTTTGCTTGGTAAGGAGTACCGTCACACACCTGAATATCATATTCGAAATCTCAAATCTCCCCTGGCTTAGTATAGAAAATGTCATCAAACTCCAATAAAAGACTACTCATCTCGGTAGGATGAACGGTTTCTTCTACAATCTCACAAGATGTCTCAAAATTCTCGAAAACATTCGTCCACCTAATCTCTCCCTCGGTGCATTTCTCTTCCTCCTCAAAAGGAACGTCTTCCGCATGATGAAACTTGATGGTGTCTGACTCCATATCAATGACAGCTCGATATTTCTTTATGAAATCGGTCCCCAATGTCATATCATGAGCTATATCTCGCATGACGACAAATACGTGCTCGAATATACTTTCACCAATTTTCAAACTCTGGATACAACTGTGTCCTTCATGTCTTGATTTTATTTGGAATTATTTCCTGGATTTTGATTCTAGAAACTGGCATCTCCTGTAACTCCTCTGTTAATTTCCAAGTGGCATACATTCTCTCACTTACCAGGCATAGCATGGCTCCCGTATCGATCAATGTGTGAATCGGTTTACCAAAAACCTCGCAAATTATAATCGGCAATCTTGTTCTTGGCTCACTCTCTATCCTTTCATTTTCCTCTGTGATTAAGTCTTCATCTTCCGCCTGCAATTTCACAATTCTGGATATGTGTCCAGTGATACTCATTCCTGGTGATTGTTTTGATTTACAATCGTTTCTTTTCCCTTTTGGATCTGTCGACCCGCTTATCCCTGATGAACCAATTTGAGCGTTGGTATCTCTATGCTCCTGCAAATACCTCTCACTCTCTTCGTGCCTTTGCTCTATATTTTGTCTTTGCTGCTTCGCAAATTCTTCGTTTCCTTGACTTTCCTCTCTCCTATCTTGAAATGGTCTATTCCAATTCCTACCTCTTCCCCAATTGTTCCACCGGTTATTATATCTTCCCCTTCCTCCGCACTGTTGTCTGTTCCAATTTCTTCTCTCCCCCGATGCCTGTTCTTCCCTGCTTGGTTCTGGTGTTGTCTGACATGCCTATCTGTTACCACAGCGTACACGGCTTTATTATCTTGCTTCGTATTCCTCTGGTGGAAAAACTGCGCGTTTGAGTGATCAAGACGTTGGAGTACCTCGTCGAACTCCTCCATATTTCCTACTCCTGCAGCTATAAGTTTCCTCTGTACCTCTATTGGAAACTGACGAATCAATGCCGTGATCAGTTCATAATCTGAAATGGGTGGATCTAAACATTGCAGTTATGCCTACTGTCCCGTGAAATAATTAGAATATTTTGTCGGTAGTGAATTAGAATACCTCTTGACATACAATTCCAATCTAATGTGTTGTTGCGTCTCCGGCGACCAAAATTTCTTTAATAGACCCTGAGCAAACTCCTCGTACGTTCTCATACTACATCGAAAAGCTCTAAACCAGCCAAGGGCAGGACCGTCTAAAAACTTGCTGATTACCCTTATCTCACTTTCCCTTGATATCTTAGCATCTTTCATACAGTCTTTGACTTCGCGGAGAAATTCTACAGGCGACACCACTCCCGCGCCTGTAAATTTATTGGGCTTGTCCTCAGTGCTCTTTATAACAGTGATACGTGTAGAAGTATAAACATTAGAAACTTCCCCCGTTTGTCCTATCTCCGGCGATTTGTCCTGAATTCTCATGGTATCGTCTATCACTTCAACTGAACTTTTCTCTGTTATTGACTTATATTTCACAAATTCTTGTCCTAAATCTTCAACGACCTTCTTCATGTTCTCTACTTCACTCTTACTAGCACTTTCCGTCCCTTCTTTACCATTTTCCCTTAATTCTTCCATCAGCGTTTCATGACGTTTATTGGAATTAGTTAATTGACTCTGTAATTAATTGATATTATCTTGTACTGATTTGATATCCCCAGTAATCACTTTGATTTCAGATGAAAAGTCAGTCCTCACATCCTGAACTTCCTGATGAGTGTCCTGTATTAATTGTTCCTTAATGTCTTTAACTACAGTTTCCTTCACGCTATCCTGCAAATCCTTAACCACCCCTTCTATTAACTCACCCACGAGGATGTCATGAAAATCCTTCTTAACTCTTTCAATGACTTGCGCAGCATTTGTATTGCATTCCTTCAAAACATTTATTTCAAGTTTTGCAAGATCATCTGCGGTCTTCCTAGCATTAGTCTCTAATTTATCCTCAAGTGATCGCACAGCCTTCTGAATCTCGTTTTTATGTGTTCCTAAATCATCCTTCATTAACTTCCGACTATCTTGAAGTCTTTCTCTCATATACCCATAGTTCGTAAGCAAATTGTCTTTTATATTCTTTCCGTTTTCAACTATCCGTGCTACCAAACTCAGAAAATTTTCTTGCGTTTTCCTAGCATTATCCTTAATCTCCGTTTCAAGACCAACGACTCTATCTTCTATTTTAGCATCTATCGATAGTGACATTCTAGGCTCTAATGCTTCGATATTCAGCACCATTCTTTCCTCTAACGACCCTATTTTCTTAGACATATCGGACTTAAGGAAACTTGAATTTTCTGTGATTTTATTGGACATTTCAGTTTTGAGAGATTCAGAATTCTCTTTAATTTGATTTGAAATTTCAATTTTAAGAGAAGCAGAATTCTATTCCATTTGATTAGAAATATCAGTTTTAAGAGAAACAGAATTCTCGTTCATTTGATTAGAAATTTCAGTTTTAAGAGAAACAGAATTCTCTGCCATTTTCCTTCCCAAGTCCTCCAACATCTTCTTCAAGTCCTCCATCACAACACAAAAAATTCGAATGGGGTAAGATGCCATTCGATGTCCAGGAACATACATCTAAATCACTAGTGTACTGATTCTGCAATTTCAACCTTAAACTGAGATTTACCCTAATCAAAATATTAAGCTTTAAATTTACTTTTACATTTGCTCAAAAGGAACAACAACAAAATCAACAACTTCAAAGGCAAAACTATGAAATTGTGTATTCACCCATTATTGCATCCTATCAACAACTCCCACTTCCGATCCTGATCCAAATTCAAAATCCAAATCAAGAATGAAAATCGAAATCGAACAACCACCAAACTACAAAACTCGAAAGCCTCATGTTGCTTGCGCCATATTACCTCTCCTCTATGTGACCGTTTGACCTAAGTCCCACGTGCACACGAGTATGAATTTCAACATCCACCGAGCCTAAGACTCGAAAAACAATCTCGGGGTCAAACTGAGTATAGCAAAACAATTTAAAAAAAAAATCAGCCGGACGGATATTGAAATTCACACTCCATAAAGGATGGAAGGCAGTGCAAATAATTTGTGAATAACACCAATTTCTTAAAATACCTCAGTTTAATTTATCTGTCTGCTGGTCCTATTAGAATACAATGATCCCCAAGGGAGAAATCAAAAATTCCAGACCTGAAAATAAGGACATCCTACGCTCCCCCTTGGGTCCCTTATCTACATACAAATTTTAGAACGCATAAAATAAAGTATTTCCAGGCTCTATCCAACAGTAAATTCACTATTTTCAAAATATTAACTTGATGTCTGAGAAAATCATTAGTCCATCCCAGCATCTGCTTCAATTAATTATTTAAACTGTACAATTATCATTGATGTGCAGGAAAATATCATTCATCCCGACAGCATGATTTTAATATTTACAAAAGTATCACTTGAATCAAACCTTCCAGAATTGTTTCAACCTCTGCGGGGAAATTCACACGTCTTAAACTTATTTCAGGGAAGTCACATTCCCAAAACGGTGAGAAATCAAAAACATAAAACCCATGACGGCATTTATCAAATTTAAACATTGACTGAACTTCCGACATTTATTCACGATGCCACCAAAAATAAATGTTATTCACCAATTCACATATAATTTAAATCCTCTGATTTAATCGCTTTGATATAACTTCTTTGATAATATGCATGTAATTCAATTTATTTATGTTAATCCATTCAATAATTCATTGTAAAAAAATATTATTTAGAATAATCCACACTGGTATCTTATGAAGATTAATGGATCCACAAATTCAACCAGCTATCAACTTAAAATTTTTAATACATCAACCAAACTCTAGAAAAAATGCCTCTAATGCTGTCAATACGTTAAATAGGACACGGTAAGGCCTTCAGCAAAAACTAGGACGAGACATCAACTTATTCATATATAAACGACTACACCATGTGGGCGACTATACAACAGCCTAGGAATGTAGAATTTCACAAACGATCGGCCACTAGTTTCCCATATGAGCGACTACATTGTCCTCATTTTTAATCATATTTGAGCATGGAGCAATTATTTGACCCTCAAAACTCAACTTTATAAACATCCATTATTAATGCATATTTTATTTTCACTTAACATTTGACTATTATAATCTTATTTTTATAATGACCCCTCAGCTACGCAGGCTGAGTTCAATGGCTTCTAAGCAACCAACAAATGGGATCATGCTCTCCCTCACAAAATTTAAATATCTCGGCCTTTCGCATAGGTGTAATAAACTTTTAATGTCTGCCCCAACTCACTTCTGTTAAACTGTCGCATAATTCCAATACATAGTTCCTCATTTTATACAAAATTCGTATATAAATGAACCTTCCGCTCCCAATATCAAAGATCACGCTTTCGGCATGTCCCTCCATTCAAAATCAACTCCCATATTATGAACTACGATCCATTATTCCTCCAATTATTAACCGCTATTTTACCAGGAATTATTATTATTATTATTGGAAAATGTTCCAAACAGTATAATCATTCACATATTCTTATCATTATGGCTTGACTATCAGTCATACAGCCTTCCGATATCATATTTCAACTTCATTTACAAAGAGAAAATATTTTACATTTATTTTAAATTCAAATATAAAAATTTATAAATTCACAGAAAATTTCGAACTATTATTCCCAATGAATAATATTTAAACGTAATGTGGCTATCCACATTCCTCATCTATCCACATATTCAAAAGAGAAACTACTAACAAAGTCGAGAAAATATTATAACAAATTAATTTAATTATAAACCATTTAATTTTGAACAAATCCAAATATTATTGCAAAGTTCCCTAACACAAGGTTTAGGCGTGGAATGGTGTAAAATATCTTCCACACAATAGTCTACTGCTATATCGAAGCTTATCAGGTTGACATCCCAAACGCACTAGATTTCCATCAAAGAGATCCATTCGAAATAAATAGCAGATAAATCTTCAAATGTACTATCACGTCTTGAAATAAAAATCCAGAAGCAGAGATCTACTTAGCAGACAGTATAGTCGAAATTGAGAATGCAATACACTAGCTACTTAATAATAAAGTTGGCTTACATCGTGAAGATCTTGTATGAAGAGTCCTTCTGACGTAGATTCCATGTAGGCTGGCTGGCACACGTTCTTTCCAGTGAACAGATGTTCCGAGCCCCTACTCGCCTATACTCCATTATTCCGGAAGATGTTCCCAAAATCCCATGACATCTCACCTCCAGCTCTTTTAATACTTCATGGTAACGGTCCGATCTACCATTTTCAAACCACTATGATGCATGTCTGGCAACATAATGTTATAAATATTCGAGTCCCAAACTAACACTTGCAGCTTTGTGCCACAGAAAACCTCCTAACTCGACTGGTTCACTTCCCGTTCTAGAATATCAACACCGGGTCCGAAATCATTTGTCAACCTATACAGTTTTTTCGATCCTCGCGTACTGTATTTGCTTATGGCCTTGATGTTTGAAACGATACACTGACAATCTTAAGAGTGGTTTACGTATTATGCTAGTACCATTTCTAGTTTCTAGGCTAGATTCCCTAGATGAGTAAGGAATTCCCCAACAATTTGCACACACCAAAGCAATGGTTTGCCCATCTAGCCTATTTATGATATATGGATTTTAAAGCCCACATCATATACGTTGATTGCCTTCCAACTCTTTTTAGATTGGTATCTTCAAACTCAAATATCTGCCAAGCACGTGGACCTTGAGCGCGCGGTGTTAGTAGACATTCAGCACAGCCTCACCGCCTCACCTGTTGCGTGCAGCCTACTTCCGTCAGCCACTCCGAAGCGAAACATAAACCTTGCGCCTTGGCTTCTTCAACTCCAATATCTTCTGATCCAAACGACGGATTCTCTTGATCTCTTCGGTATTTTTCCCAGTAATGAGTACTGCATGTTCCCCTGATGTTTTGGTGCTTCAACCTCTTCACATAGAAACTCGTAAATATACCATATGAGATCTCTCATATCGAAGCTCTCTCCATCTAGTGTAAACTTGATGAAACGAAATACCTCAGGTCCGCGCGTTCTTCAAACAGGTGGTTCCTCTAAGAAAAACAATCAGTGGCCCTCATCTAAATGGTCACAGCACAAATCCACACCGTTTCACCGATCTGAACCAAAATTTGTATACTTACCCTTTGGAACCCTGCAGGTAACCCTGTCCACTTGAAATTTTGGACAGACCACCCCATTCCCTGCATTTAGGCCCTTTTGCACAAATCTACACCGTTTCACCGATCTGAACCAAAATTTGTATACTTACCCTTTGGAACCCTGCGAGTAACACTGTCCACTTAGAATTTTGGACAGACCTCCCCATTCCCTGGCATTTAGGCCCTTTGGCACAAATCTACACCGTTTCACCGATCAGAACAAAATGTGTCTTCTTACCCTTCGGAAACCTGCGAGTAACACCGTCTGCTTGAAATTAAGGACAGACCATTCCATTCCCTGCATTGAGGCCCTTTGGCCCAAATCTGCACCATTTCACCGATCTCAACCAAAATTTTTATATTTACCCTTTGGAACACTGCGACTAGCACTGTCTGCTTGAAATTTCGGAGAAGCTACTCCAGCCCCTTCATCTAGGCCCTTTCGCACAAATCTCCACCGTTTCACCGACTGAACTAAATTTTACATACTGCCGTTTGGAACCCGATGAGTAACACTGTCCACTTGAAATTTCTGACATACCACTCCATTCCCTGCATTTAGCTCAGGAATCCCTCGGGGTTGCCTGCTTCCTAACTCACCAGCCATGAGCCCTTGAGGGTGTACCAGAAGTGGTGGGGCTACACACACCCTGCCTCTTTGAGGGCCTTGAGCAGAAGACCGGAGATATTATGAAAAGGAAAATAAGGCAGACCCCTCGAAGAATGAGGGTATCAGGAAAGATGAGACAAGGGTCAATTTTGTCGGGAAATTGAAAGACTCCCTAGCCCTTGGATACCCTAATACAGTCGGGGTCGGAAGAGAACAAGAATTGACCAAGGGTGGCCGACAGGAAAGAGAACTGAAAGGAGCCCTGCACCAAGAAGTAGAAGCGATGCCAGACTCAGCTGGGGTCCCGTGGTCGCCAACCCAGGTCCCACAAGTTGTGAGAACATGGGGGGAGGCAGTTTTGAGAATATCTTGCTGATTCATCGCGAGGTGACATGAGAGGACTTTCCAGAGCCCGCCGTGTTATCTGCTGTCTATGCTGATGCCAGCACAGGGCCGTTGCTCAAGCCACTGTGGTGTTGCGAAAGAGTGAGTGATTCCTCGGCCAATCTAAATAGGACGGGGAACCCCAAACGTGTGTCATCATAATTGGTCATCATCTGCGATCATCTCAGGTTCGAGCAGCTTGGACCCATATTCTTTGCCGAGCAGTACGCCATAAGCACTTTCACTAGACGCATCGAGTACAGGCCTAAGCCAGAAAATAAGGTTGAGACTATTATCATCATTAGTGCAAATGACCTAGACGTTACGCGCATCATACCACTAATCACCGCCGCATAAAGTCTTTCTCGACTGTGATTTTTAAAATATTTTTATTACAGTACATTGTTTACATTTTAAGTTGAAGTGTCAATTCAATACCGGTAGTAGTTTCCCTTATCATCCTCATCATAAGGGCAAATGACCTAGATGTTATGCCCATTACACCATTAATCACCACACACAATAAGTATTCCTCGCCTGCGAATTTTGAAATATGTATTTCTATTACGGTAGTTTGTAAGTTTGACGTGTCAATTCAACAGTAGTTTTCATTATCATCCTCATCAAAAGGGCAAATGACCTACATATTACGCCCTCATTTTCTTTCGGGGCAAATTACCTTAAATTAAAGTCCATTATATTTCTAAGGAGACTTTGAGACATTCTTCTTATTCCACCGGGTGAAGCCGGGTACTACCGCTAGTTACATATACAAATACAGCCTTAGGCCTGATTCTGTTCTAATCAAAAAAATCACTTTTCAGTCGGTCAACACATTACTGTTCCGACTAAATTGACCGCGGTTAACAATTATTTACCGTACTTACTAACCTGAAAAAAAAAACATGGATTAATTATACTTTTCAATTCACTTTTATAATTAAATAGCTGTAGTACCCGGCTTCGCCCGGTGGAATGATGATAATATCTCAGTCTCCTTAACACTCAACGTGATAAATTATATTTATATATGAAGACGACTACTACTGAACGGGTATATAAAACTTACAAACTAATGGAAATACATATTTTAACAAGAAGTTCCGTGACAAACTAAAGAGCCTACTTTTCTTAAAATTTAGAATTCATGCCAACGATTAATCTATATGGACCTAGGCTATCTAGAATAATGACGAAATAAAGTTGGTAATATAGAAATTTCTAATTAGTTCGAAATATACCTGGCATTATGTAGCCTGATAGAGACTACAGTTGGCAGTCCTGGTGACTGAATATAGGCTATTCTTAGTTCCATCTCTTAAGGTATAGAATACAAAATTTGGTTGAAGTCCAATGGATAGCATGGACTTTACATGCAGTTGAACATTGAACTTAATGCAGCGTGCGTAAAATGATGTTGGCAACAATGTCATGCATGTGTTGGTCAGAAATCATTTGAAATATTATCATCTATTGTTGTGTCAATTTTGGATGAAATCCATTTGTTAGTATAGTAGTTACTGGTATTTTAAAATTGGACCTATCAGCAGGCTCAGAATGATGTTGGTAGCACTGACGTACATTAGTTGCTCCAAATTAATCTAGAATGGCAGGTACTATACGTGCGCAAAGATTAGACCTGTTGGCTTGCATACTTTCTGATAGCCTATATTGATATTAGGGTAAAAAAATATAAACAGCATTTATTAACAGTTGGCAGCCCTGATTGCTCTTAACAATACGCATAGTCATGTATGTTATGGTACAGAAAGCACATACGAAATTTGGTTGAAATCCAATTGACAGTATAGAAGTAACATGTATTTAAAAGTTGGTCCTATCTGCAGGATTAGAATCATGTTGGTAGCACTGACATACATTAGTTGCTCCAAATTAATCTAGAAAGTCAGGCACTATACGTGTGCGAAGGTTAAGGCTGTTAGCTCGCATACTTTCTTATATATTGGTATTTGGATAAAAAATAGAGAGAGCATTTATTGACAGTTGGCAGCCCTGGTGGCTCTTAAGAAAACTCTCAGTCATATCAGTTTATGTACACATAGTACATACGAAATTTGGTTGAAATCCAATAGATAGTGTAGGAGTTATATGAACTTAAACATTGGACTTATCAGTAGGCTTAGAATCATTTTGGCAACACTGTCATGTATGGCCTCCTGAAAATTAAACTGAAGTATTATTATCTACATATGTGCCAATTTTGGAATAGTTCCCATGTATATATTCCAAGATTTCCAACATGGAGCAGAAATTTCAATTATGATTTTTCAGCAGTTGGTAGCACTGACATCATTTTCAACTATGACGTTGAGATGTCCCGGTATAGATCTATATTCATACCAAATTTGGTTTCGATTGCTGGAGCCGTTTAGGAGTTGATAGGGGGTACACACACACAGACAGACAGACAGAAGGACAGACAGACATTTTCCCGGATCGATCTCATAAGACTACTTTTTCCTCATTTTTGCAAAATGTGAAAAGTAGGCTAAAAATCACAGGCTAGGTAGACTGTGGTGTTGCTTAGTAGTATAATGGACGTAACATCTAGGTCATTTGCCCGTTTGATGAGGATGATAATGAAGACGACTACTACTGGACGGGTATATCAAACTTACAATCAAATGGAAGTACACATTTTAAAAATCACAGGCGATGAAAACTGTGGCGTTGCTTAGTAGTATAATGGAGGTAACATCTAGGTCATTTGCCCTTTTGATGAGGATGATAATGAAAACTACTGTTGAATTGACACGACAGACTTACAGACTACCGTAATAGAAATATTTCAAAATTCACAGGCGATGAAGACGTATTGTGTGTGGTGATTAGTGGTATAATGGGCGTAACATCTCGGTCATTTGCCCTTATGATGATGATAATAATAAGGTAATGAAAAATGACTACTAAACAAACATGGTGTAATTTTAAATCTGATATAGGTAATTCAGATTTCTACCTTTGATGTCTTCCAAAGTCTGAACCTTATTTTCTCGAAGCGTCTAGTGAAAGAGCTTATGAAGTACTGCTCGGGTCCAAGCTGCACGAACCTGAGAATATCGCAGTTTATGACGATATATGATGACCGACGTTCGGGGGGTTCCCGGTCCTATACATTGGCCGGTGAATCACTCACTCTTTCGAAACACTACATTGGTTTGAGCAAAGGCCCCGAATGAACATCAGCATAGTCAGCAATACCAGGTAACACGGCGGCCCCGGACAGTCCTCTCATGTCACCTCGCAATGAATCAGCAAGCTATTCTCACACCTGCCCCCTCCTCCAACCCTCCACCCACCAGGATCTCACAACTTGTGGGACGTGGGTTTGCGACCACGGGACCTCAGCTGAGTCCAGCATTGCTTCTACTTACTGGTGCCGGGCTCCATTCAGTTCTCTTTCCAGTCAGCCTCCCTTGGTCAAACTCTTGTTCTCTTCCGACCCCGATGGTATCAGGGTATCCGAGGCCTATTGACTCTTTCACTATCCCGCCTTAATTGGCCCTTGTCAAATCATTCCTGATAGCCTCATTCTTCGAGGTGTCAGCCTTCTTTTAGGTAGATTTCATTAGAAAGCTAACTATTGCAATGGGTCCCATGTTTCGACTTCCGGAAAATTTCTACATATCTTCGCGTTTCACATCCCCCAGACCCCAAAACCACCGTCAGTTCAAAAGTTTATATATAATTTATGTATGTACATATATATATATATATCAGTTTCTTGTGGACACGATAACTGCCGTAATTTTGCACCAATCACTTTGAATTTTTTACCGAATATGTATACCTATAAAATCTCGGTCGAGTTCGTTACTGGGCTAAATCGTTTGAAGGGGGTGAAAATGGGGGGCTTTTTTCGAAAAAGTGAAATATTGCTATAACTCTCATAATATGTGAAATATCGAATCCGTTCAACGTTCATACTATGTGTCTGATAAAGCCCAAAAATTTATGTTTGAAGAGTTTTTTATAGCACCAACCATTGACCAAAGGGGTGGGAAAAAGTGGGCTTTTCGGGAAACATTAATCATATCTCTCTTAATAGGCACAATATCAAAACCGTACAAAATGGACAATATTCCCCTAATAATTACCTAAAACTTTTGTCGGAAAGAATTTTTGATATGACCCACCATTACGCCAAGGGATGAGAAAAATGATTTCGGAATTATAAGAAAATGCCAACAGCTATCAGTGGTTGCCATGGCAACACTACTAAATTGATGAGGGATGAGCCATCAGACGTTGCCATGACAACGCACTTGCACGAGATCAGATTCAGTATTTCCATCTGAATAAGTGGGAAGCGGCTTCGGTGAGGTAATTGGTAGCATGCTGAATACCTATGCCCAAGGTCGCGGTTTCAAAGCCGGCCGAAGTCGTCGGATTTTCTAAGAGCGCTAAAATCCCTCAGTATGCTTTCCTTTGGAGGGGAAGTTCCAACGTTCGTTGCAAGTTGCTGGTTGGGGTGGCATCTAGTAGCCATGTTCAAAGCTAGGTGTCGTTGACGGTAGTACCTGGTAGCAACATTAGGAACTACTGCTTGAAATTGACCGTCTGCAGTCCTTACCTGAATTAAGACTAATACAGCCATTACAATTCACATCGTTTATCAGACAGATTCTACACTCACTCAAAGTACACGGGGTTAGATGACCGCGTTGTCGCAGCCCCTAAACTGAGGATCCAACCAGAGGTAGATTTCATTAGAAAGCTAGCTATTGCAATGGGTACCATGTTTCGACTTCCGGAAAATTTCGGCATATCTTCGCGTTTCACATCCCCCAGACCCCAAAACCACCGTCAATTCAAAAGTTTATATATATATATATATGTATATCAGTTTCTTGTGGACACGATAACTGCCGTAATTTTGCACCAATCACTTTGAATTTTTACCGAATATGTATACCTATAAAATCTCGGTCGAGTTCGTTACTTGGCAAAATCGGTCGAAGGGGGTGAAAATGGGGGGCTTTTTTTTCGAAAAAGTGAAATATTGCTATAACTCTCTTAATATGTGAAATATCGAATCCGTTCAACGTTCATACTATGTGTCGGATAAAGCCCAAACATTTATATTTGAAGAGTTTCTTTATAGCACCAACCATTGACCAAAGGGGTGGGAAAAAGTGGGTTTTTCGGGAAACATTAATCATATATCTCTTAATAGGCACAATATCAAAACCGTACAAAATGGACAATATTCCCCTAATAATTACCTAAAACTTTTGTCTGAAAGAATTTTTGATATGACCCAACATTATGCCAAGGGATGAGAAAAATGATTTCGGAATTATTAGAAAATGCCAAGAGCTATCAGTGGTTGCCGTGGCAACACTACTAAATTGATGAGGGATGAGCCATCGGACGTTGCCAAGACAACGCACTTGCACGAAATCAGATTCAGACTTCCATCTGACTAAGTGTGAAGCGGCTTCGGTGACGTAACTGGTAGCATGCTGAATGTCTATGCCCAAGGTCGCGAGTTCAAAGCCGGCCGAAGTCGTCGGATTTTCTAAGTGCGCTAAAAATCCCTCAGTATGCTTTCCTTTGGAGGGGAAGTTCCAACGTTCGTTGCGAGTTGCTGGTTGCGGTGGCATCTAGTAGCCAAGTTCACAGCTAGGTGTCGTTGACGGTAGTACCTGGTAGCAACAATAGGAACTATTGCTTGAAATTGACCGTCTGCAGTCCTTACCTGAATTACAGACTAATACAGCCATCCCAATGTACACGGGGTTACATGACCGCGTTGTCACAGCCCCTAAACTGAGGAACCAACCAAAATCTCTGCGGGAGATATAATTTTGCGTGAAGAAGTAACAGACCGTTACATAGTTACACATCAGTGTCAAAACCTTGCATAAGGACAGTGTGACCACAAGTATAAAAATGGACCCCAAATGACAAGAAGGTTACCGTTCCCATAAGACAATGTTTAAAATAAGCATAAAATGACGAAAAACAAAGTTAATTAAGCTCCAATTATAAAATACCTTCTCGCAATAAATGAGGTCCGATCCTTCTACGAAAACCTGCATATTCTGTCTATTTTCGGTTATCCCCAAGATTGTCCGGTGAAATCTACCTCCGCCTTCCGGCGTGCCGAGAGGTCTTTTTTCTTTTCTTAATATCTCATGTCTTCTGCTCAAGGCCCTCAAGGAGGCAGGGTGTGTGTAGCCCCACAACTTCTGGTGCACCCTGGATAGTGCTACAATCTCAAGGGCTCATGGCTGGTGAGTAAGGGAGCTGGCAACCCTGAGGGTTTCCTGAGCTGGGTGCGGTTTTACCCCTTTTTTCCATTAACTTTGGGACGGACCCTGTCCTCTTTCCCTTTCCTATCTGCATTTCATGTCTCTCCTTCCTTCCAAGTCCTCAATTCTCATTTATCTAGGGTTGAGGGCATTTCATTTCCTCCTGTCTTTTATTTCCCTTAATCCTTTCTTTTGTCCTTTGCTTCTTCTAGCCCATAAGTTTTGTAGTTAGTTTTAGTATTAGTTTCATTTTCACGATCCCCCAAACCATTAGGGGCGATAACCTCGATGTTAGGCCCCTTTAAACAATCATCATCATCATCACAACTGGCATTGTGCAATTGGGTTACTGAGGCATTTAAAACTTCCTGTAAAGTCCCTCACCCTTTTGTGTTACATACATAATTTGTAGCTAGAAACCTTCCCTGGAACCCACACAACAACTGACCCAAGTATCATCGCAATCGGATGAATGGTATATGAACCCACAGGGGACATACATACTGCGCCCGTTGATGCATGTTTGCTCAGGCAACAGAGACTAAAACTTATGCTGAAATGTAACTAAACATACCCTGCGAGCGGTGGAAAGAAGCTGAAGCAATATCGCTTATGAATATATTTTTACTTATTTTTAGCCTACTTTCGATTTTTGCAAAAAATGAAAGTAGATTTATGAGATCACTACAGGGCCAAAAATTGTGTGTCTGTCTGTGTGTGTATATGTGTGTGTGTGAGTCTGTGTGTGTATGTGTGTGTGTGTGTGTGTGTGCGTGTGAGTGTATGTACTCTGAATGTCTGTCACCCCCCCCTATCAATTCGAACACGGTGAAACCGAATTGAACGAAATTTGGTACAGAGGTAGAACAAGCAAAGGACACCTCAGTGTTATGTTTTATATCGCCGCCATCTTTACCAAATCTGAATGGCGGCCACTCAAACGTTCAAAACGTAAAATCAAATAGCGACTAACCAAATTATCCGATCTCTACCAAATTTGTTAATAACATACCTTCATATAGGACGCGTCTTGTGACCAAACTACAAGGTCATCCGCCGTACCATTTCAGGGTGGCGGCCGTGCGAATTATGCAAACTTTATAATCCATATCATGGGACCCACCAGTTCCGATTATCGAGCCGAGAATCGATTTAACTGTTCTAAAGGAAGAGGCACGTTCGAAATTAAAAGTTTATTTTGTAATACTATAGTGCAGAAGTGATTTTAAAAAGCTGAGCCGTCTCGGTAAGAAGACAAGATGGCAGCGGATATCTTGTGCCTGACTTATATTTCACTAATTTGAGTATTGCATGCAATATAGCGTACTGATACAAAATAAATAAACTTAGTATGAAATGCTTTATACATAAATAATATACTCCACTGATGAAATCGTTAGGTCTAAATCATTATTTGCCAACAAGTTCTATGTAAGTCATTTTATATAGATCAATGTTCGTTGGCACAAATGGCTACGTGGTAAAGCGTTAGTCTGTCATTCATATGCCTATGGTTCAAACCCCATCAGAGTTTGTTTTTTTGCTTGAAATTTTACATATTTGTTGCTTTGTAATGACTCAGACATTTTAAAATTAAGCCTTATATTGTGCATATTACGGTGCAAAACATATATTTAATTAAAACATAATTCGCCAGCAGATTAGCTCGAGACATCTAGCAGCCAAAAAGGTAACTGCACGACGGCCTACTTATTAACTTCCAGATTTTATTGAAAAATTTCTTCTTATGGCCGCTAGAATGCACTCGCCCTGTTAGGATTATATTGTTCGATAGTTCTCCACTAGATTTCACAACTGGTCTACATCGGACTCCATTGATAGTATACCATTGGCATTCTATGCGCATCGAATTTGAAGAATGACAGGATGATACTATGATACATTTTTACTTCTTATTTTAAAGGGTTTGTTACAGCCTATTGTGCGTTATTTGAAAATGTTATTTGAAGTAAAGAACAAAACGATTTCACATAGTAACTGAATTATAGCCGCTGGTACTAGTTCAGGTTATTAATACTTTTATTTCCGGCAAATAGCAATCGAAAATATCCACATAGTTTGTATACACACGTCTCTGTAGGGACACGGAAAGATTTGTTAATTCAATTAGGATTGTGAAAGCCATGCACAACCAGACGTGTAAAGACATGCCTCAACTCAAAGTTGAATGTTGCCCACGGCAGGTCGATTATGTAATAATAACAATAATAATAATGTTATTTGTTTTACGACCCTTTTAACTACTGCTGCTTTTAGGTACGCCGGGGTGCCGGAATTTTGTCCCGAAGGGGATCTTTAACGTGCCAGTAAATCTACTGACACGGCTCCCTCGCATTTGTGCACCCTCAAATGCCAGCTGACTGCGCCAGGATACGAACCTGCAACCTAAGGCCCAGCAAGCGAGAACGTTACCGCAGAGCCACGCAGCCAGTCCGGTCGATTATATCTCCAGATCCATAACATTCTTGAGATACTTCTTATCTATCTTTCTTCAATGATGGTAGTAGTTTTTTTCTAGGTTGTGGCGTTTGGTAGAGGTAAATAGTTTCTAAGGTCTTCAACCAAAAAATGATTCTATTATACTCTTTGATAATAACAACGAGTTATAACTATACTCATACATTTAGGAGAAAGTAGGCTATATGTTCTTTACTGAACATCTTGTTCATATTCCAAAAATCTACGATAATTATAACCAAGTAATTCTGCATATTTGAAGTACAGCATACTTCGTAAATCGAAGAAACTATCAATTTACGCGGCCTGCTCATGTATTGAGAGCACGCCATATTTGGTAACACCAGTTCCTATTCGTCTGTGGAAGAGACAACATGTGCATGATGGAGGACAAGTGAAAGGAAACCATGTGGCAGGAAAAATCTGCGAATAACTTTCCTATGGATAGCCATCATGGCATTTTGTAATAATTGAACGATTGAAGATATTCACCACTACGAGAACTGAAAATTATTTTTATTATTATCCGAGGTGAAATGAAGGACTTGTGCGAAGAAAACTTTGCGACCGCATGGTCTCATTCTCACGCACGCACACATGTTTCAGTGTTCTACAAACTGTGTATTTAACTAACTTTATAACTGTACAAAATCTACAAGTACAATCTTTATTTGCCGGATGGGCAGTGATTTTGATTTAATTTTTTTTTTTTTGTAAATTTTTTCTTGTGTAATTATCAGTGCAAGTCACGAGTGAGTGTCGCACAAGCGACAGAAAGTAGAGCCAGTGGCGGAGTGAAAATGGGCAATTTTTTACCGCATATTAGCTGCAGTGCGCGACAGTTTTATTTAATCATGTGCTACATTTTTACCAACGCTAACATCGAAATAATGATAAACCAGCAGATCTTCAGATACAACTCCAACCGCGCGATGACATGTGATTGCTAAATCATGCGTGGGAATTGGCGACGGAGGATGTCCAGACACAATGAAATGGTAACCTAAAGCCATACACGAGACCGCATGCAACATCTCATGGCGGGACTCGAACCAAGTGACGCTGAATCTGTAAGTCAGATCAAATATTTATAGCGTATTGTAAGAGTGGAAAACAGTAAAGTAGTTTAATTTTGGTTTCATTTATTTAGTGCACAATGCAGGTAGCTAATTATAAGACGCGTGTGGAAATTAATGGTTTATTAAACATTTATAGAAGCCAGGAAGGCTGGATTTTCAATGCTCATTCGTATCATTTAAAAACAGGTATTATCAACTTTTATTTTTGTCAGGCTGATGACAAATAAACTAGTTTGACAATGGTATATCAAGGCCAAGGTTACGAGCCAAGTTCACTACACAGCACACTCGATTCTAGGCAGTGGATTAATATTTTGTTTTAGAAGGCTGTGAGATTCTTGACATTATTACAAGTGGAATGTAGAGTTCCGTTACTCACATTTATTGGCTAGAACAATACTTGAAAACAGGTTTATTTCTTTAAAAGAAGCCACACAGGCAATGAATGAAATTGTATTTTGTAACCAAATGAACGCAGGTTCGATTTATTCAGGGAAGAGGCAATTGTATAAACGCACACACACAGTTAGCTTGTATCAGAAACCTTTATGTTTATTTAAACCGTTGTCAGGATGTGTTTTTGTACACACAATCCTTATTACCAGCAATTCAAACGTGTATCAATTAGGATTCCACACTTTTGTAAATTTAGAGTATTATATTAGTCGTGACGGTGGATGAATACCTCTGGCATTGTTATTGTGGTTATATCGGTGGTAACGAACTGACTAAAGTCGTACCAAAACCGAAGGCGCCTGGATCAATGGATCCGAAGTAAGAGTAAAGTAATTGGTGAAGACATAGGATGTCTAATAAGTGTGATGAAATATTGGTGAAGACACAGGGTGTCTCGTAAACTATTGAACTATTGAGTTATTTGCTTAAGTTGGATACAAACGTTACCTGATTACACTGAACGCTTTTAAAGGTCCATAAACTGAACAACAATACTGGCAGGAATAAATAATTGTGTGAAACTCTAATAATAATCAAAAGTAGGGTTTTTAAAACTAACAAATCTTATAAATTCCCCCTGAACCTAAATAAAATTTATAAACATTAAAAATAAACTATTTTTCTGAACAAACGTTAACACTTATATACTGTTAAGCTATTGTAGATACATTTTGATACATTTTCACATGATTAGTCGACCACTAATTGGTGATGTGATAACTGAAGCACACACATCAGATTAGTAGCAATATGAGTCGATGTAATTGTTTAATTACTATCGCATTTGCAGGCTTTCCTATATTTTCTATTTTCTTAACACTTTGACACTATGACCGTTTGTTACAAACAGTAACAAATCGAGTACGTAAGCAGTGCCAATTGCACAACCATAGGTGCTGAATTATTGTATGCATTTGTTTTGTATTAGCATAATTTTTTTTATTCAGCAACATTGTGCACATAGCTTGATTTTCTTAGTAATAAACGCCTCTCGTTTATTAATTGATGATATTTAGGACTAGCTAAACACTTAACTCTAAAGATAAATGTTAGAGATGGCACCATCATAGCATAGGACAAATTTTCCCCTTGCTACTAAATGTAAATGTTCTAGTATTTGTAAACAAGTAAATGTCTTGCTTTGCTGTAAATTCTTTTGATGTTTGATCCACCCGTAAGTTATTTCGATGTAATTGCTTAGGGCCGATCATAAGTGCCATTTTCTTAGCGTGTTCATTTTGTCGAATTTTGTATTAGGACCATGAGAGCAATTTAGATCTTGTTTAGGACTTTTTTTTAATATTTCCTTCAGGGCAGAATAGTATCGGACTAGCCGTTTGCCACTCTCATGCTAGGCTAGGGATCTATTCTGAATAAAATTTATTTGTGATTTTAACCTAAGACTGACCTCTCTTTTCTTGTTTAGTTTTGTTATCGATGCATTCCTCTGAGCTGGTTAAAGATCGAACCTCACTAATTCCCGACACCCCCGAGTGCAGACTTTTGTGCTACACCAGCCTATGAATGTATCGTCCCCTATACTTGTGTGTTAACTGGAAGAGGGTCTCGTAAGGGTCATTTGAAACCGGTGGCTCCCCGAAACCTTCGGCCAGCGGGCACAATACTACAATGATTGAATTGGCAAGTCAAACTTACAAACTAACGTAATAGTAATAATGAATCACAGTCGAGCAAGACAAAATTTGTTCGAGATGGGTGAAACGGTGTAGATTTTTAGCAAAGGGCCTAAATGCAGGGAAAGGAGTGGTCTGCCCAAATTTTCAAGTAGAGAGGGTTACTCGTCGGATTCCAAAGGGTATGTATGTAAAATTTGGTTTAGATGGGTGAAATGGTGTAGAGTTTTGCAAAAGGGCCTAAATGCAGGGAAAGCAGCGGTCTGCCCAAAATTAAAAGTAAATGCAGTGAAAGGAGTGGTCGGCCCAAAATTTCAAGTAGACAGGGTTACTCGTTGGGTTCCAAAGGGTAAGTATGTAAAATTTGGTTGAGATGGGTGACACGGTGTAGATTATTCTCAAACGGCCTAAATGCAGGTAATGGAGTGGTCTGTCCGAAATTTTAAGTAGAGAGTTTTACTCGTCGGGTTCCAAAGGGTAAGTATGTAAAATTTGGTTGAGATGGGTGAAACGGTGTAGATTTTTGCCAAAGGGCCTAAACGCAGGGAATGGATTGGTCTGTCCAAAATTTCAAGTGGACAGTGTTACACGCAGGGTACCAAAGGGTATGTATCCGAATGCTGGTTCTGATCGGTGAAACGGTGTAGATTTGTGTCAGAGGGCCTAAATGCAGGGAATGGGGTGATCTGTCCGAAATTTTAAGTGGACAGTGTTACTCGCATTGTATCAAAGGGTAAGTATGCACATTTTAGTTCAGATAGGTGAAGCAGTGTAGATTTGTGACAAAGGGCCTAAATGCAGGGGATGGAGTAACCTCTCCGCAATTTCAAGCAGACATTGTTAGTCGCAGTGTTCCAAAGGGTAAATATACAAATTTTGGTTGAGGCCGGTGAAAGGGTGTAGATTTGGGCCAAAGAGCCTAAATGCATGGAATGGAGTGGTCTGTCCGCAATTTCAAGCAAACAGTGTTACTCGCAGGGTTCCAAAGGGTAAATATACAAATTTTGGTTCAGATCGGTGACGGCGTAGATTTGTACCAAAGGGCCTAAATGCAGGGAATGGAGTGGTCTGCCCGCAATTTCAAGCAGACAGTGTTACTCGCAGGGTACCAAAGGGTACGAACAGGAATTTTGGTTCTGATCGGTGAAACGGTGTAGATTTGGACCAAAGGTCGTAAATGCAGGGAAAGGGGTGGTCTGTCCGAAATTGTAAGTGGACAGTGTTACTCGCAGGGTTCCAAAGGGTAAGTATACACATGTTGGTTCATTAAAAGCAAAATAAATTCACTCAATACATATCAAAATCAAAATCACTTGGTATTATCTCTTCAAGTGTCACTCACATAAAAAACACCATTAAAATCATCCAGATTCACTCCAATGTCATTTCATTGTTCCATGAAGTTTCATGAATACTTTGTCTTGATTAAATTAAACTATTACCATTTTTGTTTATTTCACTCAGCCGTCGAGCGCGCCTATCATTTAAATCATATAATTTCTCCAAGGCTTTGGACATTTACATTCATTTTATTTACCCTTCAGGGTTTCTTTTATCCTTTATGTTTACTTAAATATTTATTTATTTATTTATCATTTAATAAGTCCTTTGGATCTTAATAATAGTTCTTCACAAAGCCTCAGATTTTAAACCTAATACAATACAGTACAAAAACATGCCATGTCGGTGATCGAACCCGTAACTCTCCAGTTACTCTCCATGCATCTAGATGATTTGCTTTGTGCTGTACTGTGCAGTGTACTGTTTATTGCTGTGAGATATTTATTTATAACAAATTCCATTATTTCCTAACCCGTTATTTATTTATTCATGAAAGAAGGAATTTTCTTTATCAACAATCTATTATTTGACAAATCCGTCAAATTCTTATATAGCATTTCAAACTTTGACTTGGGATGAAATTTTCATAAAATGATTTGTTGCTTGCACCTTTTGTTTTAATTTTTATAATTTCCGTGTAACAGTTTCTCTTTACACCAGTCTCGGCTCGACGCTACTTGACGACCGGACTCATTAAGATGTTTCCTCTTTCTCCCCCACAAGGGCAAGGTCGCGTACACAAGCACAAGCGTACCCCCCTCCTCCTGTGGCACTCTACAACTAGATTTACGATGGCTGGCCGATCCGCCTTGCTTTCACGCTAGAGTAGCTTTTAAACATATGATTTCCAAGACTTACAATTTATTTCACTACGGATATTTGTTCGGTTCTTATTTAATTATTTTTATTTATCTTTCGCTCCAAGGATATTAATATTTGATTCGGAGAGGCTGTACGGTAGTTTAATATTACAACTTATTACGACGCTTATAATGCCTCTGACAACAATACCTACATTTCAACAATGCCTTTTACACCACAATATCTTCCTATAACAATACCTAGCTGGGATACCCATCCGGCAGCAGGATTTACATATTTTTCGACGCTTCATTTAACTACATTCGGTGGGAATCTATTCATCCACAATACTCAACAATACACAACTTTCGACGCTTCATTAAACAATTGATTCGGTGGGAAGTTTGTTCATCCACAATACAACAATACCTTTCACAACAATATCTCCATATATTCGACGCTTCATTTAACTACATTCGGTGGGAATCTATTCATCCACAATACTCAACAATACACAACGTTTTATTAGGCAAAAGTATACGAGGTTTCTACATTTCAACAATATATTCGGTGGGAATTTACCTCCACGCATTTCGACGATTTTTACTACATTTCCATCTCACGAATAAATCTATCCTGGCTTAACGCATATTTATATTCAACTTGAAACTATACTTTATTATTTTTATTGGCCCTTACGGCTATGCAACTTGCTTGGATACTTTACGACATTCGCCTGATTTCGGCATTCCTACTATTTATTTCACAACCTTGGCACAGTAGCCTAATAGGTGATACATTCATTCTTGGATGTTTTATTTCACCATTGACTTGGATATTTATCATTTATTTAATTCATTAACATATTATTTCTCGCTCTAATTTCCATTTTGAGTTCCTAGACACGGATCTTTAACTATAACTTTATTCTTTGACTTGATTATTATTATTTGCGTTCTTATTATTCCATATTTTAACTCATCACATTATGACGCTCTATTCTTTTGATATCTGTTATTTGGTATACAATTTAACCTTTATTATTTAACTTATCCTTTCGATTTTTATAATTATATTATGGTGCGTATTTACTTCATAACTAGGCAACAATTTAAGCCGTTTTAGTCATTATTTTATTCCTTCTTTCAGATTCATTTATTTATCATGTATTTCGTTATCGGGCTACCATTCATTTATTTTTTACTGATCCCAACAATGCTTTATTTCCACCGAGGTGGTCATCGTGATTAACCATCGTCTTTTTCAACATTTCAATTATTTGCATATTAATTTCATCAATGAATCATTCGTCGAACTCCCTAGTCGGCGAATGGTTCTATTGATATTCGCGCACAGTACAACAACAAAGAAGTATTAATAACGTTTCATCAACTCACCCAGGCGATGACTCCATTCCTATATCGGCTCACCCATCATGCTGCATATCAAATCTTCCATCACAACACTTTTCCCTGACATTTCTATATTACACTCATATATTATTTCACTGACACATAAAAACATATTATAACACTTAAACATTTTAGCACTTTTCTTCTTCACACGCACCCCTATCTCAGAGCTTTGGCAATGATTTTTTGCATTGGATGATCCCTGACGATACCTCGCGTTTCTGCTTTGAACGTGCTAATTTGCTCCTTCCTCGCTCATCGAAGTTCCTGATTTCCTGTCCTCCGTGAAAGTCTCTAAATCCGCGTTCCTGCTCACTCGCTCCTGCTGAATCCTGAATATAAATGTTCCTCGTGTTCACCCTCACTCGTTCCGTGGTCTTTCTTCACTTTAATGATATAGTTCCTAGCTTGGTCTACAGTTCGAGAACCTTAAGTTGTCTAGCTCGTATTTATGACGCTTTTTATCTTGAGTCTCGAACCCGCAGTCTTCCAGGTCCCTACTCATGTACTTCGTGATTAATACTTGTTGATATTATTCCTTTCTAGGATTCGCTGCTTTATACCGTCTTTATTTGACGCAATGTATTTCTATTTCGTGTTCCTAAAATACCGATTTCTAATTTTTAAGTACTGTCTCTTCAAAACTTCAAGTTCCGTAACTATCACTCTTATTTCGCGTCTTTCTGTATACTTTCGACTTTGCGTATTTTATGTATACTAGCCCGCACTTTTTGACGGTATTAGTGTTGTTTTACTTGACGCGGCGTAACTTATTCTCGTCGTGAATCCTACTTGATCCAACGCCAAGCGCTATAGTGATCAACTTTGAATAACGATACGATGACCCGTAGGTTCTGCTACTGTGAATATGATGTACTTAATAATCTCATGCTGCGATCCAGTATCCTTCCTAAATCGTGGGATGAAATATGACGACCTACACCCGACCTCTCAAAGGTCCGTTGTAGAACTGAGTGATTGATTCTCGTTCGGCCTCATATTTATACTAGCTTATCAAAACGTAGTGCCCTCACGCAAGTGTGGAGTCTATTCTCCACGTCTGAGCCCCTATTGGCTTGAAACTTTATTTGCATGTGTAAAACATGTTTACTTTGACGTTCATTTGGTGCGGAATCCCCTTTAATCGTCTACTTATTTTTAATTAATTAAAAAGTTTATTATGCTTCCTCCGTGGCTAGCGGAATGGTACATCCAACCTCCGTATCCCCGTGTTTTAATTGACGATGACACCACTGCTGACGCTGCGATTTAAACCTGTGTCAGCAACTAGGATTACCAACCTCTAAACAGGCCTAGTCCCTGTGAAATTTTTAACGCATGATATCAATGTATAGTATTTTATCTTAGTAATGTTGTCCCCTAAGACTGATTCGCTACTGTCTGGGACTTTTGTAACTTCGGTATGATAATTTTATCGCGGCCTCAGCTCTAATTGGGGCCAGCCTGAATCATGCAATAGTCGTTAATCACTAGGTTCAATCCCATTAAATCCGTCAGTTATACTCTCATAAATTTGATAAACATAGCTTCTTGCGCAGAAGGTTATTAATGATTCCCTGTTGATGCCTTAAGGACTCATGAATTTGCAGAACTTCTCTTATCTGTTTACATTTTCTTGACACTTATCATTGATTACAATGTTTTATTGCTTCCTTAATTATTCCTAATATCGCAGCTGGGTTATGTGAGTCACGCTTGGCTTGCATAACCTTTTACAATGTTCCTTCCTCGACATGGCTTATGCCATCCCTTCATCTTATATATCCAGCGTTCGACCCTTGGGCCAAACTTCAGTTGGGCACAATAATAAATTTAAAAAATATCACATTTTTTAAAAAAATCGCACTGCCAGCATATTGAATTTTTCAAAACAATAATTGAATTAAATTAGATGCTAGTATATTACGCGTGAACATTCATCATGTCAAGTTTCATTGCGATCGGGTGATTAAATTGCGTGAAAAGTCATTATAATATTTCAAATTCGCACAGCAGACATGTTAGTTTTAAACGCTCCGGGTCTTTGAATGTAGAATAGGTGAAATTAGTATACTCTATGACGATAAAAATTTGAAGTTGATGTGGTAAAACTCAGCAATTCTTCTAGGTTTGTGCCGTGCTGAGTTTTAATTCACTTGGCCGTGAAAGCCAATATACCATCTTTTTGATGTGGTAACATTTTAAAAGATACTGAATGCCTGGCAAATATTTCACGTGGCTGCCATGTTGAATTGGTGACAATACAGTATGAAAGGCAAGGTCATGGTCAGACGAGGTAGTAATAATTCCTTACAAAGTTTCATTGAAATCTCATAAGCCCATACTTCAAAAAAGAAAATAGGTTAAAACCAATAGTTCCGTGAAAAACTAAAGCCCCTTTTCATATATTCTACTTATGCCAATTGCCTTTATCAACAAGAGTTTAGTGCTTTCCAGTCGGTCAACACGAATGTACCCAAAAGATCTGGGTTATGCCCTAATTCTGGAATAAATTTCATGAGATTAATAAAACTCTTGTTTACTAAGGCAACACTGAAAAAATGGCTTCAAACTCCACAATGTGCCACTATCAACATACAAAATTTCAGTTTGATTGCTGTAATAGATTCGTAGTTATTGAGAACAGTCTAAATAATTCGGGTGGTCGCCATGTTGCATTTTTATAAATGTAGGTCTTACATAATATACTATTATATGAGAATTATTGTGTAGGTGTAATATTTAAACTTCAATCGCATGATTAGGACACAAAAATTAAAATCGAGATTTTTAAATTTCGCACAGCTGCTCTCTTGAGGTTATGAAAACAACTGAAATAAATTAGATTCTAGTGGATAAGCATTTACCGTACCAAGTTTCACTGCACTCGGTTGGTTAATTCGCGAGAAATGTCCATTTAAATATTTATATTTCACGTCGCCGCCATGTTGGATATTTGCCCACCATGTTATTGAAAGTCCCATAGGTGAACTTCTGTTCATAGCCTTTATGAACCTAAAGAATTTCAGTTTGATTGCTGTAATAGATTCGTAGATATTGAGATACGTCTAAATTCTTCGGAAGGTCGCCTGTTGGATTATTATATGTATAGGCCAGAGAGTTATGTACCATTAAATTAAAATTGTTGCGTAGGTTCATTACTCAAACTTTCATTTCGATCCCATGATTACGACACAAGAAATAAAACTTTATATTTTGCACAGCCGCCTTCTTGAGGTTATGTAAACCATTGAAGTAAATAAGATGCCAGTACATTAAAATGTGTATAAACATTTACTGTACCATATTTCACTGCGCTCAGATGGTTAAATCGCGAGACAAAATCTATTGAAATGTTTCAACTTCACTTGGCCGCCATGTTCGTTGTGCACTTTATAGGTCTTTGAAGGTTACATAGACGAACTTGTAGGAGTGGCTTTTATCACCGTACAAAATTTCAGGGTGATATTAGTAATAGTTTCGGAGATATAGAATGCCGGTGAAATATTTCGCACAGCCTCCATCTTGAGGTTATGTAAACAATTGAACTAAATTAGATGCCAGAGCATTACAATGTGTATAAAAATTAGCTGTACCAAGTTTCAATGCGTTTGGATGGTCAAATCGCGTGAGAAGACTATTTAAATGTCTCAAATTCGCTTTGCCGCCATGTTGGTATTGTAGTTGAAAGGTTTTTGAAAGTCTCATACGTGAACGTCTAGTAGTGACCTTTATCACCGTTCAAAATATCAGCGTGATATCGGTAATAGTTTCTGAGATATAGAATACCGGTGACATATTTCGCACAGCCATCATGTTGGATTGGTGAGACGTAATCAAATTTGAAAGGCACAATAGGAGTTGTTCAAAATGGTGCTATGACCTTACCTAGTTTCATTGAAATCGGTCCAGCCATTTAGAAATTATTAGGGGGACATACACACAAACACACACACACACATACGCACACACACACGGACAAAGGGTGATCTCATAAGCCTATTTTTTATAAATGAAAAGAGGCTAAAAAGCCTCTATAATTTATTTGATTCTGTTCATCTAGGAATGTGACTTCCATTCATTATTAGTCCTTGAATTGTAGAAAAATCGTAATTACCGAACATAACCTAATCTCTTGACGTATTACTGTATACCTATTTAAAATGTTACTCTGTCTATATATTTCGCTAATAGCCGTCCCCAAAATAATTTGGATGTTTTGTAACGTACAATCGTTTATATTGAAGTCCTATATATCGTTTGTGCTGGCGAATCGGGGTGGTTTAATTGAAAAGTAGTAGGTCCAGTGCACAACAAAGCAAACATATTGACATCGCCATTACCATTGTAATATAAATTAATGTCCACCGAATTGAATGCGTCCGGTTTACCTCTCGTATTTACCATGTTACATTGTCGGGTGACAATTTCAATGAAATAAATAAATAAGCTTTACGTAAAACAAAGCAAAGTCATTTAGATGTGTGTTCCCTGTCGTTGACGTTAATGAAGACCACCTCGTGGCGTAGTGGCCAGCATTCTTGGCTATGGACCCTGAGGTTCGGGCTCGGTTTCCGATTCATTCAAGAAATATAATTCTCGTCTGAGGAATAGAATAGGGAATAATCAGCCTCCTTCCCCCATTAAACCCCCAATTAATAAACTTACTATTACTGCTATCACAGTCACCTCTGAAGTAAATAGTAGCAATTTACTTTCTTATTTCTGTTTTTGATGTGTAACATCTATCCACTCGTGTGTTGAATATTTTTGTGGGAGTGATTTTGAAAAATGGGACGGAAGTGTGTAAGCAGCATTCCTATGTGGAATGTATATAACATACGGATTACTTCAAGGTTTGGAGGCGCCATTACATATATTTCTGCAATAAATCATCTTCAAGTTGTCGTTCTTTGGTGTAAAAATATTCATTATATCATATTTGCTGTAAACAATTATGATTTATTAAGGAACTCTTTTCAATCTCTGGATAAAAGTGATGGGCATCCATTCCCCGAGTAACTTTGCTCAACAGTTTCATACTGAAGGTAAACTTTCATACTGATCGGTTAACGCCCATGCGAACTCTGGTGTCAACTGATTGAAACACAAACCACATATTAAAAGTCTTCGTATCAGTATTTAAATTAAGATATGCTTTAATTTGAAGCATTGTAACTAGTCGGCAAAGCTGGTATTATGTTTCTGCATAATGGCTATTTAGATAATAACCCACTTTGCGGTAATGCAGTGATCAATGTAATATATATCGATGTTTCATACGGTAACTGAGCTAGCCTTTCATAGACCACTACAGTATAGGAATTCCCTTTACTGTCAAGTAGGCGTATTCATAACTAATTTAAAACTCAATTCCACGCAGAAACATTATCGAAGAAAAAGCAAAATATTAATGGAGCATTAAAAATACTTCCATATTATTACCGGCACGTGAAAATGAGTACCTGTCTTGATCTATAAATTGCTGTGGTTGTAATGGCTGCGTGGATAGCATCTTGGTCTGCGAATCATGAGGTCTCATCCCTGCAATTATTTTTGCTACCGGATTATCGATATCTATGATAACATTATGCGCCATTTTAACAGAATCTACAAGATATTGCGATTTATCTAATTTTAATTACAATAGTTTGCACCAAGCAGGAGTTCGGAAATTTGATTGTATTGAACATTATTTCTAGTAGTCTATAGATAGGCTAGAGGCTATGGTTTCATTCCTCCTCTTAATGTACAATATAATATGTGATATTTGTTGAAACAAGTGTGACAGTAACATATCTCCAATTCAATCTATACATTCATCATAGTACCAGTATGAAAACGGAGCGTAAATTAACATTTTAAGAATGTCCAAGCTGTGTAGTATACGAGTAGGATAACATGTCAGATGACTTCACATACATTTCATCTCAATTTCATAGTAGGATAACATGTCAGATGTTACACATCGTATGCGTCTACTGTGAGGGTCGTATCTTTTTTGTTTTACAGCTTATACTACATGCGCCTACGTCAGGGCGTTAGGCAACCCAACCTACAGCCCAGCACATTTCTGCAACAGCCGGTACAAAGAGCTTATAGCTCGTGTTGCGGACTCACCCTACTCGCTATGTTGTTTTTGGTCGACACATGCTTAATATGTTTCTTGAGAGGCTGTGTGAGGACGCGCAGATGCTGTGATGCACAAGAAGTAGCTCGCACCTTGGCGCGTCAAGTTCTGCGGTGATTGATGAGGGCAGGCTTTGGATGACCCTTGACCGCTAACCCGATTAAGCTCACCTAGGACATACAAGCAGCAAGGTTCTTTTTCATAACTAGCCATGTGAAACATGTATTCTATCTAAGACACTAAGTGGTTATCACGCTAGGCTTTGCCTCAAAGGATCCCGGGTTCTGATACTTGGCCAGATTGTGGGAAATTCCGTGGTTAATTTCTGTAGGTAAGGTACTAGTGGCTTGTGAAACCTTCGTTATCATTTCCTCATACCGACACACAGAACACTCGAAAGAACTGCGCCAATTTTTCCGAAGGTACAGGCTATTATTACAAATATTATTGTTACTAAGCACCGAATCTTTTCCCATAAGATATACCCGTAACATTAAAATGAAAACTGGCTTCATAAACAGTATAAAAGCAAAAGAAGAAGTTCCCTAAAGAAAACAAAGTTTATTTTCTTTGAAGTCCATGGCTTCAAACCTCACAAATTATATTCTAGTCATGCAGTAATATTTACTATAATTAGGGTAGTCCAATTTCTGCGTCACGGTTACTTAAACCTGCAACCTTCCTTCCGTTTCGCTGTGTAACGCTTCAGGGGACATGAGGTCGAACCCTCATATCATTTCATTTATTACTACGTAATAACTTGTCTATATTATGTGAAGATTTTGCCTGTTAGGAAGGCTAATTTTACATGTCAGATGGCTGGAGAGGTAGTATTGTCACATGGGAAGACTGGAATTATTTAAGAGTTAGCTGATAGGAGCTCGATCTACTGCAACTGCGGCTATTTTTTTAGCCTACTTTCGATTTTTTCAAAACATTAAAGTAGACTTATGAGATCTACACAGGGCCATAAATTGTGTGTCTATCAGTCTATCTATCTCTGTGTGTGTGTGTGAGTGTGTGTACTCTCAATGCTCTGAATGTGTCCCCACTATCAATACAAACACGATGAAACCGAATTGAAAGAAATTTAGTACATATGTAGCACTAGCAAAGGCCACTTTAGTGTCATGATTTATATCGCCGCCATCTTGACGGAAACGTAATGGCGGCCACCCAAATGTTCAAAGCTTAATTCACATTACGACTAACATAATCATCAGATCTCTACCAAATTTTGAAACAACATACCTTCATGTAGGGACCGTCTTTTGACCAAACTAAAAGGTCATTAGCCCAATAATTTGTAGATGGCGGTCATATATGTGTGCAAATCGATTTCCCCTATCAATTCACACACAACGAAACCCAAGTTGAATCAACTTTGGTACAAAGGTAGCACTAGCAAGGGAAAACTCAGTGCCATGTTGTATATCGCCGCCTTCATAACAAAAACAAAATGGCGCCCACCCAAATGTTCTGAACTCAAATCAAATTACGACCAACCTAATCATTCGATCTCTACCAAATGTTTTAACAATATACCTTAATGTGGGAAACGTCTTTTGTCCAAACTACAAGGTCATCAGTCAAATCGTTTCAAGATGGTGGATGTATGAATCATTCAAGTATTATAGCCCAACCGTAACTTACGATTCAACAAGGCCTGACCTCAACAATTCAGCTTATCGTACATATGGAGGATTAAACTGTCCTCAAGGAGGTGACCGGTAGGATATTAGCCTATTACAATAGAATATGTAACCGTAGAAGTGACTTAACAGGTCGGATTGACCATGCCGTATCGTTGTGGGTCGTGCCGTCCCGTAGACAAAATGGCCGCTATTTGTGCTCGTAAATCCATATATATCCGTAACTTCGTAAGGTTATATCCTTTTAGGAATGTACTGAACAAAATAATACATATTTAGAATCAAATGGTTTATAGAAGCGCCAGAATACGCTAATGAAAGGTCATCAGCCCACAATACTTTGCGTATGGCGGCCATGAAAATCGATTCCCCCTATCTATTCAAACACGGTGAAACAGAATTGAACAACATTTGGTACAAAGGTAGCACTAGGAAAGGGCACCTTAATGTTCAAAGCTTAAATCAAATTAGGACTAACCTAATCATCCGATATCTACCAAATTTTGCAACAACATATATTCATATAGCGAGCGCCTTTTGACTTAACTACGACGTCATAAACCCAACAATTTGCAGATGGCGACCCTGTATGTGTGCAAATCGATTCCCCCTATCAATTCAAACACGGTGAAACCTAATTGAATGAAATCTTGTACAGTGGTAGCACTGGCAAATGGCACTCCTGTGTCATGTTTTATATCGCCGACATCTTGACGAAAACGTAATGGCGGCGACCCTAATGTTAAAATCTTGAATCAAATTATGACCGACCTAATCATCTGATCTCTACCTAATTTTTCAGCATTATACCTTTATGTATAAAGAATCTTTTGACCGAACTCCATGGTCATCAGCCTAAAATTTGGGGAGGCGGCCATGTATGTTTGCAAATAGATTCCCCCCATTTTTTCAATCACGGTAAAAACAAATTGAACAAAATTTGGTACAGAGGTAGCACTAGCAAAGGGCTCCTCAGTGTCATGTTTCATATCGCCGCCATATTGACGGAAATGGAATGGCGGCCACCCAAATGTTAAAAGCTTAAATAAAATTACGACCAACCTAATCATTTCATCTCTACCAAATTTTTCAACAACATATCTTCTTGTGGTAAGCATCGTTTGACTGAACTACAAGGTCATCAGCCCAATAGTTCGCAGATAGCGGCCATGAATGTGTGCAAATCGATTCCCCATATCAATTCAAACATGGTGCAACCGAATTGAATGAAATTCTTTACAGAGGTAGCACTGGCAAAGGGCACCTCATATTAATGTATGATATTCGTATAGCACGTTGTATTTCAACAAGCTACTACAGCCAACATTCAATTATACTGCTTGAAAATGACAAAGAGTTATAACAATACCCATGCATTTAGGAGAAAGTAGGCTATATGTTATTTACTGAACAACTTGTTTTTATTTATGTAGGCCATAGATGACGATTATTGCGTGGATTCATTATTCAAACGTTCACTTCGAACGCGTGATTAGGACACAAATAATAAAAACTTAATTTTAAAATTTCACACAGGCACAATTTTGAGGTTATGTAAACAATTAAACTAAATTCGATTTCAGTGCAATACATTTACTGTACCAAGTTACACTGTGCTCGGATGGTTATGTCGCGCGAAACGTCTATTTAAATGTTTCAACTTCCCTTGGCCACCATGTTCGTTTTTTACGTAACAAGGTTTTGAAAGTCCCATAGGTGAACTTCTAGTAGTACCCTTTATCACCGTACCATATTTCACGGTGATATCTGTTGTAGTTTCGGAGATATAGAATGCATGTAAAATATTTCGCACAGCCGCCATGTTGGATTTGTAGACGTATTAAAATTTGAAGGGCACGGTCGGGGTCGGACAAAATAGTACTATGTCCTTACCGAGTTTCAATGAAATCTCTCCAGCCGTTTAGATTATATCACCGCGGGGGAGGGGGGACACACGGGCAAACGGTGATCTCATAAGCCTATTTTTTTTTTCATAAATGAGAATAGACTAAAAGTTACGCACGGCCTTTGAATGGAATCCTTTAGCCAAGAAATGTGTAACCTCGATGCTCAATTTTTCTGTAGAATGGAGCATGTGATTCAAATTTAGTAAGGGATGCGATGATTGGTTCAGCCCGTAGGCTACTCACGTCGTCTCCGATGCCACATGATTAACTATTGCAATACGCAAAAACTAAATTACACTACTCATTTGCACATTTCACCAAGATGCGTGCCTGTAGCCATTTTACAACTGATATTGCGCAGGTTTGGCGGAACATATGCAACCTCTAGCGGCTGCGTCATAAACCTGAGATCTCCTGCTTTGGCACTAACGGAATATCCAAACACAAGGGGGAATATGGCATACGCCAAAGCCTTGCTACCTCTGTACCATCCCAAGCCAAAGAAGAGGAGCCGTATTTCACTAGAGCAACTTGGCTTAGTAAACACATCTGAAGGCACTAATTCCCTCAGACTGGTCGATAACCAATTACATCGTTTTCGCTCCTCCAGCAAATAACGCCATTGTTAAAACAACTTGCAGCTGCTTCCTTCCTTTTGGAGAGAGTCGTTCAGAATCATTCAAAGAAAATATTTGTTCACAAAGAATTTCAAGAAAACTGAGTAACGCAATGATCCCGGGTTTACGTGTTATTCCCACTCCTCCTCTAAATTTCGTTTGCGAATGAATGAATGAATGAATGAATGAATTACTACTTAATTAATTAATTTACCGTACCTGGTTAAGATTCGGAATCATGTTAGTAACTTATATGTTGTCGTTTCTTTAGGGGCTATGCGACATCGTGGCCATTGGTTGGGGGTGTGTAGAAGTTGTCTGATAGCCTATGTCATTGTGATTTCCGTACTACTGTAGTGTGAGCATTTGTATTTGGGGTAGGATTTGGGTAGGAAACGGCCATGGCTCTACATTAGGTACCATCTCAGCATTTGATTGGATTAGAAGTGGGGGGAACCACGGAAAACCACTTCCAAGATGACTGAGGTAGGAATCGAACCTGCCTCATCTCCGTTTTTCCTCACGTGGTTGAGTTTACCTCGTTTCAGCACTCAGAATTACATTGCTTGGCAGAGTCGGGAATTGAACCTGGGCCTCCGCGGTGACAGCCAAGAATGCTAGCCACTACGCAACGAGGCGGACTGAATCCTGTTAGATAACTTGTATTTCCAAGTGTATACTCAATAAGTCCACCTCGTGGCTTGGAGACTAGCATTCTTGACGTCACCTCGAAGACCTGGGATCGATTCCCTACTCAGCCATCCTAGAAGCTGCTTTCCGTGGTTTCCCAATCCTACTCCAGTCAAATACCTGGATGGTACATAAATTAAGTCCATGGTCGCATCCTGGGTCCTAGTTACAAATGCACATACTACTAAAGCCATAATTGTGAAACAGGTTATCAGACAGATTTACACACTCAAGTATACGGAGCTACATGACCACGATGTCACTAAGTTCCTAAATGAATCAACGACAACAACAACAAATGCACAGTGAGAGTAGTCCTTGGAATCAATCTTAAAATAAAATTAATACATGCTATTTTGAATGGAATATATCTTCGCTGAACTTGCAATACCGCGTATCTGGCAATACTCTTCCTTTCCAATATTAGGGTCCGATAATCTAGATGTTAGGCCCCGTGAAACAACAAGTATAATCATAATGTGCCAATATTTTCCTTATGATTGGTCACGTCTCCCAGCCGTGTCGTCCAACATAACAATTCACGTTATGGTAATTTTACTGTGGAGAGTCACAATGAAAAATGAGCTTTACATACTTTGTACTGTAGAAAAGTATAATTATTTCCGTGTATGCACTTCTTCAGTACAGTGTATTTAAGGTTCATTTTCCTTTAGGGTTACACATAGGATAATGAACCGAACGTGAATTTTTCTGTTGGACGACAAATCCACCCACGGATGGGTGGCGTTACCAATAGGAAAATATTGGAAAAGAAAAGCATTTTCAGATATGCGGTATTGAAAGTTCAACAGCGAAATTAGTTATATAAATCGCTAAGGTGTATGTTTCACAAAACTCAAGCTCTTAAACCAGAGGGAGTTAGAAGTTGTGATTTGTGCCAAAGTCTTCCAAATCGTCTCACTAGTACAGGAAAATATTCCATTTGTTGAAACGTCAAAGGAAATATATTTGTTTATAAAGTGCGTTTAAACAAATAAACAAGACGATAGATCCTGTCAGAACTGTGTCGCGTGGATCCCGCATAACAGTAAGGCAAGGTGGGTGGTCCATACACGTACGAGAATTCTCGCATGGGTCCGCTAGTATTACAGTAGTTATTACTATGGCTAGGATTGTAATGCCCTATAAAACATTGAAAAATGCACTTCTAAAAATGAAGTTATGACCTAAAAATCTCCAAAGAATGCCCTATAAGATTTGCAAAATGCCCTTAAAATTGCAAAGATTTTACTCTGATATCTGGTTTCTGAATATAAAATCAAAATTACATAGAATAAAATAGTTCAGCTTAGTAACGATCAAGTTTATTTAATGAAGTTATTGAAATTTAAAATAATAATAACACAACTGATTTGTTTTTCATTTTACTGGCAGTATTGAGCGTTTATTTCATCAGTCCTGAATTGTAATGGACAATAAACACCATTTGCATATTTTCAAAGCAAAATGACTGCCTATTGTCTGCTAACAAAGCCTTGTGCATTGAGAAGCTCTTTTTCACTTGTACTGATACTAGAGGTGCATACTTAAAGTAAACTATGTCACTTGCTTCTAACTCTCCTGCTAGTACTCCAAGAGAAAATGTCTCGCCCAACAGGAGCATCTGTAATTGATGACAATGTAGCAAACCATATAGTTTCGTTCAAAAGCAGCATCAATTTCGTCGATACATCCTTCCCCACAAGGCCTTTTGCTTTTTCTAAATCACTCGCCACTTTATTCACCAAGTCTCTCTCCTCCACTAACCTAACTTAACACCGCTAAAAAAATGCCCCATTCCAATAAAATTAAATATGATGTATGAATCGCAGCCAATGATCATAAGCTGGGCATTTCTGACTGAACGCCTAAGGTTTCCAAACAAATTCAATTTTAAGTAGTTCCAACTTTGACTGCCGGATTATCCTGTCACTAACACTAGCGGCGAACGTTGGAACTTCATACAAAGTTGTGTACTAGCCAAATATAACCTACAAATGTTTGCTACACACCACCAATTTCAGTGGTAGGTTCTTTTAAGTGCCTTAAATCTATGGCATGGGCACGCCGGCTTTACTTCCCCTCCGAAGGAAGGCATACTGAAGGATTTTAACGCTCTTAAAAAATCCGTCGACTTCGGCCGGGTTTGAATCCACCATCTTGGGCATAGAAGTTCAGCATGCTACCGACTACACCACCAAAGCCGCTTATTCCACAAAATTAAAGAAAAATGAAAGACTATGCCATAACAAATACGCTTAGTTGAACACTTCTTACTTTGAAACACATTTATACACAACTCATTAATAAATTGGGCTTACCCAAAAAAATGCAAAGTCATCGAAATCCTACCCCTAGTTATTGTGGTAATACACTCGAATACGGTAGAGGTGGATGCGTTGTGCCTTGATCAATGCTCTTCCCACAGCAATAGACGTTCGAAAGACTGGCAAATATTTAAATTATGTTATTTCATTTTAGAAATCGTCTCTAGCTTTTCGTTGAGGACATCAGGTGAATACGATGATCCTGCTCACACAACGTTCATAATGTGCAGTCTATTCAGTAAGGATAGTTCCCCTTTAAAAGCCGTATTGTAGATTCAATGAGGGCTGAATTGCGCTTTGCGAGCGTCCATTAAAGAATTAAGTGAGAGTAATGTTAAACACGAACAGATAGTTGACATAGCGGTTTAATTAACGTCAAATTACATGTCGTTACATGAATCCTATCGACGAGGCATTATACAACATATTGGAATTGGAATAAGATAGCCTCTGGTGGGTCAGTAGATCACTTGAATATTTCTCTACAGTTATACAGACCACCTCGTGGTGTAGCGGCTAGCATTCTTGGCTGTCACTCTAGAGACACAGGTTAGATTCTTGGCTCTGCCAAGAAATGTAATTCTGGTCTAAGGGCTGGAAAGGGGTACACTCATCCTCGTGAGACACAATGGAGAAGAGGGGAATTGATTCCCGCCTAAGACATACTGGAAGTGGTTTTCCGTGGTTTCCTATTTCTACTGCAGGTAAATTCCGGGATAGTGCATAACTTAAGGTTACGGCCGCCTCCTTCCCAATCCTCAAATGAATTAAAAGTTATTAAATATAGAAGATATATCCTATTATGTACCGTTACAATATATGCAACGATTCTTACATAACAATGGAACTAACTGCCAGATTGGCTGTACATTGCAATGCGTAAGGCACTCGCTCACCGTACCCACAGTTGCGGGATCGAACCCTGCCACAGATGGCTTATTTTTTATGGAGCTCTAATGCGAAAGATCCGAGTAAGTAGATTTATTGGAAAGTTAAAGATCTTAAAGAACTCCTCCTGGTGCAAAATTCAGGCACCTTGACGTATCTTACACCAAAGTAGTCAAAAGGAGGCGTTATAGATAAATAATGGTTTGTGGCGTCTGGATAGTCCTGGTGCAGACTTTTTAAGATAAAGGCAATGGGTGACGTCCAAATCATGAACAAAATGAAATGAATTATATATTACATCCCAAACATCCTGTCCTCAAGCCTAGGAGTTAGCCATACGAAGTTAAAATACCACGATGCGGCCGGGAATCGAAACTGAAACCCTTTGAATCAAAGCTTAGCGTGGTATACTCAATAACCACGAAGCTGTACAAAAGAGACTCGAATGCTTGTTATTATTAATATTATTATTATTTTCAACATGTCATTGTGCATAATATACCACTTCATCAGCGCTGTTGCAGTATGGAGTGGATATGTCGGTTACTGTTGCCAGTCTTGATTTTCTTAGAGTTCAGAATGGTTTTTTTTTTCATCCTCGGCCCTCTTTTTTGCTCGTTCTTTATTGTGCTTCACCGTTTTTTATTTGAGTAGTTGTTTTGTTGTTTTTATGATCTTCTGTACTTTTCATATTGCGACAAGTGGTCGTCCCTGTTTGTGGCTCGCGTTTGATGTAAAGAGGTGAGGATATCATTTCGTGCATTGTAGCATTGTTTGTTGAATCAGGGTTGTGTCATTCTTTTCTTGATCGTCATGCTGCATGACTGCAGGAGTTCTGTACAGAGGTCAGTTGCTTTTCATTTCATCGATTCTTTCTCGGTTTTCACTGAATTCGCCTACATTCAGTCTCTTGGGAGTTTCTTCGTTGATATTTCAGTATGAGTGCTGTTGTGGAGAGTTGTACTTCTATTATCGTTGCAATTGGAATATGGTTTCGTATCGGTATTATCTCTGACGTCCACAGTCCATGCTGGTTTATTATTATCATTCCTGCCCCTTTGAACTACCCGAGGTATATGGAACTGGAACCATTTGGTGATATGTACATTTTTTGTTATGTCCATTGATGAGAGTGAAATCCTCCTCTCTTATCGTGTCTAGCATCTATAATGGAAAATTATTATTGGAGAGACTTTATGAAAGGTACCTTTTCTACCGCTCTAAGTTTTAAATAAACCTAGAACTGAAATGTTAGCATAAAACTGAAGGAACCTATGCTTCATTTTTATATATGGCATATAGATAATACACGGCGACACTGCTAGGCTCATAAACAGTCGTCGAGTATTCCATTATGTTTCTATTGGCGCTCTAACACGTTTACTAGAGCTATAACTCGCCATAATTTATGACTACCAGTTATATTTCCATTCCATTTGACTTGCACATTTCATTCCATATTCCTCGCTCAGTTGGCATCCTTCCCATGTCGACCGTGTTTCTGTAATTGATGCCTCCCCAGAAGCGTGATTCGATCATATAACGTAACTCAATTCTCTTCCACTTCAACAAGGAAATAAGCAAAGTGTGGACGTCATTGCACACTGGGGAGAATTATAGCACATTAACTAAAGGACTCAGTCCTGAGAAAATCCTTTTATAGTGGCGGTTGGCATGGCAACCAAAACACGCTGATGCTAGACTAGCAGGGAGCAAAAGAACCAACGTGGTGTGAGAGACGCAAGCAACAAAATAATAGGAAGAGCGTCCTAAAGTAGAAGTGAAATTGCGATATTCCTGTCTTTAATACACTCCGTGGCGTAGCCGTGTACGTTAAATTGTTCAGCATGACCAAAACAAGGAGCTGTAGCACGTCCGGGGATGAGAGGTTTGAATACCGGCATTGACAGTGTGGCTTATCCCCAGGTTTTCCACAATCCCTGTATGAAACAAAATTATTAACCATGAACGAAAATGTGTTTAATAGACGTATTAACGTATATATTAATTACGATTATAAAGAGACGCCTGCTAATTCTTAAATGTGTAATGAAACATATTTTACCCTTCATTGAGGTATTCATCAGCGTGGATTGTATTAAGATAACATACTTATATACTAAAATGGTTATTTTCTATGAAAAATAATATGTTAAAATTCTATTCTACAAAATTCCAATTTAGAATATGCAGCTCTAAGAAAAACGGTCGTCCAAACAAAAACATTTAAGAAATAGTTGAATAGTTAGAGATCTAATATAGGTAGGCTATTAATAGAAACATTTTATCAAATAATATATTAGTACAGTATGCAACGAGGCTATAATGGCAATACTTAAGAAACGAGAATATTTATAAAACGAGCAAAGCGAGTTTTATAATTTCCATTCGAGTGTTTTAATTACCATTATAGGCGAGTTGCATACGACTGTTTATGTTCGACGATAATTATAAATTTATTATAGGTTCTAACAAAAATTTTCATAAATATCCGTCAAGATTCTGTCGGTTGACATCTTCTTCTTGGGAATTGTGTGGGCTCAGCATTGCTCTCTACCCAATAACGAATTCCAAAGCTTTGAAACATTGTTTATCCTGAAGTAGCACCAACAGAGAGCGCACAGGTACTGTGTGGGATCATTTTGATATCTCGGTCAAATAACACACAATAGGCTGTTGCAAACGCTTTAAAATAAAATGTATCGTATTATCAACTAGTCATTCTTCAAATTCGATGCGTATAAAATTTCAGCGGAAGGCAAATCAATGGAGTCCCAAATAGAACAGTCATGACATCTGGTGGAAAATTTTCGCATAGAAAATCCCTTTACTGAACAGAAAGTTGGGTTATAATTTCCGTAGATCAAATGTCATATGCTTTCTACGTCCATGACGTTCTAGAGTGTTTATATAAACAGCAGCATTCACTAAAATTGTAGAAATTGGAGTTGCGGATATTAAGGTACAGTACCATTTATTTTGCAATACTCCGCAGTTTGTTTATGCAAACATCACGGAGGGTGCACACTTTCCATGTCGGTAATTTATATAGGCTAGGGTAGAACGATAGTGTGTTGCAAACTACTGGACGTAGATTCCGAATTTCTTACATATTTCTACTGGCACGTTAAAGATCCCCTTCGGGGCAAAATTCCGGCACCCCGGCGTCTCTAAAAGCCAGGGTAGTTAAAAGGGACGTAAAACCAATAACATTGAACATTGATCTTACATATTTCATAGTAAAATGCGAAGACATTCGCCATTAAAATCCGTATTGATAGAAGCTAATCAACTATTCAAATAATACGACAAATCAATCCTCAATTTATATACAGGGTGCTTCAAAAAAATGTATACACACTTTAAACTATCGTAGTTTTCCCGCTCTACAAGGCTAATATTATATTTCTTCTCCAGATGGCAGCATAATCGTCCCTCTATGTTATATTGTCAGTTGGAATTTGTAATATCAACATGGCGGACGTACGTTTGAGTTTTGAAGAATGTAAGCAGGTTATTAAATGGTACTGGAAGTTTGAGAATGTAAATGAAGTTCAGAGACAGTGGAGAAGGGAGTATGATACAGAACCACCTTCAAGATTAACAATTGCACGCATACGAGACAAATTCGAAGTTCATGGAACAGTGTGTGATGTGCATAAAGGTCATTCAGGTCAACCTCGAACAGCTACAAGTGATGAGTCATCAACGGCAGTCTTGGAACTGTTTCAACGCTCTCCTAACAAATCTTCAAGGCAAGGGGCACGTGAAAGTGATGTAAGTGCTAGCAGCGTGCTACGCATTCTGAGGAGAGGCAAGTATCGTGTTTACATTCCAAGGCTGGTGCAACAGCTAAGTGACGACGATCCAGATCTAATGTTGCAATTTTGTGAATGGTTTCAGGAGATGGTGATACGTGAACCGGGATTTATGGGTAGCATCATTTGGTCGGATGAAGCCCAATTCAAACTTAATGGAACTGTCAATAGGCACAATTGTGTTTACTGGGGTGAAGAAAATCCTCACATTACAATTGAAAAAGCTGTAAATTTGCCTGGTGTAAATGTGTGGTGCGGTTTGTCTTCAAGGGGACTCATTGGACCTTTTCGATTTGAAGGCACTGTAACTGGTATAACTTACCTAACAATGCTTGCTGATTCCATATTTCCTGCCATTCGTGCATTATACGGTAATGATAATTTTTATTTTCAACAAGATGGTGCCCCGCCGCACTATCACAGGGATGTACGAGCTTACCTGGATCAAAATTTGCCGGGCCAGAGGATAGGACGCAGGGGGCCAATCGAGTTTCCAGCACGCTCTCCAGACCTTACACCACTGGATTTCTTCTTATGGGGCACAGTAAAAGATGAGGTGTACAAACGTAAACCACGTAACCTAGACATTCTTTGGAATGAGATTCAAGCCGTGTGTAGAGAAATCTCATTGGATGTTTTGATACGATGTACAGAATCAGTTGTGACTCGTACTCAGAATTGTATTGATGCTGCAGGTCGCCAATTTGAACAGTATTAACATTTGTTATTTATGTTTCATTTACATTGGACTTTCAGCTTTCTAATTTCCTGAAATTTAACTTTGTAGAACGGTAAATAAATTTTCTATGGAAGTTCAAAGTGTGTATACATTTTTTTGAAGCACCCTGTATAATTCTATATAAATAGGACATATTTCAGCCTTCAATGGGGCCATCTTCAGCTAAACAAGATTCATTTTATTTAATTTGATTTGTAAGGATATCCATTTTAATAATGATTCATTTTATTCAATTTTAACATTAATATTTCTTTTCTTATTAGATTTAAGTACTTTTATAATAGTTTAGCTTAATTCTTAATTGATTCTTGTTTAGCTGAAGATGGCCCCATTGAAGGCCGAAACATGTCCTATTTATATAGAATTATATATAAATTTGGCGTATTATTTGAATAGTTGATTATTTCATACTATTTTCTTGTTACCGTAAAGGTTCGTGCTGATTTTGTATTTATGTTTGGGATTGTAACTACAATGGTTGATCCAATATCCTTTACGTCGTCAAATTTCAAATCATGTAATTCATGTCCGACATATTTCATATTGAGCGCATGTGCGAAACTATCATGCTTCTGGGAACGCATCTCCAAATGGCAGGATTTTTCTCGTGGGCTTGGGAGTTAAGCTCACGCAAAGCGGTTGGTATTATCATTTCATGATAAGAGAGAGAGAGAGGGAGATAGAGTGTGTGTGTGTGCGTGTGCTTTTTCATTTTTGCTTAGGAAGTAGCCAACGCCTCAAGTTGATAGATCAACACTTCTGTCACTTCCCTTGAGTAGAAAAAGAAAACCAAGGCAAACCTTCAGATTCGTAACTGCCAGGATATTCTCATGAGGGTGAGTTCATCCCGATTTATCCCTCAAACCAAAATAAAACACAACCCATGGTGTTAGGGGCAGGGGTAACAAACAGTAAGCCTCCTTACTCTTAGACCAAAGAACATGGCTTAATTCCAAAGAGTATATATATCATCATTGATACGTGCAAGGGCACGTCCCTACGCTTTCAAACATGTATATACCCTTGGATCGTAACTTCTCGACATTTGAAACGACCGCCTGGTGACTTGCTTCCCATTTTGAACACGAGATGGTAGCGCCTGTCGGACTTTGGAAAGATTACAAATAGTTCCTGTCTCCCCACTAGGTAGTGTGGGCTGCGCCTTATAAAACTCTTTATACGCATGACATAATTGAAAGACAATTACATTCTTCGTCTTCAAACAAATGCTAGTGTATTCGTGATACCGCCAAATTATGTACTTATTTATGGCATTGTTGTTTTGAGGTGTCACTCCGTGATTGGACAATATTATTTACATGTATACAGTTCGGATTTGACACGCAAAAATTCTCCGCCATTTTGTGGCGTCCATTAGCCATTGTGAAGAAAACACATCTAGCCGTCTGGTCGTGAAAGGTGTCTCCGCTAATGGGGGCTTTGCCCCCCCCCCATTCTCTACGAAATGTATGTATTCAAGAGAAAAAGGGAACGCCTGTGCTACATAAGGTTTAATTTCATCGTTCCGCCGTGAAGAGGAAATATGCAAAGTAAATCGCATCTGGATACAACAGGAGTGCGTGTGACATCGAAACGGCGCATGGGCGTGTTAGCCATTTCCAAGGCAACATACTGCCGCATTTTTTTATTTATTTAAAATGTGTTAGTTTTTTTTTTTTTTGTTTTCATTTGTGTCTCCGCTGTGAAGTTTGAAGGTACGTTTTTTAAATTTAATTTATCTAATTATTGTATTTTGGGAGCTCCAATTTTGGCCGTGTATGAATGTTGATCTTCTGTTATGTTTTGGCTTGTAGGCCTAAAATTTCTTTTACGTTTTAATAACGTTTCCTTGTATATATTAAGTTTGTTATTATTTTGTACCTTCTGGAGACACATTTATTAGTTTGTTTTACGTTTAAATTATTATTTATTTTCTTTTGGCAAGCTTGGGATTGTCATTTTTTTTTAACTATGTAAGATCCGTCGAGTTTTAAAACGACTTGCATTAATAGTTTTTAGATGTAATTGTTTTCCGTCGTTCATTTCCTTACGCTGATGTTAAAATTTATTTTATTAATTGTTTGCCGTATTTTCGATCAGGCATGTTTTGTGTGTGGCCATGTCTGTTGTTTTGCCGTGATGCATTATGGTCTCGTTGTCAGTCATTTGGCGCCGGTCTCAAAAAGCAAACGTGTTGTGTGTTAGCTTAATCCTTTTTTTTTAATGAAATCTTGTTGATGTTAATTTTGTGATTTTTGGTAAATGTCCTTGTGTTTTCCGCCGTCGTGCATATTGTTTATTTATTTTCTATCCCATTTAATTTTTTTTTAAATTTAATTTAATTTCAATCCTTTTTTTTTTTTTTTTTTTTTTGGCGTGGCCTGAACATCTACGCATGCCGGATCGTTATTGCATTCCCTTGAAAATTATCAAGCCCTTTCTCATTGTGATATGCATGTAATTTTTATTTTAACCTTTGGGCTGTTTAATATTTTTTATTTTATTTTAAATTAAGTCTTTTCTCTTCTTGGCTTTGCAAGCAAGCATGTTAGGCGCTATCTGGCCTTCTTGGTAAATTTGTGTTGGTTGATGCATGTTCTCTTTTCTGGTGGAAGTTTTAACAATTAAACTTTTATTTTGTTCCTTTTACTACTGTTGCGGCATTATTTCACCGGCAGCAGTTCTGTCGGTTAGTGGGGGGTGTCTGTTAAATAGCCTGTGTGTTGTCCCCTTCTCCATCTTCCTTCCACTCCTTTGGATCTCTTCTGTTGGGACTTGAGCTCTGGAGGTGATTTTGCTGCGGAGGTGACCCGGACCCCTGAATACAGGTAAGTTGGCCCATCCACGCTCCCCGTACACGTCTCAATCATAATAATTCATGAGATAAGCAAGTAAATAATCTCTCTTAGTTCCTGGTCAACCGAGCTAGGCAGAGAAAAGAGCGTAGTTTCTATAGGCTGTTCACGTCTCATGCTAATGCTATCTCTTACTGAGATTGTTGTCCGAAAGCGAATAGTAGGACTGATTTCCCTAAGGGACGTACTTGAATATGTTCAGATACCTTACAGTCGACTCAATTCTTCTCACAGCATTCACACAGACGTCTTTCTAAGTTGGGGCACGTACACACTAACAATGCTATGTTCGATCGATAGCCTCTCTCCATCATAAAATAGGGGCAGATTCCCAGCTTTACTGCTTACGAAATGGTGTCGTAAGTAACTTTCTTGCAGTCGGATCATTGTGAACATTTTATTTTCTGGTTGTGCTTCGACGCACTACGAGGTGCGTTCACTTAAACCCCGTTTCAATCATGCTACGTGATGCGTTGTTTGAGTTTAGAAATACGCACGCGTAAATGGAGTTAAGTGTATAGTGTGCCCGTTAGAGGAGATTATCTGGTTACCACGAACCATAATGTGGCTTTCCGGACAACCCCGTCCATCAAACACATGACCTGAGAGGATCGGATGCACTTCTTTTGGGGCTAGTCAGCACGAGGTCAACTTCCCTTAGGAACGGGTCCAAAACGGAATTAATGTCATAGACACCCAAAGTAGCACACCCTTAAAAGGCAAAGCTATAAAGAAGAACATCCAGGCTTAAGTATAATTCGACAGGAAGAGTTAATTCATAAAACCAACCCCTATCCTACTATCGGAGGGTTTATAACGGCTAATCCGCAAAGCTAATAATAAAAAAACTCCTAACTGAAGGTAAGTTACTACTCTCGAAAAGTCCTACTTACAGAAAGAAAGCAATAGAAAAGCTTGGGATGTGGTACGAAAAGAAACCCTGATTGAAGATACAGGCACAAATGATGATTCCAGAAGGGAACATCATGTAATAAGAAAGTCAAAATCTGACTGCAAAGCTAAATTATACTGGTACCACTTTCGTATTTACATTTAACGTTACTTATTCTAGCTAATCCTGTCTGATACTAAGCTACAGCGAGAAGAGTCCGTATAAAAAATAAACTAAGCAAAAACTAATAATGACAGTCAGGGACGGTGCGTCATTAAGGGCCGAATGGGCCCTGCCCACCCAAGGTCGTTAGGCAGCATTGCAAAGAATTTGTTTAATTAATGTTTTTTTTAATTACTTTATATTGTAGATACTCAACTTAAAATAAGTGTTTTACCCTTCTAGAATCTCTATGTTAAGATCCTGACAGTCTCGTACGGTGTATCGTCATAGCGAGGGCCGGTCCACAGAACGTCGCATGTAAAGTATATGGCTTCATGGGCCAGATGAGGAAACAGTGGACATAGCACTGTCTTGCACTCGAATTCTTCAGTGCTATGAAGGGAATTTTCTCTCTCTTCAAGGGCCAGCAGATTGGGCCCATAGCGTTGCTTTGAAGCGAAACAGAATATCTCTCCATTTCACTACCTGCTTCTGTCTCTGTGTAACTGGACTACAAGAGAAGGGTCCACCCCACCCCACGCCCATAAACAGGTATTCAGCTATTGTTCGCATCTTGCTGACATTAGACAAAACTATATTTATACATTTTTAGTTGTCTGAAGTTAATTTCTACTGTATAAAGGTGTTTTTGACTTTTTTGACACGGTAAGTAGTAATTTAATATGTCGATTGTATGCGACATAGGAAAATGAAAGTGGAATTTTTATTAACAAATCCATTTCTTCTATAGCTCTGAACACAAAGTTAGAAATTAAATCATTATAACCTCATCAACCAAGCTGATAGATAAATTTGCTTCATCTAAGCACAGGAGAGAATATATTTACAAATAAGGAACCATGTGAGTACAGTTTTTAATGGATCAACTATTTATTAAAACTTGTTTCAATTGCTGTGTTGTGTGCAATGTTGATAATGGCAATATTGGCAGCAATAAATGTCAAATATAAAACAATATTTAATATGAAACAACAATAGTATCATCATGCCGGCCCCGTGGTATTGGGGTAGCGAGCTTGCCTCTCACCCGGAGGCCCCGGGTTCGATCCCCGGCTCCGTCAGGGATTTTAAAACTGACGTGAGGGTTGGAACGGGGTGCACTCAGCCTCGTGAGGACAATTGAGTAGCTGTCTGACAGTGAGACAGCGCCCCGACCATGAAAACCAAGATTAACGGCCGAGGGGACCCGACGCGCTGATCAGGCTGGGCAGCGGTCGCTTGGTCGGCCTTAGCCCGTCATGGGCTGGATAGTGCCAGGGGTTGTTGTTGGTTGAATAGTATCATCTGGCCCACCCTAAAATTAGGTAGATTTCATTAGAAAGCTAACTATTGCAATGGGTCCCATGTTTCGACTTTCGGAATATTTCGACATATCTTCGCGTTTCACATCCCTCAGACCCCAAAACCACCGTCAGTTCAAAGGTTTATATATAATTTATGTATGTATATATATATATATATATATATATATATATATATATAATTCTTCGACACGTGTGTATGTGACTGAACTCCTCCTAAACGACTGAACCGATTTTGATGGAATTTGGTATGTATATTAGGGTGGGTCCATGTATGGTTTAGATTCACAATCTGACCCGGTAGGTGGAATGAACACAATTTTAGAACCACAATTTACACACAATTTTAGAACCACAATATACAATCAAAAACAGTCGTCATGGAAACCACTAGCCTTGACCTTCGTGAAAGCTGATGTCTTTGGGCGGTTTGTCTCTGCACGTTAGAGCCACCTGGTCGCAACCTGTGCAACTACCGCCATTACATACACTCCGCCCGTGGCGGAAAGTTGTGTTTTATACCAAAGGTGGCAGTGATGTCGAATTCTACTATTTGTCTCTGCACGTTAGAGCGTTTCAAAGTCCCGTATGCGTTCATTCTACCATTCATCCGATTGCCATGAAACTTGGGTGATATGTTGAGTGAGCTCCAGGGAAGGTGTTTGGGTTAGTAAATCCATTTTACAATAGGTAGCGCACGAATAGATTCAACAAATGAGCGACGACGCGCGAAGCGTTTCAAAAAGTTCCCGTATTCGTTCAAATGCCATTCGTCCGATAGCGATGAAACTTGTGTGAGATGTTGTGTACAATCCAGGGAAGGCTTCTGGCTTAGTAAATCAATTTCACATTAGGTAGCGCACGACTAGATTCAACAAATGATTGACGACGCGCGAAGCGTTTCAACAAAATCCCGTATAAGTTTATATTCCATTCATAGATTGAGATGAAACTTTGATGAGTTGTTGTGTACACTTAAATGAAGGCTTCTAACTTAGTAATCCATTTCACAGGAGGTTGCGCACGAGTAGATTCAACAAATGAGCGGCGACGTGCGAAGCGTTTCAACAAAGTCCCGTATGCGTTCAAATACCACTCGTCCGATAGTGATGAAACTTGGGTGAGATGTTGTGTACACTTACGTGAGGGTTTCTAAGTAAATCCATTTTACAATAGGTAGCTCACGAGTAGATTCAACAAATGAGCAACGACGCCCGAACTTTTAATCAGAGTCCCGTATGCGTTCATATACCATTCATCCGATTGCAATGCTACTTGGGTGAGATGTTGTGTACACTTACGTGAGGGTTTCTAACTTAGTAAATCCATTCCACAGGAGGTTTCGCACGAGTAGATTCAACAAATGAGCGACGACGCACGAAGCGTTTCAATAAGGTCCCATATGCGTTCAAATACCATTCTTCCGATTACGATGAAACTTGGGTGAGATGTTGTGTACACCCTAAGGAAGGGTTCTGGCTTAATAAATCCATTTTACAATAGGTAGCGCACGAGTAGATTCAACAAATGTGTGACGGCACGCGAATCATTTCAACAAAGTACCGTATGCGTCTATATACCGTTTATCCGATTGCGATGAAACTTTGGTGAATTGTTGTGTACACTCCAGGAAATGTTTCTGTCTTAGTAAATCCAGTTTTTAATAAGTAGCGCACGAGTAGATTCAACAAATGAGCGACGGCGCGCGAATCTTTTCCACAATGTCCCGTATGCGGTCATATATCATTCATCCGATTGCGATCGAACCTTGGTGAATCATTGAGTACACGCCAGAGAAGGTTTCAGGCTTCGTAAATCTATTTGACAATAGGTAGCGCATGAGTAGATTCACCAAATGAGTGACGGCACGCGAATCGTTTAAAGAAAATCACTTATGCGTTCATATGTCATTCATCTGATTCCGATGAAACTTTGATGAGTTGTTATGTACACGCCATGGAAGGTGTTCAACTTGGTAAATCTATTTTACAATATTGGTAGCGCACGAGTAGATATAACAAATGAGTGACGACGCGCGAAGCGTTCCAACAAAATCCTGTATGCGTTCATATACTATTCATCGATTGCGATGAAACTTTTATGAGTTGTTGTGTACACTTACGTGAAGCTTTCTAACTTAGTAAATCCATTTCACAGTTGGTAGAGCACGAGTAGATTCAACAAATGTGTGACTGCGCACGAATCATTTAAACCAAATCCCGTATGCGTTAAATGCTATTTATCCGTTTGCGATGAAACTTTGGAGAGTTGTTGTGCACGCTCCAACGAATGTTTCTAAATTAGTTAATTCAATTCACGATATTTTAGAGGCAGTTAACAGAAAAAAATATATTGTGTATCCAAGAGCACTTCAAGAAACAAAGTTACAACACTTTCTTTGATTGGCAGGACAACGTCTGCCGGGTCAGCTAGTATATACACACATCAAAAAAAGTTTTGCATCACCTCGGTTCCAAGAGTTCCGGAACCTTTAAATACAAAGGGAATAGAGATCAACACAAACAACATTTCAGCTCGTTTTATTGCTCATGAGACCCACACATTGCATGTTGTACCATCATACAGCTAGACTTTCAGCATTTGTGGTCCAGATTGCAGTACACACCACTACCTCTAATACCCAGTAGCACGTCCTCTTGCATTGATGCATGCCTGTATTCGTCGTGGCATACTATCCACAAGTTCATCAAGACACTGTTGGTCCAAATTGTCCCACTCCTCAACGACAATTCGGCGTAAATCTCTCAGAGTGGTTGGTGGGTCAAGACGTCCATAAACAGCCCTTTTCAACATATCCCAGGCATGTTCGATAGGGATCATGTCTGGCGAACATGCTGGCCACTGTAGTCGAGCGATGTCGTTATCTTGAAGGAACGCATTCACAAGATGTGCACGATGAGGTCGAGAATTGTCGTCCATGAAGACAAATGCCTCTCCAATATTCTGCCGATATGGTTGCACTATGGGTCGGAGGATGTCATTCAGGTATCGTAAAGCCGTTTCGGAGCCTTCCATGACCACCAGTGGCGTACGTCGGCCCCACATAATGCCACCCCAAAACATCAGGGAACCACCACCTTGCTGCACTCGCTGGACAGTGTGTCTAAGACGTTCAGCCTGACCAGGGTGCCTCCAAACACGTCTCCGACGATTATCTGGTTGAAGGCATATGCGACACTCATCGGTGAAGAGAACGTGATGCCAATTCCGTGGGGTCCATTCAGCATGTTGTTGGGCCCATCTGTACCGCGCTGCATGGTGTCGGGGTTGCAAAGCTGGACCTCGCCATGGACGTCGGGAGTGAAGTTGCGCATCATACAGCCTATTGCTCACAGTTTGAGTTGAAACACGACGTCCTGTGGCTGAACGAAACGCATTATTCAACATGGTGGCATTGCTGTCAGGGTTCCTCCGAGCGGCAATCCGTAAGTAGCGGTCATCCACTACAGTAGTAGCCCTTGGGCGGCCTGAGCGAGGCCTGTCATCGACAGTTCCTGTATCTCTGTACCTCCTCCATGTCCGAACAACATCGCTTTGGTTCACTCTGAGACGCCTGGAAACTTCCCTTGTTGAGAGCCCTTCTTGACACAAAGTAACAATGCGGACGCGATCGAACTGCGGTATTGACCTTCTAGGCATGGTAGAACTACAGACAACATGAGCAGCGTACCTTCGTCCTGGTGGAATGACTGGAACTGATCGGCTGTCGTACCCCCTCCGTCTAATAGGCCCTGCTCATGCATGGTTGTTTACATCTTTGAGCAGTTTTAGTGACATCTATGAACAGTCAAAGGGACTGTATCTTGGATACAATATACACAGTCAACGTCTATATGCCGGAGATCTGGGAACCGAGGTGATGCAAAACTTTTTTTGATGTGTGTATATATAATTCTTCGACACGTGTGTATGTGACTGAACTCCTCCTAAACGACTGAACCGATTTTGATGGAATTTGGTATGTATATTAGGGTGGGTCCATGTATGGTTTAGATTCACAATCTGACCCGGTAGGTGGAATGAACACCATTTTAGAACCACAATTTACACACAATTTTAGAACCACAATATACAGTCAAAAACAGTCGTCATGGAAACCACTAGCCTTGGCCTTCGTGAAAGCTGATGTCTTTGGACGGTTGGTCTCTGCACGTTAGAGTCACCTGATCGCAACCTGTGCAACTACCGCCATTACTTACACTCCGCCCGTGGCGGAAAGTTGTGTTTTATACCAAAGGTGGCAGTGATGTCGAATTCTACTGTTTGTCTCTGCACGTTAGAGCGTTTCAAAGTCCCGTATGCGTTCATATACCATTCATCCGATTGCCATGAAACTTGGGTGATATGTTGAGTGAGCTCCAGGGAAGGTGTTTGGCTTAGTAAATCCATTTTACAATAGATGGCGCACGAATAGATTCAACAATTGAGCGACGACGCGCGAAGCGTTTCAAAAAGGTCCCATATGCGTTCAAATACCATTCGTCCGATAGCGATGAAACTTGGGTGAGATGTTGTGTACACTCCAGGGAAGGCTTCTGGCTTAGTAAATCAATTTCACATTAGGTAGCGCACGACTAGATTCAACAAATGAGTGACGACGCGCGAAGCGTTTCAACAAAATCCCGTATAAGTTTATATTCCATTCATAGATTGAGATGAAACTTTGATGAGTTGTTGTGTACACTTAAGTGAAGGCTTCTAACTTAGTAATCCATTTCACAGGAGGTTGCGCACGAGTAGATTCAACAAATGAGCGGCGACGTACGAAGCGTTTCAACAAAGTCCCGTATGCGTTCAAATACTATTCGTCCGATAGCGATGAAACTTGGGTGAGATGTTGTGTACACTTACGTGAGGGTTTCTAACTTAGTAAATCCATTTTACAATTGGTAACTCACGCGTAGATTCAACTAATGAGCAACGACGCGCGAAATCAAAGTCCCGTATGCGTTCATATACCATTCATCCGATTGCAATGAAACTTGAGTGTGATGTTGTGTACACTTACGTGAGGGTATCTAACTTAGTAAATACATTTCAGAGGAGGTTTCGCACGAGTAGATTCAACAAATGAGCGATGACGCACGAAGCGTTTCAATAAGGTCCCGTATGCGTTCAAATACCATTCGTCCGATTACGATGAAACTTGGGTGAGATGTTGTGTACACCCTACGGAAAAATTCTGGCTTTAAATAAATCCATTTTACAATAGGTAGCGCACGAATAGATTCAACAAATGTGAGACGGCACGCGTATCATTTCAACAAAGTACCGTATGCGGCCATATACCATTTATCCGATTGCTATGAAACTTTGGTGAATTGTTGTGTACACTCCAGGAAATGTTTCTGTCTTAGTAAATCCAGTTTTTAAGAAGTATCGCACGAGTAGATTCAACAAATGAGCGACGGCGTGCGAATCGTTTCCACAATGTCCCGTATGCGGTCATACATCATTCATCCGATTGCGATCAAACCTTGGTGAATCATTGAGTACACGCAATAGAAGATTTCAGGCTTAGTAAATCTATTTTACAATAGGTAGCGCATGAGTAGATTCAACAAATGAGTGACGGCAGGCGAATAGTTTAAAGAAAATCACTTATGCGTCCATATGTCATTCATCCGATTCCGATGAAACTTTGATGAGTTGTTGTGTACACGCCAGGGAAGGTGTTCAACATGAAAAATCCATTTTGCAATATTGGTAGCGCACGAGTAGATGTAACAAATGAGTGACGACGCGCGAAGCGTTCCAACAAAATCCTGTATGCGTTCATACACTATTCATCGATTGCGATGAAACTTTGATGAGTTGTTGTGTAACTTACACTTACGTGAAGCTTTCTAACATAGTAAATCCATTTCACAGTTGGTAGAGCACGAGTAGATTCAACAAATGAGTGACAGAGCACGAATCATTTAAACCAATCCCGTATGCGTTAAATGCCATTTATCCGTATGCGATGAAACTTTGGAGAGTTGTTGTGCACGCTCCAACGAATGTATCTAAATTAGTTAATTCAATTCACGATAGTTTAGAGGCAGTTAACAGAAATTGAAACAAATATTGTGTATCCAAGAGAAGCCTCCGTGGCTTAGGCGGCAGCACGCCGGCCTCTCACCGCTGGGTCCGTGGTTCAAATCCCGGTCACTCCATGTGAGATCTGTGCTGGACAAAACGGAGGCAGACAGGTTTTTCTCCGGGTACTCCGGTTTTCCCTGTCAACATTTCATTCCAGCAACACTCTCCACTATCATTTCATTTCATCTGTCATTCATTTAATCATTGCCCCAGAGGAGTGCGTCAGGCCTCGGCAGCCGGCACAGTTCATATCCTCGCCGCTAGATGGGGGCTTCATTCATTCCATTCCTGACCCGGTCGGAGACTGGAAGCAGGCTGTGGATTTTCATTTCATTGTGTATCCAAGAGCACTTCAAGAAACAAAGTTACAACACTTTCGTTGATTGGCAGGACAACGTCTGCCGGGTCAGCTTGTCTTTATATATATAATTCTTCGACACGTGTGTATGTGACTGAACTCCTCCTAAACGACTGAACCGATTTTGATGGAATTTGGTATGTATTTTAGGGTGGGTCCATGTATGGTTTAGATTCACAATCTGACCCGGTAGGTGGAATGAACACAATTTTAGAACCACAATTTACACATAATATTGGAACCATAATATATAGTCAAAAACAGTCGTCATGGAATCCACTAGCCTTGGCCTTCGTGAAAGCTGATGTCTTTGAACGGTTTGTCTCTGCACGTTAGAGCCACCTGGCCGCAACCTGTGCAACTACCGCCATTACATACACTCCGCCTGTGGCGAAAAGTTGTGTTTTATACCAAAGGTGGCAGTGATGTCGAATTCTACTGATTGTCTCTGCACGTTAGAGCGTTTCAAAGTCCCGTATGCGTTCATATACCATTCATCCGATTTCCATGAAACTTGGGTGATATGTTGAGTGAGCTCCAGGGAAGGGGTTTGGCTTAGTAAATCCATTTTACAATAGTTAGCGCACAAATAGTTTCAACAAATGAGCGACGACACGCGAAGCGTTTCAAAAAGGTCCCGTATGCGTTCAAATACCATTCGTCCGATAGCGATGAAACTTGGGTGAGATGTTGTGTACACTCCAGGGTAGGCTTCTGGCTTAGTAAATCAATTTCACATTAGGTAGCGCACGACTGGATTCAACAAATGAGTGACGACGCGCGAAGCGTTTCAACAAAATCCCGTATAAGTTTATATTCCATTCATAGATTGAGATGAAACTTTGATGAGTTGTTGTGTTCACTTAAGTGAAGGCTTCTAACTTAGTAATACATTTCACAGGAGGTTGCGCACGAGTAGATTCAACAAATGAGCGGCGACGTGCGAAGCGTTTCAAAAAAGTCCCGTAAGCGTTCAAACACCATTCGACCGATAGCGATGAAACTTGGGTGAGATGTTGTGTACACTTACGTGAGGGTTTCTAACTTAGTAAATCCATATTACAATAGGTAGCTCACGAGTAGATTCAACAAATGAGCAACGATGCGCGAACTTTTAATCAAAGTCCCGTATGCGTTCATAAACTACAGTATTCATCCGATTGCAATGAAACTTGGGTGAGATGTTGTGTACACTTACGTGAGGGTTTCTAACTTAGTAAATCCATTTCACAGGAGGTTTCGCACGAGTAGATTCAACAAATGACCGACGACGCGCGAAGCGTTTCAATAGGGTCCCGTATGCGTTCAAATACCATTCGTCCGATTACGATGAAACTTGGGTGAGATGTTGTGTACACCCTACGGAAGGTTTATGGCTTAATAAATCCATTTTACAATAGATAGCGCACGATTAGATTCAACAAATGTGTGACGGCACGCGAATCATTTCAACAAAGTACCGTATGCGTCCATATACCATTTATCCGATTGCGATGAAACTTTGGTGAATTGTTGTGTACACTCCAGGAAATGTTTCTGTGTTAGTAAATCCAGTTTTTAGTAAGTAGCGCACGAGTAGATTCAACAAATGAGCGACGGCGCGCGAATCGTTTCCACAATGTCCCGTATGCGGTCATATATCATTCATCCGATTGCGATCAAACCTTGGTGAATCATTGAGTACACGCCAGAGAAGGTTTCAGGCTTAGTAAATCTATTTTACAATAGGTAGTGCATGAATAGATTCAACAAAGGAGTGACGGCACGCGAATCGTTTAAAGAAAATCACTTATGCGTTCATATGTCATTCATCCGATTTCGATAAACTTTGATGAGTTGTTGTGTACACGCCGGGGAAGGTGTTCAACTTGGTAAATCAATTTTACAATATTGGTAGTGCACAAGTAGATGTAACAAATGAGTGACGACGCGCGAAACGTTCCAACAAAATCCTGTATGCGTTCATATACTATTCATCGATTGTGATGAAACTTTGATGAGTTGTTGTGTACACTTACGTAAAGCTTTCTAACTTAGTAAATTCATTTCACAGTTGGTAGAGCACGAGTAGATTCAACATATGAGTGACAGCGCACGAATCATTTAAACCAAATCCCATATGCGTTAAATGCCAGTTATCCGTTTGGGATGACACTTTGGAGAGTTGTTGTGCACGCTCCAACGAATGTTTCTAAATTAGTTAATTCAATTCACGATAGTTTAGAGGCAGTTAACTGAAATTTAAAAAAATATTGTGTATCCAAAAGCACTTCAAGAAACAAAGTTACAACACTTTCTTTGATTTGCAGGACAACGTCTGCCGGGTCAGCTTGTATATATATATATATATATGAATATCAGTTCCTTGTGGACACGGTAACTGCCGTAATTTTGCACCAATCACTTTGAATTTTTTACATAATATGTATCCCTATAAAATCTCGGTCGAGTTCGTTAATGGGCAAAATCGGTCGAAGGGGGTGAAAATGGGGGGCTTTTTTCGAAAAATTGAAATTTCGCTATACCTCTCTTAATACGTGAAATATCGAATCCATTCAAAGTTCATAATATGTGTCGGATAAGTGCCAACAATTTATGTCAAATAAGGTTTTTGATAGCACCAACCATTGACCAAAGGGGTGGAAAAAAGTGGGTTTTTCGGGAAACATTAATCATATCTCTCTTAATAGGCACAATATCAAAACCGTACAAAATGGACAATATTCCCCTAATAATTACCTAAAACTTATGTCTGAAAGAATTTTTGATATGACCCACCATTACGCCAAGGGATGAGAAAAATGATTTCGGAATTATAAGAAAATGCCAAGAGCTATCAGAGGTTGCCATGGCAACACTACTAAATTGATGAGGGATGAGCCCTTGCCATGACAACGCACTTGCACGATATCAGATTCAGTATTTCCATCTGACTAAGCCGGCCCCGTGGTGTTGGGATAGCGCGCCTGCCTCTCACCCGGAGTCCCCGGGTTCGATCCCCGGCTCCGTCAGGGATTTTAAAACTGACGTGAGGGTTGGAACGGGGTGCACTCAGCCTCGTGAGGACAATTGAGTAGCTGTCTGACAGTGAGACAGCACCCCGATAACGAATACCAATATTAACGACCGAGGGGACCCGACGCGCTGATCACGCGTCACCCCAATATCTGCAGGCCAAATGGCTGGGCAGCGGTCGCTTGGTCGGCCTTAGCCCGTCATGGGCTGGATGGTGCCAGGGGTTGACTTTGACATCTGACTAAGTGGGAAGCGGCTTCGGTGACGTAACTGGTAGCATGCAGAATGTCTATGCCCAAGGTCGCGGTTTCAAAGCCGGCCGAAGTCGTCGGATTTTCTAAGAGCGCTAAAATCCCTCAGTATGCTTTCCTTTGGAGGGGAAGTTCCAACGTTCGTTACGAGTTGCTGGTTGGGGTGGCATCTAGTAGCCAAGTTCACAGCCAGGTGTCATTGACGGTAGTACCTGGTAGCAACATTAGGAACTACTGCTTGAAATTGACCGTCTGCAGTCCTTACCTGAATTACAGACTAATACATCCATTACAATTCACACCGTTTATCAGTCAGATTCTACACTCACCCAAAGTACACGGGGTTAGATGACCACCCCAAAACCACCGTCAGTTCAAAAGTATATATATATATCAGTTTCTTGTGGATACGATAACTGCCGTAATTTTTCACCAATCACTTTTTACCGAATATGTATACCTATAAAATCTCGGTCGAGTTCGTTTCTGGGCTTAATCGGTTGAAGGGGGTGAAAATGGGGGTCTTTTTTCGAAAAAGTGAAATATTGCTATAACTCTCTTAATATATGAAATATCGAATCCGTTCAACGTTCATACTATGTGTCGGATAAAGCCCAAAAATTTATGTTTGAAGAGTTTTTTTATATCACCAACCATTGACCACAGGGGTGGGAAAAAGTGGGTTTTTCGGGAAACATTAATCATATCTCTCTTAATAGGCACAATATCAAAACCGTACGAAATGGACAATATTCCCCTAATAATTACCTAAAACTTTTGTCTGAAAGAATTTTTGATATGACCCACCATTATGCCAAGGGATGAGAAAAATGATTTCGGAATTATAAGAACATGCCAAGAGCTATCAGAGGTTGCCATGGCAACACTACTAAATTGATGAGGGATGAGCCATCAGACGTTGCCATGATAACGCACTTGCACGAGATCAGATTCAGTATTTTCATCTAAGTGGGAAGCGGCTTCGGTGACGTAACTGGTAGCATGCAGAATGTCTATGCCCAAGGTCGCGGTTTCAAAGCCGGCCGAAGTCGTCGGATTTTCTAAGAGAGCTAAAATTCCTCAGTATGCTTTCCTTTGGAGGGGAAGTTCCAACGTTCGTTGCGTGTTGCTGGTTAGGGTGGCATCTAGTAGCCAAGTTCACAGCTAGGTGTCGTTGACGGTAGTTCCTGATAGCAACATTAGGAACTACTGCTTGAAATTGACCGTCTGCACTCCTTACCTGAATTAAGACTACTACAGCCATTGCAATTCACACTGTTTATCAGACAGATTCTACACTCACCCAAAGTACACGGTGTTAGATGACCGCGTTGTCACAGCCCCTAAACTGAGGAACCAACCAGAGGTAGATTTCATTAGTAAGCTAACTATTGCAATGGGTACCATGTTTCGACTTCCGGAAAATTTCGACATATCTTCGCGTTTCACATCCCCCAGACCCCAAAACCACCGTCAGTTCAAAAGTTTATATATAATTTATGTATGTATATGTGTATATATATATATATATATATATGCATATCAGTTTCTTGTGGACACGATAACTGCCGTAATTTTGAACCAATCATTTTGAATATTTTACCGAATATGTATACCAATAAAATCTCGGTCGAATTCGTTAATGGGTTAAATCGGTCGAAGGGGGTGAAAATGGGGGGATTTTTTCGAAAAAGTGAAATATTGCTATAACTCTCTTAATATGTGAAATATCGAATCCGTTCAACGTTCATACTATGTGTCGGATAAAGCCCAAAAATTTATGTTTGAAGAGTTTTTTTATAGCACCAACCATTGACCAAAGGGGTGGGAAAAAGTGGGTTTTTCGGGAAACATTAATCATATCTCTCTTAATAGGCACAATCTCAAAACCGTACAAAATGGACAATATTCCCCTAATAATTACCTAAAATTTTGTCTTAAAGAATTTCTGATATGACCCACCATTATGCCAAGGGATGAGAAAAATGATTTCGGAATTATAAGAAAATGCCAAGAGCTATCAGTGCTTGCCATGGCAACTCTACTAAATTGATGAGGGATGAGCCATCAGACGTTGCCAAGATAACGCACTTGCACGAGATCATATTCAGAATTCCATCTGACTAAGTGTGAAGCGGCTTCGGTGACGTAACTGGTAGCAAGCATGCTGAATGTCTATGCCCAAGGTCGCGAGTTCAAAGCCGGCCGAAGTCGTGGGATTTTCTAAGAGCGCTAAAAATCCCTCAGTATACTTTCCTTTGGAGGGGAAATTCCAACGTTCGTTGCGAGTTGCTGGCTGCGGTGGCATCTAGTAGCTAAGTTCACAGGTAGGTGTCGTTGACGGTAGTACCTGGTAGCAACATTAGGAACTACTGCTTGAAATTGACCGTCTGCAGTCCTTACCTGAATTACAGACTAATACAGCCATCCCTAAGTACACGGGGTTACATGACCGCGTTGTCGCAGCCCCTAAACTGAGGAACCACCCAAAATCTCTGCGGGAGATATAATTTTGCGTGAAGA